>VDFB02358134.1:182407208-182473314 GCA_007258455.2 Sequoia sempervirens | reverse complement strand
TATATATATATATATATATACATATATATATATATATATATATATATATATATAACTATTCAACTTAAGTCTTATAACAAGTGACATTATGATTTCTTCATTTAAAATGTACTACAATCAACATGCAAGCTATAATATAATATGACAAAATATAATATATATATATATATATATACATATACACATATATATATATACATATATACATATATATACATATATATATATATACATATATACATAGATATATATATATATACATATATACATAGATATATATATATATATACATATATACATAGATATATAGATATATACATATATACATAGATATATAGATATATACATAGATATATAGATATATACATATATACATATATATATATATATACATATATACATATATATATATATATGTACATATACATATACATATATAATTGAAATACTAATCTACAAGAATTACAGAAAGGAAGGCGTAATATGCTGAATATATTCATCAAACATAGAAAATACCAATCATGAAGTATGTTCCTCATATATCAAACATAGAGCATATTAGTCGAGTTCCAACCACAATGTGTTTTCATCAAATACCAACACCAAGTCTCAAATGTAAACGTAGGATATGAAATCATATTACAAAGTATTAAATATATACAAAGCAGAAAAATGAAATCGTAGCCTATAGAATCGATTGCCAAACATAAAGTATTTCCAGCAAATACCAAACATTAAATGAATTCATCGAATGACATACCTAAATGTATCAAAGGTAATGCACAGGAAAATGAAATTTCAGTTTAAAACCTTAATATGCATGCTATGGTGGCAAGACTACAGGGAGGAAGAGAGGGTGCTAGACAAGAGAGAGGGGTTGTGCTAAGGTGCAAAACAAGGAGTAACAACAAATTAGCAATATGGCACAGGTTAATGAAGGCCATCTCAGGAAAGAAAAAGAATAAAGAGGGAGGCTACGTATGGGACAAGAAGGAAGAGACTAAGGGATTCCAGGTAGACGATGCCAGTTTAAAATTAAATAAATAAAATTTCATGAGGGTTGCACCATGTATTAGGTGGCGATTGGAATTTAAAGGCAATAAAATTCTCCTAAAAGGTGTGTATAGGTAGTGCATCATAAGAACGGAAGCTTAAAATTAATAGATAAGAAATTGGAGTAAAGAGAGGCAGATTGTAAATGCTCTATTTGAAATTTTGTGTTTGAACAAATGTATTTGAATTACTTCTAACATTGATTGCAGATAGGGAATATATGAATGGATGTTGTACAATTTGGAATTGAATTTTATTGACAAATGTAATTGTAAATTAAAAATTGAATTGACTGGTGTAGCACCCAAAATCATATGTTTTTTGTTATTTAAATTGCCTGGTAGACATGCATGCAAGATTTGACACAAAAGAAGGCACCTCAAATTTATTTTAACAGGTCTCAAGAGATGACAAATTGTGAAATTTAACAGTTACAAGACACGCACAAACTGAATTCATTGAAACTTCAAGAATGCAATTGGCATATGCTAATAATGATTTCTTAGGATTGCAACAATTACATGATATGCCTAAGATATATTTACACTAAGATTATAAACAAAATGATTAAATTGTTACACAATCAAGCGATAACACTATCGTAAGAGGAATAAAGACTCATCTGTAATTTTCATTTCCTCAAACTGATTTGATACAATTCCTTCCTTTGTGAATCCTTCTACGTTCCTTCCTTTCGAGAATCAACAATGGAATGCAATTTTTTTATAGAAATTTTCTTCTCAAAACCTGAATCAATTTCCTCCCAAAATCCCCATTTCCACACAAAATCCCCAGTATATGAAATTTTCTTGTAGACAAAATTACTTCCCCTCCCGGAAAACATAATGAATAATTTAAAATCTCCCCAAAAGGGATAATTATTTACAAAAGGAAGGTTGTACATTTTTGAAAACCAAAAATCCAATAAAACTCACAAAATCCCCAAAAAAAAAGCATCTAGTTTCTTTTTCGACAATTTGTTCAAAGTTGTGCATGAACTTGCATGAACCACCTTTCTATTTTTTTATATTGTTTCTTACTATTTATTTATTATAAAATTCCATTATAATTCTATTTTATTTTATCTTATTTTATTTTAATATCACATTACACATTTAATTTATTATAAACTATGATGATTAATAAATATATTTATATTATTTTATCAACGTACCTTTCGCTTAATAGTTTATTTTAATACATCTATTAACCAAAACAATATTTATAAAAAAAAAATTAAATGGAACAACCAAATGTCAAACAATTACTTGAACCCTAATCAAGGTTGAAAAGCAAGACCAACTGACCACAGACAACACTGGCACACTAGCAAGGTACCAGACTAGATACTCATCCTCTTCGAGGATGATGGCTAGGGTAGGGAACCAGGTGCTATCTCTGATCAACTTTTCCATTGGGTTTAAGGCATGCTCAGACCTGCCAATTTAGGTGAAGTCAATGCCTAGTACCTGCAACCTACAACACACAAACGTCTTTGCACATATATATATATATATATTCATGACATACCTAGTGAAGAGAAATCAGAACATAGTATGGTTCTCACAAGTGAGAAACACGAAATCCTTCCCTTCACACCTAAATATCATTTTAAAAAATCATATAATATATCAAATAACCTCGTGTAACAACAATAATCATAAACCAGTCCAAACTAAGGTAACAAATTCTACTTCTATCATATTCATAAACATGTCATAATTATCATCAAAATAATCAAAGACCAGTCAATATCTAACATAGTAACTTATTGTACAAATGTCATTATAAAATGTTTTAACCACAAGCCAAGAATACCTAAGACATAAAATGAATCCACAAGCATCTGACATAAACATCATAAAAAGGCGAATCATGGAGAAGCACTACAATTACCTATGGGTTGAGGGTCAAATTAAGCCAATATCTTAGATTATATCTAAGATATGACCCTTCTTAATTACCCATTAAGAAGGGTGGCATATTTTGGGAATTTTTTAGAAGAGAAAGAGTGTTGTCCTCCAAAATATCATTAATGAGAGGAGACTTTGGAGGTGAAGTGTCTTAGTGCACCTCTCCTCTCTTAATGTGATTTTAGATCTCTTGTTGGAGTGTTGTTCACTCTCTGTCTCTCCATCTCCCCAAAAGTCTCACACATGTTTGAGAACTTGTGGGGAGATGTGCATAAGAGGATGAATGAAAGAGTGACAAGTTTCACTCCCTCATTCAAGGATTCAAATCTTGAATCCCTATATCTATCATTTTGGAAAGCAAAAGAGGGGTTATTTTTGTTGCATTTTTACTTGGTTATTTTTAAAGAGATAATTATGGAAAGGAAGAGGAGACCATGCTTTGGGAATGGGTGTGCAATATTTTCATGGCTTAGAGAAGAAGAAGAAGACTCATCCCTACAACACATGTAGAGAGAGAACCATTTCTTTTCTCCCTTGTTATTATTAGGTTAATTTTATTTTAAAAATCGTTTTATTTAATATGCATTTGATGCTTGGTTGAAAATGGAGAGAATGATACTCATTTGCATGGGTATAGTGTATATGAGGAAAATGTGAAATAATAAAACCCTTTGTGTGTGTATTTTTATTTTGGAAAAATATGTTGTGGGTATTGAAAATATTGGGTCTAGTATGGTTTTCCCTTGCTTGAGGGAATGGCTAGAGCCCTAAGAGGCTTGATGATTCCATTTATGGTAGGGTGGAGATAAATATTTCCTTGTTAGCATGTTAATCATTTCATTACTAAATATTATTTGTAACATTGCAAGTTTAAATGATGAATTTTGTAGATCGTTGCAATGAAGAAAAGAAAGTACTCTAAGTGCTTGTACTAAAAAAAATATTTGAGATCAAGATATATTTTTATTTTAGTGAAGAAATATGTTACTTAAGTTGTATATTATGAACAAATGGGTATTCATTTATGTTGCACAAGTAAAATGGTTGTTTTTATTATATGGGCTTTTTTTTTCCTTTTTTGAGAAAAGGGGGGAAAATTTTATTCAAAAGAGACCAAACAAATACTACATAGGAGATAGATGACCAAAGCCATAAAAAACAACACAAGAGTTAGCTCCTAAAGAGAAAAGACCAAAAAGACCCAAAAAATAAACATACCACCAAACCTCACAACCACAAAGGGCAACCATCTAGCCTAAACACCCACAACTATTCATTTTGATCTGCACGAAGAATTTGAATCAGCATCTAATTTTTTTATCTGACTCTAGTCCTTCACATTTCATGCCCCCATTTTATTAGAGGTGTATTTATCCAAATAGTTCGTAACTTTATTCCATTCCTTTAGAATATAAACAAAGGAAGTAGTGTCAAAGTGAAAAGAAAGATTGAGGATTTGTTTAACTATCTCAACCAATCTCCATGAAGAATTTTGGAAATCTCTCTTATTAAGAAAAGAGGCCAAAATCATGGAGTCCATTTCATAAACCACCTTCTTCCATTCTAGCTCCTAGGATTTCCCCAAAGTCTTGAGAATATCCCAAACCTCCATCTGATTATTAGAATGCACCCCCATATAAATGTAGAAGAAAAAATGAATAGATCCCCTACTATCTCATCTCACTCCACAAATCCCAGTAGCACTTGGGTTACCCCAAGCATAACCATTTGTATTAATTTGAAAAAACCATCAAGAGGAGGAGTTCACTTTCTTGACCTATTCACCTTCCTAGATAACTTCTATTATTATCTTGGATGAGCTTGAGAAATAATCAGTAGAGAGAGCTCAAGGAGGGTAGTAGTGCAAGAATTTGATGAGGACAAAGACACCCCCAAATCAAACTTAGCTTCAATACTTTCTTTTAGCATATTATTTACCTTATACTAGACCTAAAGAAACACTTGACACTCTTGGAAGATATAATGATTTCTCTCCAACCAAATATGCCATATTATAAGGGAAGGGTTGACCTCCCAAGCTACCACCAAAAAGGAAGTTGAAGCTAGAGGACTACCTAGACTCTCCTAGAAGTCATGCAGAGATGAAGCTTGCATAAAATTTCTCCTCAAAAGCTTCCACCAAAGCCTCCAAATTTCCACTGAGAAAGAACACTTAAAAAAGAGATGATTGGAAGTTTATTTACTACTTCCACATATGACACTTGAAGTGAAGGGCCACAAAATCTTCTTTTCCTAATATTCTCGTAGGTTAGGCATTTATTTTGACTCAAAATCCACATGAACATATTACACTTAAGCCAACCAATTTTGTTCCAAATACATTTCCACCAAGGGCACACCCTAAGGTTCCCTTATTGAGATTCCAAAGTAGCATAGCCCTAAGCCACTGAATACTTCCATTTAGGATCATGGCCCCAAGACAAAAAATACCTATCTTGTAAAGAAATGTAAGGCTGCTCAACCAAAATAGAAGCCAAAGAATCTCTCTCCTCCTAGGAACCTCTTATGGGCCAACTTACTAAATGATTTCATTGATACACTAAAGAGATCCCTAATGAAATAGAACATTTAAATCTATCCACCTTGGACCACCCGACAACAACAAAAAATTCACTCAATGCATGAAGATGGAGGTGAGAAGAAAGGATAGGAGGGTGACCATCCCAAGATTCAGTCCAAAAAAGGGCATGTTCCCTTTATGAATAACCTATAAAGACCATCCTTAATGAGATAAGCTCCCCTTTTCATAGTTCTCCAGATCATAGAACCCTTTCTTGTTAATTCCATTCTTAGAATGTCCTCCTTTTCAACTCCACCTAAATATTTTTAGTTAAGGATGCAATCCCATGGTTGATCTATAAATTTGCACCATGCATCCAATATAATTTTACAACTAAAGCTTGATTGTTTTCACACTTGGTCCCAACTCACTACGCTCTACTTTTGATTCTCAAGATTTCCATCCCATAGAAATTTATTGGCAAGGTTATCATACTCCTTAAGGAAGCTCTTAGGGGAAGATAACACCATGAACTTGTACAAAGGAAGGAATATGAAGATAGAGGCTAGCATAATCAACCTTGATGCAAATGAAAGCAATTAGAAAGTCTTGGAAAAACTCTATAGAAAAACCATCAGGCCTAGGGGATTTACCATTCGTCATTTGGAACACAATAGTTTCAAGCTCCTCCAAAGAAATGGGCTTTAAAAGGAATTATTGATCTCCCTTGAGACCACAAAAGGAATACAATGCAAGACAAGTTTCTTCTTTGCTAGAGCCAATGGCCCATCCTCTATAAATTAAGAAGAGTACAACCTTACCACCTCCTCCAATATAGCTTGAAAGGAGTTTAGTTGTTTCTCATGGGCTGAAAAAAGAGAGGCTATAATATTACCACTTCATCATTCTTTAATTGAATTATGAAAAAAAAAATCATGTATTTTTCCCCTTCTTAAAGAAAATCAATATAATATTTTTTTTTCCAAAAAATCTCCTCCCATAGCTCTCATTCAATGAGTTCCCTAGAACATCTAGTCTCTTCATAGAGCATATCCATAGTCATTCCTTCTTCCTTAATTCTAAAGGTGATACTACCAAGCTTATTTTGCACTTTCTTCTTCACATGAAAGAGGCTACCGAAGGAAGTTCTATTCCATTTCTTAAGCTCATACTTAACAAATTGAAGCCTCTTAAAAAAAGAGAACATAGCAATTTTGAAGGTGGGCTTACCTTCAACCCACCACTTCTCAAACAATTGGTGCAAACTAGGATCCTAGAGCCACACGAGCTAAAATTTAAAAGGAGGCTACCTATACATAGAGAACAACAAGAAAGAGAACTTGATCGGCCAATGATTTGAACCTTTCCACACTAATATTTTAGAGGAAGAAGTCCAACTATTGCCAATCCAAAAATCAGAGATGAGAAATATATCTAGTCTCTCTAAAATAAAACCCTCTCTACACCTTCTCTTATGCCAGGTGGAAGTGCCATTATTTGGTTTCACATCTACCAAATTAAAAAAGGACATATTATCACACATAAAGGTTGAAGAAGGCCCCAAATGACTAAAACCCCTAGCTTTTTCCTCTAAATTATAGTGCCATAATCCAAGGATATAAAGGAGCAAGAGAACAAATGAATCTAATATGAGACCAAACAATAGTCTTACCCAATAGATCATTAGGAACGTAAACATTGGAAAGAAGAATAACTTCTCCCAAGTCAAAGCAAGACACCAACAAGGAAATTGAGTTCATGTTGGCCAACTAAAACATAAGTGTGATCTGAAAAGGGTCCCAAAGACAAGCAACACCACCATCCAAACCTTGGGCACCAACACACTGGAAAAGACCCCTCTTCAAAATTTTGGAAGATGTATTATTCATATCATCCATTAAAATTTTAGTTTCTTGGATAAATACAATATGAGGTTTCTGATCATGAATCAAATCCCGAATAGCCTTTTTTCTAGGGATGCCACTCAAACCCCTAACATTCCATGAGATCGCAATATTTTTTGGAATAAGGAAAAGTTAGTATCTAGTGTCTTTACAACACTTGGTCAAATGACTAGGGAATCTCCCATTATCTTTGTATTTTCAAGATCCTTTTTTCTCCCAACCTTTACCATCCTATCCATAACCCCTTTTTTAATGCTTTTATGGTTGATACCTAGGAGGGGTGGGGCTTTCCCTTTACCATCTTCTTTAGTCCCAATATGTGTACTCTCTCAAGGGAGATCACACAAAAGGTTAGTAGCCATGACTACCTCTAGATCCCCCATATCCTCCTAACTATTAACCCTAGTCACAACAGGAACTAGTGATGGTGTCACTCCTTCCTTTAAAGCCTCAATTGAATCCTTACTTTGAAAGGGAACTTGAGGGATATGACCAACCAAGCCCATACCTTGTATTTCTTGACTTCCAAAAGTATGATCATGCTCCATTGTGTCTAATTCTTTAAAAAATTTAAGAGCATCAAACCTGTTACCAAGATCCTCCCTAGGTATGGCCTTGTTTGGACAAGATAGTGCCCCTGCCTTTGACTAAGCTTTCACAGGAATAAACCCGTTTGAATTAAAACCCTTGTTTTGGGTGGGGACTTTACCCTTTTCTTTAGAAATAGTTGCATGCATCCCACTCAAAGGTTGATGATTTTTGGCTCCTAGTTTAGGAAAATTCCCTTGCAAGTGTCCATACTCATGACATGAGTGACAATGAAATGGTAGGGCTTCATAGTCAATCTATTGAATCAAGCACATACTCCCTAATCTAATTTCAAGAGACTCTAGAAAAAGGTTATTTAGATTAATCTCCACATAAATATAGGAAAAGTGGTTACCCTACGATCAAGGGTTTGTCGAGACAATCCCAAAGGCTTACCCAAAACTGCTACAATTGAGTGCAAGATATCCTTATGCCAAAACTCCATTGGAATCTAGGATAGCCGAATCCACACATGAATTTCTTCAATGGAAGCTCTTTCGTAGGATTGAAACCTAGATGCCATGACTTGGTAAAGAGCTCTACTTGGTTATGAAAGTATAATCCACCTTCAAAGACCTTATTTTGATAAGCTATTTGAGAAAAATTCGCAAAGAAAAAACCATTAGCTCCCAAAATAGTTTCCATATCCCCTTTTGAATTCCAATTATTATGGGCCCACGCCTCCAAAAAAGGGAGAGAAATGTGAAATCCCATGAATTTTCAAATTCAAGCATGCTCTGACAAATACAAATATCCTCAACCATCACATCCAAATTGATCACCACCACTAAGTAATCTTTACTTTTTTCTAGACATCCATTGGGATTAGAACAAGTTACCATTGAAAATGGTTATTCTTGGATTCCTCTACAACATGTAAGAGGAAATTGACCACATCTGTGTGCCCTAAAAATGAAGGAACCCCATCAAAAACAACATCCTTAAAATAAATTAAAGGGGGGTCCCTTGGGGCCCCAAAAGATGCCATGCAACCTTCCACAAGATGAAAACAAGAAAAAAGCAACAAAACAAAATAATTAAAATGGTTTGTAGTGAGAATAGGAGGAACAAACTTAGCATAGCATCGAGGCTTAACCTCATACCACCCACCACCAACACCAAGGGCACCCTCATGCCGCCCCCTCCACACTACCTCCACCAATGGAAAAGGCTACAACCTCCACAACCACTCACGCTTGACCTATAGACATAGGTTGATGTCTCAAACCCTTTCTAGTGTAGATTTTCTCAATTTCCCTTATATGGGTATTTTCAATGCTTTAAGAAATATTTATTTTCTTCTGTAGAAAATTAACATCGAAAATAAAAATAAAGAAAATATAAACTTAATGTAAAATAAATGTGAATATGTCTTCCGTAAACTCTTCAAGGTCTTTACTTTGTATTTAAATGGATAATTTAGAAAATGTACATGAGTGGGTATCTACAATAGGTTTTTACTAAATAAATACATTAAATATATATACATATATATTTTTTAAATGTTTATTTTTTTCTATGTGAATAATGTATGTATTATATATGATGAATATATTTTAAATATATATTCAATATATATACTACCCATATATATACATATATATATATATATATATGAATGACTGACTCCTATATGGGAGCTGACCTCCCCAACAAAAAAAGTCTTTGTTTTGAAAAAATAAACCTTGCCTATCATACATTTCATCATTGTAATTTAAAAGATAAAATAAAAATAACACAGTGATTAATACAAACTAAAAATTGTGTTATTTCATATTATAACTTTGATATTTTCAAACATTATGAATAGTAGATGAATCTTTGTGTTTTCAATCACAATAGATTTAAAAATAAATATAAATATATATAGGTGTGTGTGGGTATATATATTTTATATATGTATTGTCATACACAATAATATGATTAAAAACAATAGTTTAAATGAAAAAATATATTATGTATATATGAAAACATACACACAACAATTTAATAAAGAATATATATATGTGTGTGTGTATTGTGTATGCGTAGTTGCAACAAGTAAAATTGTAAAAATAAATTAAAAGATTGTTTAACATAAATACAATAAATATCTATCTCATAAAATAAGACTTGCAAAGGAAAGGAAATATTATAGAAGAAAGGAGGAGAAATAGAAATGTCTTTAAAACTTTTTGAGATCTTCAATACTTTCCTTCAAACCTACAAAAATAAAATGAAGAGGAAAGAGTCAAAAACATGTTTTAAAGAGCATTATTATGAAATTAGGGTAATTTTAGTTACTCTAAGATTTAAGCATCACTTTTTAATCTAATCAAACTATGGAGATTGGGTGCACAATCCATTAGTCTCTAAATTATGTTACTTCAATTAATTTATTTTAATCATAATTAGGCCCATGGTGGGGGCTTATGTAACTAGGACCCTCACTTTAAGTTGTGACTTAAAATCACTTTTTAATTATTTAATAATGTAACTTTTAAACTCAATTTAATTTAAGTGTCTTAATGAATAAATTTAATTTTGGACTAAAATCAAAGGATCTCTAAGATTGTCCATATCATAAATTCCTTGCAAAACTAAATAATTATTTAAAATATTTTGGGGCAAGTCTAGTGGAAACTAGTCTCATAATTTAAAAATACAATAGATAAATAAAATACTTATTTTAACAAGGTTTAAGCAAAAGGCTTACTTATGGATGAACCCAATTCAAACCACATATAATATCACACTATTAAAGTGAATAATTAATTTATATATTTAATTTGGTAAAATTACAAAGTGGATTATCTACATTATCAAATGGGAAATTCTTAACTAAAACATTAATGCAAATAAATCAAAGAGGTCATGGGAAAATAATGTGTCATTCTTTCTTAGAAATTGTAATGACTAAGCCATAATTAAATAACGATAAATAAATTGACCAATGTTAGAGTCAAACTTAAGGATTTAATCCTTTTAAAAAATTAAATTGGTATCAACTCTCTATTAACCTACTCTAATGGAATGTGACCATGAATTAATCAATATTTAATAATAGGGAGATGAATTACCCTTAAAAATTAATCATGTGTAATTAGTTTCGCTTCTCTAAAAGGGTTCTAATTTAAATCATTGGTAAGCATAATTTAATCAACCCAAGAAATATGACGATGTCATCTTATTTCGAGAAATGGGTTATTCTATATTAATTATATCATGATCAAATTTAAACAACTTGATAGAATCTTATAGTTAATTTTCCTTGGGACTCAAAGAGGTTTCCAATGTCAAATCAAACCCAATATGTCCTTAAACATTAATTGGTGAATATCAACAAGAGGGTTGGGATGACCCCATAATAGAATATGATCAATTTAATCAACTCACCTTAAGGTTATAAGGTTAGTATAATGGTAAAGTTAGGAAATTAAGGTTGGAAATATGATAACATATTAATTCATTGAAATAGAGTCTGAGAATATTTAACTATGTATGCATAAAATAAACTACTAGATCATAATCTACTTAAAATACTTTAATCTCCTTAAGAATCAATGATTATTTAACTCTATTAATCTCTAATTAATCTAAGTTACTCTTAAATTAATATTTGAATGACCTTTGGACTTAAACCTTAGTCTCACAAGACTTATCCAAATCAAACCAAGACTTAGGCTAACCTAGTCTACACTAGGAGAGTGAAAGGTGATGGGTTACAAGTAAGACCTAGTGGAGACCATTTATCAAATCCTTTAAAGTTAATTTTTTCACTTGAATTAAGAGGTAACTACACAAAGGTGAATAGTTTATATCATGATTAGACAGTGCACCTCAAACACTTAGAGAGATAAATACCTTAGTTAATTAATGTTTAAAAAAATTAGTTGGATTTTCTTCATAAAAAAATTGGGCATGACACTTGATATTAGAGCATTGTTAGAATTGTGAATAAACACAAGACACAAGATCAAACAAGGAATAAAAACATCTTCCACACAAAGATAGTTGCAAATAATTATTTTCCTTTATCCTCAACAAGAAAAAATTACAGAATGAACCTCAAGAATATTCAAGGAGACCATCAGATAATATGTAAGGAAACACGATCAATTTTCAATAATGCATCTACGGATCTTTGACATTTAGATATTTGATGTTATATTGAATGTGTGGATGTTAATTTTAAATCATGTGATAATGCTTCTAATGCAAAATTATTCTTATGTCATAAATAGTTAATAGAAGATAGGAAATTCTAATGGTCATATTATCAATTGATTTAAGTAAATAAATTTGACTTTAGGAACATCTACACAAAAATCAATGTATATGTGAATAGTAAATATTGAATAGGATTTAAATAAATGTTATGACGTATACCCTATATGAATTAAAGATAGTGTATGTGGATCTCAAGACAATATTCTTACATGGTGGTTGAGAAAAAATATATCTATATGAGCCAACATGAAGAGTTCAAGATAAAAGGTAAATATGATCTAATATGGAAATTGAAGAGACCCTTGTGTGGGTTAAGGATATCATTGTAAATATGGAATAAAATATTTTATTCATATACATTAGAATTGGATTTTTATTGAAAGTAAGGTTGACCACTATGTATACTATAAATCTATTGGTAATCACATTTTATATGTTGATGATGTGCTTATCATTGGAAACAACGAAATTAATTAGGAAACTCAAATCTTAAGGGTCTAGTATGTTTCATATGAAAGAATTAAGTTTTTCTAGATTCATACTTGTTATGGAAATTCATAGCCCAACATGGTTAATAGAAAAATATGGCTAAAGAAAAATATATGCTTTGAGACTATTTAATGATGATGTATAATACATGATAATAAACCTATTATGTACCCTATTTGATGGTACAAAGTTAACTTTAGAATAATATCTTAAGTCTTCAAAGGATTTGGAAGACAAAAAAAAATGTTTCATATGATCTAATGTAGTATGAAGTCATATGTATGTGATAATTTGCACAAAACTACGTATTTCCCAACTAAAGGGAGTTTCGAGTAAGTTCATAAAAAAATCTAGGTAAAGAGAACTCGAAATGGGTCTCTCTATTGTATTTTGTAATGAATTGAAAATTGCATATAATTAGTTATAAAGATATTTATTTTTCCCTTTATTATATATAAATTTAAGTGAATACCAATACATAATTATTTTCAAATCTATTACATGAAGATCTATAAGCAAGATATATTTTGAAAAAAGTGATGTAGAATTTAATTAGAAGATAGTAACTATGTGATGTGGTTGATTTATTTTAATGCGTGCAATCATGACAATTCATGTTAAGTCCATAGTTGGAGTGAATTGTTGACCACACTCAAAGTTGTGGAGGTTTCTGCCAAGTCTTCATAGTTGAAGCAACAATCACACTAGGTCTTTCTGTAATTAATTTGAAAGACCATTAGGTTTGTGTAAAACAACCTTTGTATAATTTATTTTTAAAGACCTTTAGTTTTGTGTATATTCAGACCCTATATACTTGTCCAAGAAACCTTATAAGATTGTGTTTTGTAAACAATGTCCAATATAGTAAAACTTTATGAGATATTTACCTCTCAAGATTTTTCAAATGCTAATTCTATGGACTTTCTTATCAATAAATATTGTCAAGATTTAAATTATTTGTCTAGGTCAAATTATGTCTATTGATCCTTCTTCATAGGAAGATTATTCTGTATTAAATGTCAACAATAGTGATGAAGAAATTAGGTGAACGCTAAGATTTACCCAATAATAATCTATATATATTAGGTAATTGTAGCTATTGGATCTTATCCGTGATTAAATGGTTCCTCTGATAAAGAACACCCCACCCACCATAGCGTAACTAACATTTACATCTAAAGGAGGTTCAAGGTTTACGTTGATAGAAAATTATATGTATGCTAATATGTTAGAGAGTATGTGTTTGTGCAAATATTTAATTTGATTTCGAAATATTTGCATGCAAATTTAAAACATAAAATAATGCAAAGGAAAAAGGAAAGTTGTCATCAAATTGGAAAAAAACACTACAAATGGAAATATAATGTTCTCATCTAGTTGGAAAATCAATATTTATTTGGCTTTTACATGTGATAAGTGAGATTTTGGAGGCTTTCACCTGATATTTTGGAAGATTTTACCATTAAACAACAACTATTTAACAGTTCAACAACTCAATGTGAGAGTTGTTTCATGATCAAATCTCACACGATATGTAGCTTATTGACTAATTAAATATTAAAGCCAAAAACCTCTTTGTTTGGAGCTTGTGGGGTTTGTGGGTCTCTTTGCCTTATGATTATTGCTTTAATTGGCCTCAATGGTGTATAATATAGTGTGTGATCCTATTCATAAGACTCTTCTAGGATACAAAGGAATATAACTTAATACATACAAAAGCTGGTTTATGATATAGAGGAACTAAAATCTTATACACATGTTTGAAATTTCGGAACTACTGATAATGATAGCTATACGTTAAGAAATTTACATATTAAAGTACAAGTGTAGAGCTTTAGCATATCTTTCGCTCAGCTTAATCAACACAGTCTAAGGGTAAGGTCTTATGGAGGGGGGCTTCCTTAAAAATTTCATGGATTGCTTAGTATTTTTAAACATATTTTAAAGTTCTCGGTCTCATGGATTTAATCTTGCAATTTGCTTAAAATTTTAAATTCCAAAATTTAAGGAATGAACTGTAGTGCTTTGATAAAAAATAATAAATTAATTAAAATTCTCTTGTTTTTATTTTCGAATAAGAATTTAAAATTTTAGATGAGAGACAAGTGGCATAAAAAAACTCCTAAGTTGTAGGGGCAATTTCTAGCCCCACCCTAATTTCACCAGTTGAAATATTCATTCCTAAAAGATAGGGGCTCCTATTTTTCTGGAAAAGATTCCAATTAGTCTGGTAGCACAATATTATTTTTTTCCAAGCCCAAGCCCCCCATAAGACCATACAGGCATAAGACCATACAGGCAACGTTGACTGCTTAAGTGGTTCGTGTGACCCCTCTTCCATTGTCCTGCTTTCCGTTCGCCTTCTGTTGATCCCAACCAAAATGTCATCCGTTGCCATTTCCGTTCACCGTTAATTCCGTGCAGAATGTTGTCCGTTCACTGTTGATCCCGCGCAGAAGACCACCCTTTAAGTTCAATAATTTTAAAATGTTTCTCCCACCCACCCGCGTTGCAGAAGTTTTTGTAAAGTTTTCGCGCTGCAGTCGCACCGTTTCAGAAGACATGGGTGTCCTCACGATCAGCAACACACAGGTTTCATTTTCTAACGCACGAAGATTATTCAGGTATTACTGTTTGAAACGCTTTGCTAGACATATATGCAAAATGTGGAAGCATAGACAAATATTTGAACTGTTTGATAGGATGCTTCAAACAAATGTGGCCTCGTGGAATGCTATGATTACAAGATATGCACAAAAATGCGTTTAGTGAAGAGGATTTAGAAAGTTTCAATCAAATGCAATTTGCAGGTGTAAAGCCAGTCTCTGCGATCTTTGGCAGAGTCCTCCTTGCCTGTGCCATAATGGGAGCTTTGGAACGGAGTATGGATATCCATCACAGGATAAGGAAAGAGGAATTTTGTCAGATGTTGTAGCTGCAACTGCCCTGGTAGACATGTATGCAAAATGTGGAAGCATAGACAAGGCATGTGAACTGTTTGACAGAATGCCTCCAAGAAATGCGTTCTCATGGAATGCCCTGATTGCAGGATATTCACAAAATGGATTTGTTGAAAATACTTTAAAAACTTTTAAGCAAATGCAGTTGGCAGGTGTAAAGCCAGATTCTACAACCTTTGCCTGCATCCTCACAGCCTGTGCCGAATGGGAGCTTAGGAACAGGTATGGACATCCATCAAAGCATAAAGGATAGAGGAATTTTGTGAGATGTATATTACTGTTTTTACATCCTTCCTTAAAACAATAAAATTTAAGTTAGATTTGTAACTTCACACTCAGTAAAATCAAACAAAATTATATTCATCAACCAATTAATATTACTCATCAATCAATTAATGTGAATTAGAAAAATCTGACATCAACCAATCTACATTCTATGATTTTTATTTATTTTTACAGTGTTAAAATTAAAATTATTCAATTATTCTTTTTCTTAATTTTGAATACCTCCTTTTAGGATATCATCCTTCAATTTAATGTTGTATTTATTGTGGTATCTAATAATTTCAATGTCATTTGACTCGCTGTTGAAACATGACATCTATCAAAGAGAAATCATCAACATATTTGCCATTGTAGTTGAGTAGATCTACATCCCCTTCTAGAAGATCTAGCTATTTTTTTTACAATCCATTAATAGATTGAGTTCTTGTAGTGGGTGTGAAGAGCTTTTAATGTATGCTCCACCATGTATGAGAAGTGATGCAAATTAGCAATGAAAGAAGACTACAAAAGAAAGCACAAGAAAACTAGTAAAAGATAATCATTTAGAATTGATTTATAATTGCTGCTTTTGTGAGGAGTATTTCACAAGTCAATTGGGGGAACTAAAGCTACATATATGTTTTCTTGGCTACACTTTCTATGGATACAAATCATGGGTATATTTTTTTACCTTTATAATAAAGTCTATTGTCAACAACAGTCAATCTTCTATTAAGGGAGGCTAACATTTAGTTATCTTATAAATTATCATTTTGTTCAACATTTGATAGGATTAATTTATGTTTGTTTAAAATACAAAGTTTTTGGGTGTGAGTAGGGTGGGTGGAGTATTTGTATTATTAGTTGCATAGTGAAATTGTGTTGTCAATATTTTGTCCACTTCACTCTTCATCTATGGTTGACAATTTCTAGAAAGTCCTTCAATTGGAAATATTGAGAATTCAAAAGATGGTAGTCTTAAGCTCATGCTTTCCTTGGAACAAATTTTGTGTTAAGATGTATTTTTTATATCTATATCGTGCAACCCCACAAATATGCATTTTCATTATTTATATCTTTCACATTCTCTTATCATGCAATTAATAGTGGGACACAACTCATATTTATCTATTTATATTCAAAATTTAATACAATATTTTATTGCTATTTTGTAATTCCTTTCCCTCATCACTGGTCACTGAATCTTACACTAGTTGTAAGCCTACCAATGAGTAAAGGACTTATCAATTCTCCAACTAAATCTCCACATCCATCACTATTAGGAGAATTTGAGAATTCTAGCATAATGTTTTTTTTAATATCCTCCTTTATAGGTTTGCAACCAAAATTATCTCTTCTAGAAGTTAAGTTGTTGAAGTTTATGTAAGTGTAGTGTAATACTATTGCTTCTATTTTGATCTCATTAGGTCTTTTCATGAAATCATGCCAACCATGTGTGCCATTAGTACAAAGGTGGTCTTGAAATTGTACAAATACCTTTCCACTACTATATATTAAAAATTAATTTAGATTGCCATTCTAACCAAGCACATTAGAGATTTTGTATTGATTAGTCAACATCTTAGAATGAAAGTGGTCCTGTGTCCCATGAAGTTAATGTGTCAAGAAATGTTAAGAGCAACCATAATTGCTACATCATTACCCCTTGGTAAAGTCTTCTAATCTCCAACTTTTAGACCCTCTACTAGCTTTATTATGTATTTCTCCACATTTTACTTTCTCTAAATATTGGCCATATTTAACTTCAACTCTACAAGATTGAATTATCATTTGGAATTTTCTACTTATCCTGATTTGAGATCTTTGCATGATTGATTGATGCCTTATTTATTGTTACTAATCCTTTTTGGTTGTAGAAGATATCATGCATTAAAAATCTCAACTTCATAACTACTATCATTTGTGTTGTGCAACTATGTTGGCTGAAGATTCTAGAAAATGAAACAAACTAAAAAATCATTAAAAAATTCTATCTTGTTTTATTGTACTTATTTGCATGACTAAGCCATTCATCCTCTTGCATTGCACTATGATATACTCTTGAGAATCAAAATATTTTTTCTTACTTGCATAACCTAAAGATTGAATGCTTATACAATTTCATGATCTTAGGAATAAAAGATACTCGTGTCTTCCTCTTTTTAATGTTTAGTTATCTTGGATTAGATTCCATCACCAAGTGTTAATGTGAGTCCATGTGTTATAGTGGGGTATATAAATTTAGGGATTAGAATTGAAAGACTCTATACATAGTTGATTTGTCATTTTTGGAACACCCATGTTAAAGAGAACAAAGTGAAGCAAGGATAGATTTGAACCTAATGACATACCTTAGATAAACATCTTGATTTCATGGACTCGGTCCTCATGTACCTTTAGCTATATAGAGGACTTAGTTGAACCCATACAACCCCATCTTAGGGATTTTTTTGATTGTTTGGTCCTTTTGATGGACTAGTAAGTGGTTAGCCCTAAGAAGTTACCACATACATTTGGAAATAGAATATTGGGCTATGGATACAATCCTAATCTTTCATAGTTAGTGCTATATGATATTGGGCCAACACTATTTATGACCAAGTTCAGGGAGCATTGGTGGGGTCGCAAGCTAAACACTCAACTTGCATATCAAACATAAAGGAAGTGTAAGAATACAAAACAACCTTGACAAATAATTTCACCAAACACTAGATAGTGAGTTACCTCTTCCTTACCAACTCTATGATTATAAAAGAAGTGTAAAAAAACATTCCTCACAAGGGTAATAGTCCACTAAGAAAGAAGAAAGGTGTGTCACAAAACTAGGTGGAATAGTCAACACCATTTGAGAACAATCATTTTGTCAACAATAAATGACATCCTAGGACTATTACAACAATAATAAGATAGCAAAGCAACATCTACTAAGAGAACCTAAAATAGCACACTCTACATTTCAAATTTTCTCTGCATTTCTTAGGGTTTAGGTGATGATTCGACATGGCAGGGGGCCCATTAGGGCTCCCCCATCCAAAAATGTATTCCCCTGTTCTGGTACAACTTTGGGGTCAACTATCTCATCGTCTGTGGATGTTGTGGCCCGTTCTCTAGGAAAAATCCCTATTTCCCCCTTTTGGCTTGGATTCCTTTTTGCGCATGAGGATCCAATTTCTTACATGGAAAAATTGGTGGGAAAAGGTGTGCCAACAATGGCAGTTCTAGGTACAGTTCATGTTTCTTCTTCGATGGTTGAGCATGAAGTCAAAATGCCTGGCCTACTAATAAATGAGGCTATTGAGGCTTTGAAGCTCTCTCGTGGGAAAGTTTATGGCATACCGTCCAAACATTGACCGAGTAAGAAAATGGGTGGATTCTACTTGGAATCTGAAAGGTAGCATATCTATTAGTGTTATGGCTAAAGGTATGTTTCTCTTTAGCTTTGTTATACATGAAGGTATGTTTATGGATAAAGGTATGTTTCTCTTTAAATTTGTTATACATGAAGACATGATTAAGGTCCTAATGGGAGGTCCTTGGGCCTTTGATTTTGGATTTAAAAATTTGTTCTCTTTGTAAATGGAAACCTGGTTTCGATCCCTCTGCTGATCTGGGAAGGGTTAGCCCCACTTGGGTTTGCCTCCCAAGTCTTCCTTTGGAATTTTAGAACCAAGGGCTTTTTAAAGGGATTTTTGAATCCTTTGGTAGCCTTTTGGCTATTGACAAAGTTACTCAACTCAATACTAGACTAGTCTTTTCTAGAATATGTGTTAGTGTAGCTACTAACACTACTCTCCCTACCTCTATCACCTTGAAATCAAAGTTTGGGAATTGGGTTCAACCCTTGAAGTACGAAAATGCTAGGGCTTATTGCCTAAACTGCAAAAACTTAGGCCATTTACAAGATTCCTATAATAAGAAGATCATGGATTCTAACAGGGGGCAATTGAGAGAGATGTCTAAACCCTCTTCCAAATCTATGGATTTGGTTGTGTTTATGGCTTCTCCTATGAACCTCTCAAGGCTCAACCTTTGTTTGAGCAAGTCCCATCTTCTGAAGCCCCTCTCAAGGTTATTCAAAAGGTAGCTCATGAAGCTAATTTTTGCACCCCCTTTAAGGATTCAACTAAAGTTTTCATGGAGGAAAATTTGGTTGTTCCTTTTGAGACTCCAAAATGAGAACGTAATGAATGTTAACCCACCTAATAATCAAAACACTCTAAAACAACAATTTAAATAGAAATATGAGGAGGATCAACAGAAGGAAGAGTGTTTAGAGTCAAAGCTAATGGGGGACAATAAGATGGAAAAGTATTTTGAAGCAGAAGAACAAATGTGCAAAGAGTTAGAAGAAAAATTTGAAGACCTGGAAGAGGGAGAATTGGATTATCATAATGGAAAAGAGAATACTCCTCCCGTCTCTTCTCCTAGGAAACATTCAACAGAAGAAAACCTCCAGGAAATCTTAGGAAAAAAGGATGGAAAAAATTTAAGGCCGCTATGGCTAAGCTAGGCTTTCCTTCCTCGCCTGATGATAGTGCTGCTAAGGAAGATTGGACTCAAATTAATACAAATTATAGAAAGAAAAAAAAACATGATGTTGGGGTTGGGAATAAGGTTGGTAGGCCTACTTAGATGGAATCCAAGAACAAAGACATTGTTTGTGATGTGGCCTTTAGAAGACAAAAAACCCTTGACTCACTCTCATGAACAAAATCAAAAAAGAAGTTAGGGGAAGTTCTCCCCCTCTTGCAACATCAAGGTGGTGCTAGTTTTTTTTTGTTTCTACTAATGAAGCTAATTTCCTGGAATATAAGGGGATTAAAAAGTCCCTTTAAATAACATTTGATTAGGATGGGTATTACTAAGCATAAGCTTGACATCTTTTTGATTCAAGAAACCAAGATGAGAAAGGACACCTTTGATAGAATTGTCAGAAGTTTTTGGCCAAGTGTTGAATATGCTATCAGTGATGTTGAAGGAGCTTTTGGGGTATTGCTATTTGTTGGAATCCTGCAAGACTAAAATGCACCATTGATTTTTCTTGTAAAAATTGCTTGATGGTCTCCTTTGAAGACATTATTTCATTTTAAAAATAGAACCTAATAAACATCTATGGCCCCAATTCCCATATTGAAAGATTGGTCCTTTGGGACTTCTTTTAAATTTGGATAAACAACAACAAAGAAGAGCTTTAGATGCTTGGAGGAGACTTCTAATCGCCACTGTTTCTTTCAAAAAAGTTGGACCTGGCTTGGAGGATTTTTCATATAGCATGATGGATCTTGTTGTGTTATATAACTTAGTGGGTCTTATAGATATTCCCCTGATTGGAACTCAGTTTACCTGGTCTAATCATCATCAGGGGGATCACCTAATCTAGGTTAAATAGATTGATTTCTTATTTTTGCTAACTAGAACATCTTTAATGCTCTCACCTTATCTGTTATTCCAA
This sequence comes from Sequoia sempervirens, assembly GCA_007258455.2. Classification (NCBI taxonomy): domain Eukaryota; kingdom Viridiplantae; phylum Streptophyta; class Pinopsida; order Cupressales; family Cupressaceae; genus Sequoia; species Sequoia sempervirens. The sequence goes on along the minus strand of VDFB02358134.1, from coordinate 182,451,961 downwards.
GAACATGTTCAGACCATAATGCCCTTCTCCTAAATTGGGAGAATAATGTTGTCAAAGGGCCATTTCCTTTCATATTTGAAATCATGTGGTTGCACCTACCCGATTTTAAAGATCTTGTGGAAAGCTGGTGGAGTGAACCATGTGTGGGGACTCTGATGTTCTATTTGGCCACTAAACTTAAAAAATTCAAAGACAGGGTTAAAGGTTGGAATAAGTACTCTTTTGGGAACATTTTCCATACAAATAAATCTATTGGAGACAACATCAAAGAAGTGTAGGACTTGATGGAAAGGGGCATTGTAGATAAGGCCATTTGTAATAAGGAATGAGAAGTGAGAGCTCAATGGTATAAAATTAACAAAAAGGAAGAGATTTATTGGAAACAAAAATCTAGGATCAAGAAACAAAAATACTAAGTTTTTTCATCAATCAACTCTAAAGCACAAAAGTAGAAACAAGATAAGATATCTAAAAAACGAGGATGGGTCATTCCTATACTCAGATGTGGAAAATTCAAAAGAAATTTGTTTCATTCTTCTCTAATTTTCAAGAGGACCCTACTGTTGACCCTGCTGAAGTTGATAATATTCTACAAGTGATTCTCCAAGTTATCTTTGAACAAGATCTCATAGATTTTTCTAAAACTGTTTCCATTCAGGAAATCAAGGCCACTAATTTTTCCTTTAGAGCCTACAAAGCCCCAGGAATGAATGGGTTCCCCTTGCAATTTTTTCATGATTTTTGGGAGTTATTATTTGTTGATCTCTTAAATGCTTCTCGTGACTTCTTTAGATTAGGTGGACTCTTAAACCAACTCAATGCTACTTTCATTGCTCTAATTCCAAAAATGGATGATGCCTCCACAATGCAAGATTTCAGACCCATTAGTCTTTGTAACACCACCTATAAGATCTTTTCAAATATTATTGTTAATAGACTAAAGAAGGTTGTAAGTAAAATGATTACTGTTAATCATAAAGGATTTGTCCAAGGAAGGAACATTTTAGATTTTTCTATCTATACCCATGAGGTTTTCCATTCTATGGAGCTCAGCAAGAAATAGGCGATGACACTGAAACTGGATATTTCAAAAGCTTGTGATAGGGTTTCCTTCCCTTTTCTCATTGATCTCCTTAAGAAGTTTGGGTTTAATGGAATATTCCTTAAATTAATCACCTCATGTGTCATGACCCCTAAATGTTTTGTTTTGGTTAATGGTGTCCCTAAAGTTTTTTTCTCTTGTGGGAGGGGGTTAAGACAAGGGGATCCCCTCTCCCATACTTGTTCATTATGGTGGCTAAGGTCCTTTGTAGGAACATTCAAAAAAAATTGGAGGGTAAATTGTTGAAGGGGTTCAAAGCTACTTCATCTCTCCCTCGACTTCCCACCAACAGTTCGTTGATGTCACCATCTTAATGGGTGAGGCTTCGTTTGTTGAAGCTAGGCAATGGAAGGTAATCCTCAACAAATATGCCAAAGTCTAAGATCAACACATTAACTACAACAAAAGAAAGATTTATTTATTTAATACTAACCAACTTATCAAAGAAAGGGTGATACGCATTCGGGTCTGTCAAGAAGCTGCTCTCCCTACCACCTACCTTGGCTTCCCATTCATCTTTAGAAAACCAAACAATAATTATTGGAACTATATTCTTGAAAGGGTCCAAAAAAAGTTGGCTGGTTGGAAGGGGAAATTTTTTAGCAGAGTGAGGAAATTACAACTGCTTAAAGCCTCTCTGCAAAATGTCGTAGTCTATTACCTTTCCCTCTTCAACATCCTGGTCTTCATTGTAGAAAATATAGAATAGATTCAAAGGAGGTTCCTATGCTTTGGCACCAAAGAGAGGAACAAGATGGCTTTGGTGGGTTGGGAAAAGGTGTGTGCCCCAAAAAGGGTTGGAGGCCTTGGAATAAGAAGGCTAAATTTTTTTCAACAAAGCTTTGGTAGCTAAAATGGGATAGTATCTCTTGGAAGGAGCAAAAGATTGGTTTCAAATTCTTAAGGAAAAATATCTGAGAAATAAGGAACAAGGCTATTTCCTGTATACTAATGATCTTCCTTATGGTTATGTTTTCTGGAATAACCTGCTTAAGATAAGAGGGGCTCTAAAATTGGGAGTCAAGAAGAGAATTGGAATGGTCTAGATACTGATTTTTGGAATGATTTGTGGACTTCTGACTCTCCCTTATCCTCTAATAACAACCTCACCCAAATCAAACAGAGGCTGACAAGAATCCTTGGGAAGAAGGTGGTTGGGTATATCAATTGGAATGGTATGAAGCCTCAATGGATTAACTTTAAAATTTACCTAAATGGTTTTAATTTAAGAGGAGGGAGACAACATAACTGGGATATTGTGTTGCACACTCTACTTTAGAAGACGAGTGTGACTGATCTCTTTTCAAGAGATGTGAAAGATGAGTGGATATGGATGGAAAATTCCTCTAGAAGTCTTACGGTGAAGTCTATCTATGAATTTTTGGAAAGGCCTTTGATCCCTAGGGAATACTTCCATTGGAATCTAATTTAGATTAAACACTTAATTCCAAAAGTTAAATGTTTTTGGTGGGTGGTGGTCCACAAGAGGATACTCACTACTAATAATTTAAAAAGGAGAGGGTTTCAATTAGCTAACAAACGCTACTTATGTAATGAAGCTGAGGAGTTTATTGTGCATTTGTTGTTTCAATGCCCCTATTCATGTGAGGTGTGGTCCTTCTTAGGAAACCTTATGACTGAATGGGTGTTCCCCTCCTCAATTAAAGTCTTTATGGATTGTTGGAATGTTTTTCCTTACTCCCACAATATAATTGATGATCTTTGGAGACAAGTTCCTCCTTTTGTTGCTTGGGGGCTTTGGAAGGAGTGAAATAATAATTTTTTTAGGTATTCTTCTAGAAACAACAAAGATCTGAGTTTGGCCATCAAGCACGAGATTCAAGAGAACATTAACACAAGAAATTATACCCCTTCCAAACACATGCCATCTTATAAAGAATTCAAAATTAAGCAAATATGGGGGCTTAAACAAGACCTGACAAAATATAATTGGACAAAACAACTAATCAGAAGAAGCATTGTCTGGTCCACACCAGAGTTGGGTTGGATCAAATGCAACTTTGATGGTTTCTCCAAAGGTAACCCGAGATTGGTTGTGGCTAGGGGAATCATAAGAAACCACCAAGGCAACCTCATAAAAGGGTATGCCAAATGCCTTTGAATAGCCACTAATAATGTTGTAGAGGCAACAACTATTTGGGCTGGATTAATCCAATTGAAAGAGAAAGGTTACACAAAGATCATAATTGAAGGAGATTCTAAACTTATAATTGAAAATCTAAAGGAGAATGCAACTATTCCTTGGGAGTTGAGAGATATAATGGACGATTTCAAAAGAATCCTCAAAAATTTCCAACATTATAAAATATGCCATGTGTACAGAGAAGGGAACCATGTGGCCAATGATATGGCTAATGCAAGCCTTCAACTTAATTCATGGACTTACTGGGAGTATTCTTCACTTCCAAGCCATATTAAGGATATTGTCAACAAGGAAAAATTTGGTTCAATCTATATTTTTTGTCTGAAGGATGGTTGGTGTTGTTAGCTTGTTTATTCACACCTTTAAAATGGATCACATGATGAATCAACAAGGTAATAAACATGGGTTAAAGGTTACTTAGATTGCCATGATTTGGTGTTTAATGGCTAGTATGGGGAAAGAGTGTTCTAACAACTTCAACCACCATGAACATAGTGATGAGTTTTAAAAATGCTAAGGATGCCAATTGTAATAATATCCTGAAATTTGGTACCATGGAGTGGTAGTCCATGATGAATAATAAATTATTCATCATCACTAACAACAATTTCAAAATCCTAAGGGTTAAAGCTATAGTTTGGCAACCCAAGATGAATGGTATAATGATTACCCCTACCAAGATCTATTTCAAGAATCTTGTGGCGACTTGTCGAAATGACAGTTTTTTAGGTGATATTACTGATAAACTCATACGAAATGATCCCCTCATTAAAACTACTTGCAAAAATTTGAATTTCATTATTCCAAAAAATGGTTTGAGAGTCACGTAATCTATTTTTGTGATCCCCCTAATTATTTGCCTCCTCTCATTATTGATGCTTTGATAATACAGAAACCATACCAAATGAAAACCACAAGTTTCACTTTGAATGTTGGAGAGCTAACCTTGCCTGTTATTTCACTTTCTGACGATAAGGGCATTGAGAAAGATTATTTGTTGCTTCAAAATGGCTATTTGTCAAGTGAAGATTCTATGGGGGGCCCATGAAAAAGAACCAAACCTGGAAATTGTGACACTTTGAAATAGAATGGAGAGTTGTGGAGCCTTTCCCAAAAAGTTGGCTTCACCCCTTTCTTTGAAGCTATGGAATGTTACAATGAAACTCTTAGTTACAAATTTGCTAACTCTTGGAGTGATGGCGAGGTTAAAATTAGAGGGGTCCATTTCATAGTTATGGCCAAGCTAATAGCCCAAGCTACTGGTCTAAAGTATGAAGGTAAAAAAATTGCAAAGAAAAACATGAGAAATTACCAACAATACATAGACAAGTTCTTTGAGGCAAAAGAGAAAGAAAAGAGGTTCTAGAACAAGTACTCCAAGCTGAAGTTGGCAACTCCATACCACAATGTAAGTTTTATAATAATGAAATATTTCAGTTTAGAAGGTCGTTTTATGCCAGTACATGGCTATCACTTCCCCATTCTTAATCACGTCTGCGATCTAGAAAAAAATAACCTTCATTTTTTCCTTCTCTCCTAGATTTGCAACAAAATATGGAAAATAGCACCAACCTGCCTCTCCATCAAGGACTCATAAGGTCCATCTTCAAGTTTTCCTTAGCCAACTCTCTGCAAAAAGACTGTCATACTAACCCTTTTGAATATCTTTTGAACACCAATAGCCTTGTTCATCTTGAGCTTATTGACAGTAAACCCCTCTTTTGCGAAAGCTTGGAAATTGAAAAAGAGAAAAAAAACCCTTCTCCCCCTATTGTTGAACCTACCCTAAACCCTTCTCCCTCTCTTATGGAACCTACCTTGGAGGAGCTCTTGAAAATCAACCCAGAGAAATGAAATGCTTCATCCCTCTCCTTTGGTATTGTTAAGCTTAGAAACATGGAGCTAAAAGACACCCCCCAAACCAACTCACTATAACCATCTCTAATGACAAGGGCACAAGCCTTGATAGCGGTTCGGTCCCACTGAGTCACAGAAGGTTGATTTAGTTAGCAAAGGCCACTTGTAAAGTGAAACAGGTGGAAAAAAGGGAAAAAGTTCACGAAAAGGGAGAATTTTGATTCTTCTAAAGAGGAATATGTCCCAGATAGCTTGGGAGATACCGAATTCTCTAAAGAAGAGGAGGATTTTGAAAATGAGGACAAGGAAGAAGAGTGTCAAGACCAGGACATGGAAAATAATGATTCAGAAGCTGACAACTTGGAGGGGGAAGGGAAAGTGTTTACTGGAGAGGAAGCGAAGGTGGCTAATATTGTTATCCCTGTTGCCATGGACCAGTTGGAAATTCCTTCCCAATCCCATATTTTGGGAAACTCGAAGGTGGGAGATTTCAATCTCTTAACCTCAAAAATTGATTCTTTGATTGCCAAGATGGAGCAAATAGAGAAGAAGATTGTTGCAGATGAGAGCTCTAAGAGATTCCATACTATGGAAGTTTCCATAAAAAATATGTGCAAAGTTGTGGATGGTGTTATGAAGAGGGCGGTCATGGGTACTATTTTAGGACAAGGCAAGATTAGGAAATAGTAAAAGAAGAAAGGGCAAAGGAATGAAGCAGATAGATCCGAGGAAAGAGAGCACAAGGACAGTTGGGTTGAAGTTGTGGAAGAGCTTCAAGCGAGTTGGAGCTTGATAGAAGATTCCTAGGTGGTATCATTTAATGTGGCTTTGGATTTTCTCACTTGGCATATGTGCCTTCTTTTGTTTTGTCTTTAGTTTTTATGCTATAAAATGTTACTGGACCTATATGGCCAGATACTTAAACTATATAAACACTATTAAATACTGTTAATTTGGATAGTAGTTGGATTCAGTGTATCTGGTATAGTCGTTTTGGTTTTGTTATGTGGATGGGATTATTGTTCATTTGGTTTATTTTGGTTATGACCTTGAAATGGGCTAATTGTAAACACTTTGTGGGTTTGTTTCCTTCGTACTAGTTTAGTATTTTTTTATTATGATAAGTGGAATGGACAAAATGTAATCTGTTTGTGGGTTTGTTTCCTTGGTGCTATTTTTGTGGTCCGTTTTGTTGTTCTTGACTAGATGTCATTTGCTCCGGTCTGTTTGCTATTTTTCTTCTTTGTAAGGCATCACCTGGCCCTTTTCCTTGCTTATATAATAAAAAAACAACAACAAGATAGTATTAACCTAAGAAAAAATGCAACACAAAAGAGGTTAGTTGGATAAATTCATCATCCAAAATAATTCTTCAACTACAATAACACTATCAAATATAGGCTTAAGATGTTAAATAATGACTAATGGACTATAATATTACTTAGGCTATCCTAATAACATCATGGGGGATATCATATGACTTTAGAATATTTTTATGGTATCTATAGAGTCATTAGTGACACTAGGAATTGTCAAGAGAGAGTTAGAGACAACAAAGAAGATTATAATTAAGTGGAGTTTATCATGGAGAGATATAAGATATAGTTAGGAATCACTTCTATAGGTTTTATGCCTCTTATCAACATGAGTTATAATTATTTCATAGCAACTAGGAGTACCAATGTTTCTATTAGATACAAATCAAGCTAGGTTATTATTGTGTGAGGGGGAAGGAATTCACCAGGAAAAGATGTGAAAGCAAGATCAAATGCAAGATTCAAATAAGAAACTATCTAATCCAAAACACTTAATCTACCATATTCCATCACTCATGAAATGTGCAAATCTAAGCTATTCGAATTAAATGAGATCCTAAGATATTAAAAAAAAATTCAAATAAACAAAAGAAGAGTTTACCATCCCATGTTGGAGTGTATTTGCATGATGTTGGGTTGTTCGTATCACTGCAAAGCCTCCATTGATTACATGCAAAAGCTTGATGAACGATGCTTGGTTGATTGAAAAGGTTGAAGCTCTATCAATGGTGATTGCGACAACACTTCGTTGCATAAGGTAAGTTGAAATTATCCTCCTTATTTGTGAGGAGAGAAGCTTGTTTTATAGGAAAAACAATTTTGAATTGACGATCAGGATCGTGTTGGAGAATATCCAGATTAAAGGTCAAAATGAGTTGAGAGGATTTAGACATGAGAAGATTGTGCAAAGTTGATTGCACAATTAGGGTGATTGAAGAATAGATTGGCTAGTTATGGTTTTGATTGCTTATTTAGCAATAGATTGATCAGTTAGGGTTGAGTTAGGAATTAGATGGTTGAGTTAGAAAAATTAGATTCCTTAGCAAAATAGATTGCTTAGTTAGAAATCCGTGATTTTCCCAATCAAAAAGTGGGTGAGGAATATTAATTAATTAATTCCATTTTGATTTTGATTTTGATTTTTGATGATTTGAATAGTTTGATTTTATTATTCAAATTTTGGATGGAAAGTGTGATAATTAAATTACTATGATTTAATAATTCAATTAATTTTGAGGAATAAGGTGAATTAGTGACATAATCAAATAATCGGTGCCATTTGACTAATCAGGACGAAATAAGATTAGATTAGGACTTTATTAAATAAATTTAATTTATTTAATTGGTCGAAATGATGAAACATAAATTAATCAAATAACATTGTATTATTCGATTAATAGTCGAATTAGGGTTTTCAAGACTTTATTAAATAGACAATATTTATTTAATTTGTCAAGAATGATAAAAAAGTGAATTAATTAAATAATGTTGTATTATTCAATTAATAGAGGAAATACGGTTTTAAATGTCATTCAGGAGTAGAGGGTTCATAGATACGTCCTTTATTAGAGGAGGTCCTAGCTCGTCTTGGACCTAGACAGGAAGTTGAGCAGGAGGTTGTTAGAGAGAGAGATAGATCTCCAAGGAGAGTAGATGATACAGTGCATCAGGATGCTATTATTGCAAGACACATGAGGGATTTACTGAGGGCACGCCCTCCTACTTTTGATGGTGCAGGAGGTGGCTTAGAGGTAGAGACTTGGCTACTAGATTTGGGTAGATGCTTCGCCATGCACCCTTACGGTAGTAATACCCGTGCGAGATGCACTATTATGCATCTGAGAGGATTCGCCTCTACTTGGTGGCGCCTGGAGGAGCAGAAGCTCCACTTAGATATTGGGTCAGTGTCTTGGGAGATGTTTCTGGAGAGGTTTAGAGCACGGTTCCTATCGGAACACTGGAGGCAGCGACAGGCTGACGAGTTCCATGATCTACGTCAGTTGGCTCTATCCATTGAGCAATATAAACGTAGATTCTATGAACTCAAGCAGTATGCAGGTATTGGTGATGATGAGCCTATGCTAGTACAACACTTCATCAGGGGTTTAAACACCCGCATTAGTGGTGGAGTCAGAGTCTTTGAGCCAAAGACTATGGAAGTTGCGGTGGAGAAGGCTCGAATAGTGGAAGAGAACCTTGTTATGGTGTTAGGTGGTCATACAGGAGTACAGATTGGCAGTGCTCCTACAACAGGTTTTAGTCCACGGAGTGGACAGGCACAGACAGGGGGTTCTTCTAGGAACCAACAGACACCCTCAAAGGGTGGGCAACAACAACAACGTACACCTCAAAAGAATAATAATCCACAACCACAACAAAGTAATAGCCCTCAGAGTGTACAGTCTACTGTCAGTAGAGGTAGTTTCCAGCAATCCAATGCACCTTCGGGTGGTAGAGGATATGGTAGAGGCACTGGTTGTTACTCGTGTGGACAGCAGGGACACATTGCTAGGCAATGTCCGATGAGAGGCTCTTCTGGTATTGGGCCTCGACCTACAGTTTCAGAGCCTACAGTGGGAGATGCAGGTAGGTCACATAGGGTGTTTACCGTGGTGGGTAACCACCAGGATGAGCACCAGGGTGCAGTTGGAGAGGTTCCTGATGGAGGATCGACATCGTTCTTTGGGAACCGTGCACATCCTTCTACATCGGGAGTTGATCCTCAGGGGTCGAGACATTGATTGAGTACTGATTCAGAGGGATCTTAGTGGCTAGTCTTCCATTTCTTGGGAGGACCTATTTTAGATGTGTGTGTGTGTTATTTGTTTTCTACTAGCAGGCTTCCAAGAGTAAGCCTGATCCTAGGGGGGGAGGATGTAGTACCCCTCCATTTATGCTTATGTTTTTAGTTTGCATGTTTTCATACTGTTAGACTTTGGTACTTTAGTTTGGATATTTTGATCGCTGATTTTGAGCGACAGTGGATTTACTTTGTGACTTGATGATACATTGTATGGTGATATTTGATTTATGATATGCTTTGAGATAGCATAGATGTTTTCCTTCATATGTTATTGCTATGAATATGTTTATGATGGACTAACTGTTATTTAATTTGTCAGTCTAATGTGACGTGTATTGGTGTGGAGAACGGAATTGCATCACTCGCTTGCGAGTGCCCTGTGATGTCTGTGATTTTCTCTGCACGGTGTGCCTGTACAATAGATTATATATATATATATATGCATGTTATTGCTTGGTTGTAGGATTGCAGGTACATGACACCGACTCCACCTGGTTACTCAGGTCTGAGCATGTCAAGACTCAACGGATATGTTGATTGGGAGGTAGTAGCATGGTTTATCCTAGTTTAGTCTTTAACCCGGTCATAGTACATCGTCAGTTTAGTTTGGAGTCTTAGATTGTCTTGTCCTTTCCTGTTTGGATTAATTGCTTTGGATAGGAAAATCTTGTTAATTTAATGATAGTTTATTATATTTTAATTTACTGTTATTTAAATTATTTTTTAAATGTTAAAGAAATAAGTTTTACATGTTATTTAATAAATTAATTAGTTTGTTTGGTTAAATAATTTGATCTTAGAGATTAAATTTATTTAATTAAATAATTAAATTAATATTGTTTAAATTGTGTGTGAATAGATTTTATTTAAATTAATATTTTTGTGGAAATGGCATTTTTAAATTATTAAATAAATATGCAATTTGAAAATTGAAATTTAAAATTTAAAATGAATTAAATCCATGCAAATCTTGAGAGGCAAGATTGCTGAGAAGTGGTTAAAAGATATTTTGTACTTCTCGACATGTGTGCCGGTTACATTTATGGTTTATGGTTGAGGTTGTTCACGGATATTATTTTGGGATATGGGAAAACACAGAGGCTATTCTATTCTTCACGGGGAAAAAAATATCAGTGCACTGTTAAAAAAATTGGGTTTATGCATTTTGGTATTGTTGTCAATTTGTGGAAGTTCTCTGGTTTGCATTTGGGAATTGGTGTTCGGGAAAGGCTTTGGAAGCTACAGGCAACAAAGGTTCTCATCACCAGAAAGTTTTCTGAAGCAAAGGAACATAGGTATTCTCCTTGTGATTTTTATTTTGTTTTTTTTTGGAAGGGAATGGTTGTGAAAAGAAATTAAGTTTAATTTAAATCCCTGTACTTCTTGTAAAGAAATTGTTCCCTGTATTTTTTTTTGTTTGTAAAATTTGTTGGTTTCAGAAGAATTTCTATAGCATACTTCTGTAGAAAATATTTAAATTAGTGAAGGGGAAATTAGTTAAATGGTAAATGGATTTTTTTTTTAAAACCTTAGGGTAAATTAAATTTTGAATGGAAATTTCTGTGTGTGTGTTCTTTTTGAAACCCTGAAGAAACTGGACAATTTTCCCAATTTCCCCATTGGAAACCCTGTGAAAATTTATTTTATTTTCTTTATTGTAAAACCCTGTATGAATTTAATATATATATATAATTTTCTTCATATATAAATTTGATTGTGAAAATGTTATTAAAAAATAGTATTTCTAGAAATCGCCGTACAGGCGAAATTTGTTATGGTATTTTCTTTAAAAAAAATTTAATCGCATTTTTATTTTCGTAGTCGCCGAGCGGCCAAAGTTAAAAAAAATTTTAAAAATATATATAACAATGTTTGGGGAGGGCCGAAACCCTCCCCATTCCTTATTGGTGGGCATAGCCACCATGGTTGCTGGGCGCAGCCCTGGTAAGGGCTGCGACCTCCCCAAATAAGGGAGGTCGTAGCAGGGGCTGCGGACCCAAAACCCTGTACCGGCTTATTTAATTCGCATGAGTTTTTAATTTGTAATTTTATTCACTTAGATTTTATTTTATATAATATATGTTTAATATATATTTTATATATAATATATTTATAATATATTATATATATTTAATATAATGATTAAGTAATTTATTTAGTAAAATAAAATAATTATTTAAATAAAATTATTTAAATGATTGTTTAATATTGGAACAAATAATAGGAAGGTGTTTAAAAAGTTTGATTTGATTTAAATGAAATGATATTTTTATTTGATAAATTGATGATTATTTCATTATGTGAAATTGAGAAAGTGAAAAATTAGATCAGATGACATAACTTCTTTTAATTGTATGAAATAAGAATTACAATTTAGTAGCTATAATTTTATGCTAATTCTTTTGAATGATTGGATTTAGTAAATCCAAAAACTAGACATTTATAATTCCTGATTTGCTATTTCAAAAATTGTGTTTTCTTTTATTGGGAAAATGGGGATTTTTATGTGTTATTAAGTCTTCCAGTTGTAGTCTTTTCAAGGGAGTTAAATTTTACAATGGTTTTGTATGTTTGAACTATCTAGGGTAGTGCACTAGGTTTATTTGAAAAATAAACATCTGAATTTTATGAACAGGTTGTAATGTCCATTGTGGTATATCTGGTATTATTTATTGATTTTTGTGCACTCTATCTACCCTAGTTAGAGAACTTAGTATACCTTTGTTATGTTTAGGGGAGTGGCTCTGTGTAAGGGCTGACACACAAAGTGGTGTCAGGGTAACTTACAAAGAGTTAGTAAGTCAGTGATAACTAAATAACACTGTAGTTAGAATTAAAATCCTTAATAAGATGTTTATGCCGCACTTATGGACTCTTGAGCTAGTTCAGTCTTGAGTATAAGATGAGAAGGCCTGGAATGGCAAATCGATGTCTTGTTACTTTAAAAGGCATTTGATTCCGCAATAACTTGCAAATGGGGCTGGGTTTCGTAAGAGGTTACCAGGGTAACCCAAGTTGGGGGCCGGAACCTAGGAAGAAACACCAGGGTAATCTTTGCAACATTGTGATGACACTCCACCTAAAATAACAGTTAACCTTGTTGTACTTAGTACATTCTATTGTCTTAAATCTGGAAGCAATGTAACCATCAGTTAGTTATGTACTTGTGTCTAGGGTTAGTAGATTATGTCTAGGTAACCATATTACTATCTCCTAGTATAGGGGGTGGACCTACGGGTACCACATGGTTGGGTGGAACGTGCACCTTACTCCGTTGGATCCCCAATTTTTTATCATGGCAACGAGAGCTTCATGGATGGAGAGCTCATACTTGGATACATATGTATACTTCTAATTTGCATTATTTGAAAACTTGTATTGTAACTTCCCTCAATTGTATATGAGGTGAACATTTGTAAATGTAAATTGTAACTATTATTTGATCTACCTCATCAGATGAATGAGTATTGTAATATCTTATCAAATGCAATGTAAGAAACAAGTTTGTTACTTTATACTATCTTGAATGGAATTTTCAAATGATATGCAATGTTTATTTTTAATGTTTATGTTAATTAAATATAAGCAATGCGAAATACTAAAGTCGTCTATGGAAACTCCAGTAGTGTAACGTCGCGTAACTTAGTGAATGTATGTAACTAATTAACTTAATATTATTACTTTTAAAAAAAAATTATTTCACTTTTATACACAATTGCAACATTCCTTAGGTTATTAAGACGGGGCATTACATCCTATGTATTATCATTGTTCCATCATAGAGAACAACCATAGGATACTCTTAGGAAATCATTAAATCCATAAACATTTAGGATAGTCATGGTTATTAAGGTTGTACTATAAATCTTATAAGATGGTCGTGTGCCTAGATAATATTACTAAGGTTATCATAATCAACAACAATAATGATAATAGGTTCTATGTAGGGTTTCATCAGGTACTAAATTATGCAGGTTTCCACCTTTTTGTTAGGCATCAATTAAAAGTCAACCATGAAAACTAAGAGGATTGTCTCGTCAAGGGTAAGAGTGTCATAAATGCTAGTATCAAAACTAAGATTACTTCTTGTAAAACTCTACCATTTCATTCGCATATCACCAATTGACTAATCACATATCACATAAGAGGCTTTTCAATGTAATGTAACACTAGTTAAAAATTCCATACCACATACATATATAGGAGATAGTCCCAAAATACATCGAGTATTGCTAAGATGACCTTTTCATTAAGTCAAAATATTACATCATGAATAACAAATATGATTGCCCTTGTTTGATTTTATTAAATGTGAAGTTATAAACTAACTTTAATTTTTTTTTTTCAATGATAAGATCATCATCTTAGTAATGAAGGATATCAAGACATAGTAATATTCATGATTGTTATGTACCTTAGAGCATAGACTTGTAGCTCATTTTATCATTGATTGCTATAAAATCACCCTGAAGAATATTACAAGAAAGGAAGGAAGTTGGGTTGTTAGAAAATATCATAATACTACTATGGATGGTCCTATCCTTCTAAGGAAGTCCCTTAGTCACATGGTATCATTGAAATCTATGTGGAAATCAAAATAAAATTTTGAAGACTTATAAATGAGGAGGAAATTCACGTGAGTGATAATAATAAAGGTATTAAAAAGACAATTAAGTGATTCCATTCAGCAAGTCTTAATGCCTTAGCCTTATGTAAGCTACACAATACACTATCTCAAGGCTATTGCATAGCCATAATCATAATAAACATAGTTACACATATGGTCATGACAATAATGGCTATCCTTAATCTTAGAAACATTATTATTGTATATTATATTATATGGGTCTTATCAAGTTAAAAGCATCATGGTAACCAATAATATTCGTGAAAGATACAAATTATTATGGAATTATTATAATTTCTTACCTTAAATTAAGGGGAAATTTCCATCATCAATACCAATGCTAATCATGGCACTTGGGATATTGCTACCTTCAAGCTCTAACACTAACCTCTAGACATATTGATAATCATCATTACCTCAATGACTACCATAATTTAGAGAAGTATAATCATGATGAATTTCGCGCACCTAGCCATCCATAGGACAATAGTCTCTCCATTAATAATCCCATACCATTGAAGCACTGCCATCAAGGTATCAAGATTTTATTCATAAAGACTATCATAAAGATGGGAGAATATATTTAAATAAAAAATATTGTCAAACATATAAAGTAGATTGTCATGAAGGAAGTAGATAGTCATTGCAACATGACACTTTTGCATAGTTATTACTTAACTTCATTGTGTAATCATAAACAATTGTACTGAAAGGACTACTACACTATTGTCAAAGGAATATTCACACCAGTTTTGCAATAGTAAAAAATTACCTATATGCCCTAATATTTTCATCAAGCCGCATGCACTATAATGTCCCCATTTTGACAATTAATTTAGGGTAATAATCATGTCTTAACTACCAAAGGACCATTAATAGAATTGTGATAGTCAAAGTGTCATGGTAGAAATGGTGTCATCAAATGAATTTGATAATCAAGGAGGGTTTTCCTATCTTTAAAGTCTTATTGCCTACATAAGGAGACCATCTTCAACATGAAAAGGGACTTCAAAAACCACAGTAGATTCAAGGTTAATCACATTTGTAATCAAAATCCTAGCTACACTATAATGATGATAATGGGTTGTCCAAATATTGTCAAATAGAAACAAGGGGCTGCCACTAGGGTAGAAGAGAGTTATTGTATCAATTTTGATGTTCCGAGTAACTAGGAAGGTAGTCATACAACCTTTAGACACTATCATGTATGATTAGATGCTCCTAGTTAGTGATTCAATCAAGTACATGCCCATGTCTTATGTACTTAATAGCCCCTTGAATTGATTTGTGATGTCCCATTTTGACACTTAAATCCAAGCAAAAGAACTATACAAAATGACAAGGGTAATTGTGAGCCCTCATCTCCCATTTCTTTTTAGTCAAGCATATTTTGATTTACTTGAAGTGTTCCTCACCTTTTGCTTTTCTCTTTCTCTACCTCCTCCAACTTTTTATTTCAAACATATGTAGGTTTATGAAAACAATTCAATTAAATATCCATGTTATTTATAAAATAAGCCTTTGACAAATACCCGAACAATGTAATTTTAAGAAGCCAACATCCTAGTCTAGATTGTCAAATAGTCAAAATAAAAACAAAACCATTTTTTTTCTTTCTAGAAATTGAAAATAAAACCTTGTTCCTCATTATTAGTGTAGGTGTGACACGGTGCACATTATTATAGTGCAAGTCTATTTTTCAAATCACTACATTTAGCATAACCAATAATCTCCACAAGAACATTATGCCTATTTAAAATGATGGAAACAATTCACATCTCTCACAACAATTTCTCTTGCAATAATCTTGGAAATAAATTTCATTGTAGTGTGGCAATCAACACATATCAAAGGTTCTTAACAACTGTAATAGTTTTCTAGGGGTGCATCTAACAAACCAAAAGCAATTGCCGACTTTTCACTATGGTAACAAAAAAAAAAAAATCCCTCCTTTTCCACATCACTAAGTAAATGTCTTGAATCTAGGGAAAACCTTGCTGCCTCCATCTCCTAAGCCAACTCTCCAACCTTGCATAGATCTCCTATGCTTGTGGATGTGATCTATCCCCTACACAAAATGAACACACCATTTTATGTTCTTCAATCCAAAAACATCCAAGGTTCTTTTTAATTCCTTTATCATTTATCAATCTCCTTACCATTTGAACCTCACACCACTTGCCCATGTCTACATAGATGTTTGGGAGAAGAACATAAATCACAAGATTTTTAGGATTCAACTAAAACAGCAGTGTCATTGTAAATACTCCTAAACCTATATCCATATGTGATTTGCAGGCACCAAGAAAACACATCCATACAACTACCACGAGTATATTAGCATCTTAATGATAAAGTTTAGGGTGTCCTCAAGATACTCAATACAAGCAAGAAGCTCAACCATACACACAATGATTAAATTGTAGGTGTAATACAATAAGGGTTACTTGTGCAATTGAAGTGTGCACAACCCTCATCCACTAAACTTGAATGGCTACATGCACATAAAACACAAACAAAACTTATAATGTTAGTATATGTTTCAAAGTGCTTCATTAATTCAAAAATTTTGAGAGCATCCTTGCAGAATCCATTTTATGCACATCCTGCAAACACTTCATTCCATGAGACCACATTTCTTTGAGGTGTTTTGTTGAACAGTTCATGTAGCCTATCTACTTCCACATTTTCCATACATATCTACCAGAGCATTTCCAAATATAATATTGACAAAAATCCCCATTCCATTATGCTTTGATGGATGTCCATACCGTGTTCCAAAACTCCCATTTTGGCACAGGCGAGGAGAATGGTGGCTTAACAACTACCAATTCAATTTGCCTGAAAGTTTCTAAATCTTTGTCAACAAATCCATTTTGTTCATATCCTGCAATCATGGCATTGCATGAGACTGAGTTTCTTTGAGGCACATTGTCAAACAGTTCACGTGCCTTGTCTATGCTTGCACATTTTGCATACATGTCTACCAGAGCAGTTGCAACTACAACATTTCACAAAATTCCTCTATCCTTTATGCTTCGATGGATGTCCATACATTGTTCCAAATCTCCCATTCAACACAGGCTGCGAGGATGCAGGCAAAGGTTGTAGAATCTGGCTTTATACCTGCCAACTGCATTTGCTTGAAAGTTTCTAAAGAATTTTCAACAAATCCATTTTGTGAGTATCCTGCAATCAGGGCATTCCATGAGAACGCATTTCTTGGAGGCATTCTGTCAAACAGTTCGCGTGCCTTGTCTATGCTTCCACATTTTGCATACATGTCTACCAGGGCAGTTACAGCTACAACATCTGACAAAATTCCTCTTTCCTTATCCTGTGATGGATATCCATACCCCGTTTCAAAGTTCCCATTATGCTACAATCTTCAGAAAGGGTTTTCTATCATAGGCTCTCATCACAATTTGCAGACTCGTGAAGAGCACCAGTTCCATTCACAGCAAAACCACGTCATTGTTCAGCAATTGCTTAATTTGCAGAAGTTGCAGCCCTTGAGTTCAATGCAACTACAGGACCAACACGAAGTGCTAGCTTCTGATTTCGTTCCTAAAATCTTGGATCCCAATCTCCATACTTCGGCCGATAGGAATGATATCCATCTACCCTAGGCTGATCATAATACCAATAAGGTTCTTCATAGTTACCATAACCCAAATTCTTGGTGTCTTGCTTCTCTGTAACAATAAGGCTCCTTCCAAATTGGCCGAGCTTCTACATGTGTCCATGAGTTCTGATTATATCGATGGTTAGTGCAGTAATCCCTCCACCATATTTAACCATGCAAAGTTGGTAATCTAGTATCTATGGTTCTAGGAAAATTTACCTCCAATAATTCATCACCAACAGTTCATTGTCATGACAAATTCATTTCATGAAAAATTCACCACTAGCAATTCACATCATATTGTTGACAGTGAATTTTCCATGAGATGAATTTGTCATGGTGATGAATTGTTGGAGGTGGATTTGTTGGCGGTGAATTTGCCTGAAATCAGTATCCACTATCCACATGTGTCTAAACTAGACTGGCGGTGAATTTGCCTGAAGCTAGTATCCACTATCCACATGTGTCTAAGCTAGCCTGGCTGTGAATTGTTGGCAGTGAATTTGCCTGAAACCAGTATCCACTATTCACATGTGTCTAAGCTAGCCTGGTGGTGAATTGTTGGCAGTGAATTTTCCTGAAAGCAGTATCCACTATCCACATGTGTCTAAGCTAGCCTGGAAGTGAATTGTTGGCGGTGAATTTGTCTGAAAGCAGTATCCACTATCCACATGTGTCTAAGCTAGCCTGGCAGTGAATTGTTGGCGGTGAATTTGCCTGAAACCAGTATCCACTATCCACATGTGTCTAAGCTAGCTTGACGGTGAATTGTTGGCGGTGAATTTGTCTGAAAGCAGTATCCACTATCCACATGTGTCTAAGCTAGCCTGGCAGTGAATTGTTGGTGGTGAATTTGCCTGAAACCAGTATCCACTATCCACATGTGTCTAAGCTAGCCTGGCAGTGAATTGTTGGCAGTGAATTTGCCTAAAACCAGTATCCACTATCCACATGTGTCTAAGCTAGCCTGGCAGTGAATTGTTGGCAGTGAATTTGCCTAAAACCAGTATCCACTATCCACATGTGTCTAAGCTAACCTGATGATGAATTGTTGGCAATGAATTTACCTGAAGCCAATATCCACCACATGTGTCTAAGCTAACCTGTTATCAAAAGCAAAGATTACTTCTCATATTTGATGCTATCGTTATCAAATATTTGAACAAACTGAAGCAGAGATAAAAAATTTAAAGAGTAAATTTTTTAGTTTGTTGTTCACCATTCATATAGATGTTGATGTGTGAAATTAATTTTATAAAAATGGGTGATCGCCAACCTTCATCTCTAGTGTCTTGGTTTCATTTTACAATCATTTTTCATCTTGATTGTCCTTTTTTTTGTCTTTCTGGACATTTAGGCATTCCTCCATAGCGTAGTACTACTTGTTATTGGAGTTTAACTAGTTACTACCCTGTATTAGGTTTGCAAGAGAGCTATAAACTTAAATGCAAAATAAAGTAGATTAGTGGGCTCATAAGGGAGGTCGTGATAGCCAAGTTTTTTATAACAAGACAAGTGTCTGTATCTAGTGAAAATTGATGCCATTGCCCGGTGTCGTTTTCAAGGAGCCACTCAAATGATTGCAGAAATGGATGAATTTGATTCAGGTGGCGAATGCAACAAATCTGACTTCTTTTAATTCTTCTTTGGTGGCCTCCAAAGTCGCCTTCATTCCCATCCCTGTTCACATTAATAAGATGAGAGAGCATGTTGCTCTCTACAATCTAAACTCAAATTTTAGTGCCAGCTATGGCTTTGAGACATGTTTGAATACAGATTTTTTCTGTTGATAATTTGTGATGGGAATTCGCACATGTGGATATTCAAGGATGATAGAGAGGGCAGGAATGTGTGTATTCTCAGAGGAAGTTATGTCAGTTGTAACCAACATTGAGTAAGTAATTTAATTACATTATTTAAAATTATCATTTTTATTGTATAAATTATATAATAAAATATCAGTATTTTATGTCTTAATATATCTTATGTCTAATTTTTTTCTCACATCAATTATGTGTATATTGTTATCAAAAGAGGAAGTCATTATTTTGAGGGAGAATTGTGATTTCCTATTTTAAAATAAAAAATAAAAAATAGGTTTTGATTTTCTCGTTATGAGATTTTAGTCTAAGAAATTTGTAAATTTATTCATCTATATAATACATGTAAATTGGATTGAAATGGAGAGAATTATTTGATAAAATGACATGTTTGAGAATTGATTTAATAATTAAAAATTTACTTATGTATTTTTAGATTTGTGTAAAATTGAGAAATATGGGCATGGTCCTATTTAAATTTCATGATTTTATGATTGCTTAATCATTTATATTAATTATATTACATGATGAAATCCTAGAGGAAACTTGTGTACATTAGGATTTAGAAAACTAGTTTACTATCTCTAGTTAAAATGGAGTAAATATGATGACATTGTGTATACTAAGAAAATTTGATCTAACATGTTGAAATATAGCACAAAAGGTCCAACATCAATGTACAAATCACATAGAGATTGTTGAATGAAAACATGAAGGTGATAAATGTCAACAATTATGATAGGTGCAAAAAGAAAATAGTGACATCAACCAAATTAAGGACTCAACTTCTAGACCTATCTAAAGAAAAATATTTTCAAGATTCTTAGTTTCTACATTAAAAACTAAATTTCAATTATTTCAAATTTTTGAGCATTTACAACATTTTTGTAATAATAAAAATTAATTTTCCGTAAACCTCTAATTGATTGGCTATTGCAAGTTAGATAATTTTAATGAGAAAATTCATTGAAAAAAATTTAGGTTAGGAATGACTAGACATAGAGTCATGTTCATTTCCTTGGAAGGACTATAAAATTTGGCTTATGTTTTCTAAGGAAATATGGATGAAGCATTTGATCCATTTTACCCCTTCTAGCTCATTTTTGTCACTTAAAATTGTATTATTGGGAGGATCCATTTCTTGTAGCATTAGTTACCCCGTCATAAAAGTAAAGATTATTTTCGTAAAAAGAAATTGCAAAATTCTCACAATTTCCTAAGTATGCAATCTATGGATA
Organism: Sequoia sempervirens; assembly: GCA_007258455.2. NCBI lineage: Eukaryota > Viridiplantae > Streptophyta > Pinopsida > Cupressales > Cupressaceae > Sequoia > Sequoia sempervirens. Next base: position 182,431,409 of record VDFB02358134.1, on the reverse strand, counting down.
ATATTTTTATTAGTAGTAAAGGGTAAAAGTACAAAGCTATGTCACACTTTATAAAGGAAACAACCAATGTTGATCCAACTTTTAAACTTGAATCACTAAAAAGTGACATATATGTTTTGAATTTTGAAGTGAGGTTTATGATGAAGTTGTTCACTTTGACGGAGAAATTGTTTGCAATATTGGAGCTTTTGTCTCACGATTCTTTTGCTTTTGGCTACAAAGGGGTGGGATATGATCCACTGATGCAGCAACAAATCTTTTCCATTGAGGGCCTTGCTCCAGATTTTGTTCGCCTTAATTAATTCCATCAGTGAATTTCTGGACGTAGCTGGAGTGGTGGCATAACAAGAGCGTCTGGTCCTGAGACTGGATTGAGGGTCATATCGAATTCCTGGTGGGGGAGGCCAAGTCCTCCCCCACAGAGGTAAGCTTCCTCCGTGCCCCTCAATAGTTGTCCTCATTAATTTCTTTCCTTGTTGTGTTGGTTCTAAGGTTGTTGTTCTTGTTTGTGTGTTCGCTGGTTCTTTCTCCTCCTATCTTCCCTGGCTGAAGGGCCTACTATTCGTCTCAAACTCGATGGAGGGGGGTACACCCCCCCTCGTTCCTTCTGGGGACTCAACATTCTCTGGTGGGGTAGTTAATAATGGTAACCACCCCAAATCTTTCAAGGATGTTGTTGTAAATGATTTCCCGAATTGTTTGGAGAATGCAAAATCCTTCCTCGACCTCGTAGGTGAAGGAGAAACGTCTAGTGCAAATGGAGGACCACAAGGTTGGATTCCTCCAGATACCACTTTGGTTTCTCCAAATAAGGATATGCTTGATTCTATTCATAAGGAGAGGGGTAGGTTATCTGAGGTTGCAGTCTTCATGGCTGCCATTGACCTGGATAATCTCCCCTCCAGAAAATACTTAGATAGTTGGTTCAGCTCTGTTTGGAACAAGAAATTAAATGTGCAAATTTCCCTATGTTGTATGATTCAAAAGGGTCTGCTTTTAATCTTTTTTAGAAATCATGAGATGCAAACCAAAATCTTGAAGAAACCTTATTGGAGTGTCGGTAAATCCGTCTTTAGGGTTTTATCTTGGAAATTGGGGGAAAACTGCGATGAATTCCTTGCCCTGTCTAGCCCTAGGTTGTTGTTGATAAAAATTATTCCGCAGGATATGTGGTCTTTTGTTGCTCAGATTGTGGAACCATTTGGAAAAGTGATTAGGTTAGATTGGCCTAAAGTCACCTTGCCAAACTTAAATGCTTAGGTGCTCGTCTCCCTTAACCCTGGGGTCATTTTTCCTGGAAACATTGGAATCAAAATTGATGGCTCTGTGCAAGTCTATCCTATTGAAGTCCTTAGAGGGATTGGTGCTTGCTATCTGTGTAGGAAAGAAGGGAATTTGAGAAAGAATTGCCCGTTGATCCTTGGGGTTCTTAGCCAATACTCTACAAGGGCCTCCGTGGGTTTTGAAAGGCAGTCCTCGTCGGCCGATGGTGGGGTTTCGTCACCCTCCATTGGCATGGGTGTTCCACTTGGTGTCACCTCTCCTTTTCACTCAACTCCATTGTCTCCTCCCCTGTCTAGTGACGGCCCTCCCACTACTTCTGAGCATCTTGTCTCCTCCCTCTCCCTGTCATTTTTTGATCTGGCATTCTCTGCCCGTAGCCATCCCTCTCCTTCCTCAGTCCTTCCCCCATCCCCTCCTCCTTACCTTTCATCCCCTCCTTTGCCCCCTGTTCCCAACACCAGGCCCGATGCTCCAGTTGGCACTGTTAAATTAAATGCACAACAATTAGCTTTGCAAGACATCATGAAAAAAGGTGGTAACATGAACAAGAATGCTCAAAAGAAAATTGAAGTTATTAAAACGTATGTCAATGGCATTGTGGTCAATGAAGAAACTGTTATCTCTGATTGTCATGTAAGTGAAAACAAAAAGGGTAGTGATACTTCCTCCTTGGTCAAGAATCCAATTTATGCCAATGAATCTAATCAGCCCTCCAAAATTCCCTTTGAATCTAACCTTAAAACATTGGATCCCTTAATTGGTGAGAGTTTCGTTGTCGAGGGTGTCATGGGTGGGGTAGAGGAGGCCAAGGCAGGAAACTGTGGAGATTCTTCCTCTACCCCAAATGGAGACTCCCTTGATTCTTTGACTAATATGGTCTGTAGAGGGTTGGTGGAGATGACTGATTCTCCACTTGTCAGGACTTCCACTCTCTGCCCAACCAGTGATCCTGCAAGTCCTTTTGGTTACCTTGATGGTGAGGAGACCCCTGGAAGTACAATGGGCCTCCCTTGTAATGACATTATAGAGAATAGTGCTGTAAAAGACTTTGGAAGTAAACCTGAGATGAGTATACAAGGCTCTGACACCATTGATGGGGATTTTAACCCCCCTCCTCCTAAAGAGCCTAAGAAGAGGGGTAGGAAGAAAGGAAGCACCATAGCCATTTGCAAGAATGGGACTGTGATCTCCAAAAGGAAAACAAAGAATACCAACATAGTGTTGGTTGTACCTTCTCCTAAGAGGTTGGAAAATGAGGAAAATGCAATCAAGTTCTTTGAAATGTTTAAGAATGCTAAAGAGCCCTCTACCCCCAAGTGCAATAATGATGATTAACCTTACCTCTTGGAATGTCAGGGGTTTAGAGTCCCTGGACAGGAAGTATGTAGTTAGACAGTTTCTTAATCTTGATCAAAACAAGAATTTTTTCTTCCTACAAGAACTCAAGGCTGTACGCTTTATGCTTGAAACTGACTTAAAGTTTATCTGGGGGAACTCATGGTTCATGACCTCCAAGCATGAGAAAGGTAGAGGGGGTTTTTCCATCCTGGTGGCTAATAAATGGAAACCCTACCTCACTAACTCAGGGGTCTCCTCGTGCAATAGGGCAGTTTGGGCCACCTTTGAAAGATGTGATGCCAAATTTGGTGTTTGCTCAATTTATGCTTCGAATGACTATCCCAGTAGGAGTGAGCTCTGGAGGTGGCTTGCAGGGCTGCCAGATGTCCCTTGGGTGTTAGGTGGGGACTTTAACATGATTGAACATAGAGAAGATAAAAAGGGTGGTGTTCATATGGAATGGAAAGGGAATGAGAGACACTATTGGCTCAGAATGAAGAATAGGCTCAATATTATCAATCCTCTTGAAGGTCTTAAGCAAGAAAGCAATGGTGTGTGGTTTTCCTGGTGTAATGCTCATAAGGGTTGCAAAGAATCTATAGTAGATTGGATAGATTCTATGCCAATAAAGATGTGTGCTATTTTGAGCCTGTTAGTGAAGGAAATAAAGTTCTGGTTTATCCCTACACACTGTTAGACCATCACCCTATTAAAGATAAAATAACTATAAATTGTGGGATCAAGATTAGGCCCAAGAATAAATATAATTTTCTACTCAACACTAGCTTATTGTGAGACCAAGATTGCATTGAGGTTGTAAATACCTTAAGAGGTATCAATAGGTGGATGTTGAAAGACCTCAACCCCATTGATAGATGAAATCAAAATGTCTTGTCTTGGAAGTGTATCTTCCAGACACTTGGCCGGAAAACAACCCTAGATAGGAGGAGGGAAGAAGATCACCTCCAAGATGTTTTACTTGCTATTGAAGCAAGGATTCAAGAAAAGCATACAAATGAGCAGCTCTACATGAGGAGATCAACAAGGACAAAATCTCCTTGAGGAAGCTGCAAACCAATAAGATTCAGGGGCTAAAAGTGAGGGCAAAGCTCAATTGGCTTAGTAATGGGGATAAAGGGACAAAGTTCTTTTTCAGGTATATAAAAGAAACAGGCATGAAGGAGCAAATTGATCAGATCTGTCACAATGGTGTGACCTTGTCAAATCAAGAAGACATCTTGCAATAGTTTACTCTTTTCTACAAGGACCTCTTCAAATCTGAGGATGATGGGGCTGACTATTTGAGGGCTAGAAACAAGCTCAAGAGGTTGATGCCTAGGAATTTTTTTGAAGATGACAATATACAATTAGCTGCTGAGATTTCCAAGGAAGAAATCAAAAGAGAAATCCTTGCCATGAGTAATGATAAATCTCCGGGGATAGATGGTCTCCCCGTGGAATTCTACAAGGTCTTCATTGATTGGATTTGTGAAGATCTTCACCAAGTATATATGGAAGCCCTTGCAAAAGGGTCCTTGGGACATTATATTAACCAAGGCTTAATCAAATTGTTGCCTAAAGAAGGAGATAAAACACTAATTAAGAATTGGATACCTATCACTCTGTTGAATGTCTCCTACAAAGTGCTTGCAAAATTTCTAGCTATGAGGCTCACCGATATCCTCCCCAAATTCATAAACTCAACCCAGACTGGGTTTATCAGAGGGAGATACATTCTTGAAAACTTGATAACTAGCTGGGAGACTCTTGACTGGGCCAAAAGATCACAAAAAAATGTGGCAATGCTCTTACTGGATTTCGAGAAGGCCTACGATAGAGTGGAATGGTCTTTCTTAAAAATGACTCTGGAAGCATTTGGGTTCCCACAAGGCTTCAGCAAGATGATTAGTATCATCCTAAATGATGCATCTGCTATGATAGATGTGAATGGAGCTAGGTCGGAAGCCATTAAGTTGGAAAGGTCAATTAGGAAGGGATGTCCTATTGCCCCTACCTTGTTTGTCATTGCCTCGGATTCCCTTCATTATCTGCTAAGGGACAACAATTTATCTCCTAAGGTGAGAGGGGTCTATCTACCCTATAATAATGAGCTCCTTAATATTCAATTTGCAGATGATACTTCTATTTTCTTGGATTTGGAAGAGGAAAACTTAAACAGGTTACTAACCAAGTTAGATATTTTCTGCCCAGCCTCTGGTGCAAAGGTCTCAAAGGCTAAGTCTATTGTGCTAGAGTGGCTTGACAATCCCCCTAGCTGGCTGCAAAAGTTTGATCTTAAGTGGGGAGGCCCCCAAAAACAAGTAAGGTATCTGAGGATACCATTTTCTGTATCTCCCAACCTAAAAGAAATGTGGCACTGGCTGAAAGAAAAAATTGATAAAAATTTGGATGGCTAGAATAGGCATTACCTATCCCTTGCTGGGAGGGTTCAAGTTTGCCAAAAGATACTTTCTTCATACACTTTGTACTTTGCCTCTATTTGGTTCTTTAATAGCTATTAGGTCAATGAAGTTCAAAAGAAAATCAGAGGCTCTCTATGGTCCAATGGGAAAGGCAAGAAGAAGGTACATTTTGTCAAATGGGCATGGCGTTTCCTAGAGAAAGCCTATGGTGGTCTAGGTCTAAAAGACTTGAAAAAACATGGTATTGCCCTTGCAACGAATTGGGTCATCAGGGCCTTGCACTTCCTTTTAGTGATATTCTCATCACCAAGTATCCAATTGTACCTGCAAGATCATTGGTCTTCAAAATTATTTGGAAGGCCTGAGAAGCTACCAATGTAAGTTCTCTAGCCCTCTCCTAACTGATTCAAATAACTTTTTGATCCGCCCCAACAGATCCATCTGGTGGAATTTAGAACATAATGGTAAGCCCTTAGCTCTTTTGCAGGGTTACTCAGCAAAAAAAAGGAACCAAATGGGAATTAAAACTTTCAGCAACATTATAAGGGATGGATCATTGGTTTGTTGGGACCAGTTGAGAAAGGACTATGGAATACCATCCTCCAACTTCAGAACATACTCTGTTTTAAAAGAACCTTGTAACTCTTGGCTCCCTCTTCAAATGGAAAAATGGAAAGATGAGCCAATGGTCTTACAATGACTAGGTACTCTCCCTCTACAGGAGGTTAAAACTAAAACTATTTATGAAGAACTCCTTGCACCTTACACTCCTTCTGATTACCTAAATAAGGTCTGGAAGACTAATCTTGATGATAAAATATGGCAAAAAACATTCTCTTACCTGTGGTAAAATGGAATTGATGCTAAGAAGAATTGTTTCAGGTGGCTTGTTTTACTTCATAAAGTTCCATAAAATTTTGATGTTGCTATGTGTGATATTTGCAAAGTTTCGGAAAATGTTTACCATATTTTTTTTTACTATCTTTATTCTAATGAACTTTGGAATATGTTTTGGAATGATCATGATTCTTGGTGCTCAAACATGAAGCTCAATTGGAAAGAGATTCTAATGGGTTTTGATGTTAAACTAAGTAAAGAACTACATCTCTTTTGGTTTATTCTAACAACTAAAATTTTATGGGTTATTTGGAAAGCAACGAATGAGGACAAGTATAGTGGGGTCCAGAGGAATCTTACTAAGTCGAATAAAAGGCTCACTCTTTTTAATGTTGCTTTGCAGGTTGTGGAAACCATGGAATTAGCAGAAAGTAAATTTCCCAGGCTAATCCACGGTGGCACAATGCCTATCCACTAGAAACAAGGGCACCCCAACTTGGCTATTTTCATCCAGGCATTGAGGATCTTCAAAGAGGAGTACAAAGATCAAGTCAACAAGGTGAAATGTTGCAAAGACGCCAAAAGCTCTCAACTGTCCAACATACCCAACCATGAAACAAAGGAAGTTTTCTCTAAAGATGAACTTGATGTCATCAGTGTATTAGCCAGCTGGAATTCTAAAAATAACTATTAATGTTGCATGTGTTCTTTTTCACTCTATGTTTGAGACAATGGGTATATTATTTCTGTTTTGGGCTTCTCTGTCTCTGTCTGGACTGTGAAGCGACCAAGTTTATTCTTGGCTTTCTATTGTCTTAAATTTTTCTTGTTCTTTAATTATGTTGCATCTAAGAGCTATATGGTGTTGTAAACAGTGAACAACTATAATGTGTTTACATTATCTTAATACAAAAAAAATAAATTGAAATGATGTAAACTAGTCAAACTATGTGTATTTTTTAGTATATTTTATATTTATATTTAAAAAAAAAATCAAAAAATATTTTTAAATAGTTTTTAATAAATTGACACTATAATTTAGTTGTTGATAAAATGCTAAAAAATGAAGCTACATGAGACGTCAATCTTTTTATGGTAAACTCTTTTTTTTTCAAAATTTTTGTGTATTTATAACTTGAAACTTTAGTGCATGAATATATCTTTTTCCAATTTTGATAAATGTATATTTTTAAATAAATATTTAAATGTGTGTGTATCACAAAATAGTTGTTTCCATTCGATGTCAACTTTCATATTAAATATTTAAATAAAATAGAAAAAAAATTATACCATCTTGATATAGATTCTTTTATCTAGTGCATCATATTTTTTTCTATTTTTTTTAATAAGTTTTAGTATTTTTCCTTGGCATGGTAATCAACCTAATATTTTGTGTCGATAACCTACTTTTAGTAAAAATAAAAAAAATATAAATAATAATTAAATAATTAAATTATATATATATTTTTAAATTACTCTTGTTAATCTTCAAAAGGGTATTTTTATATTTTTAAAAAAATGTTATTTACATGAGTAGGTATTATCCAAACCTCAAGTTTTTCAAATAGTTTTTTTTTTGGTAAATTGGCCTTTAAGTGGTGCTAGCTATGCATTTTTTTTTATTTGTAGGTTGTGGGGTAAGAGCCCACACCCTTTATTTAAACATAAAAAGAATATATAAGATTACATAGAGACTTCCCAATAGGAAAGAGATGGCATACAATACCCAAGAGAACCAAGAAAGGACACATTATCTAAACCATAATATCAACTACAGAGAGCAAACCAGATACAGGAACAAACACTCACACAAACATAATGCCCAGAGCTCCCAAAAGGAGCCATTATGCTTTCTTGTTTCAAGAGAAGAGAGCATCCATGGTCCATTGGGTGCCCCCCTCAACGACTTTCATGCCTTCCATTTGAATTTTTTTTGCATCATTCTTTCTCCCCTTCTTCTTCCTTGAACCACAATATGGCTTAAGCTTTTTGCTTGATGTCTAAGATATCCCAAGTTTATGAGGTGGTTCCAAGATCATATCATCCTCAAAACAACCATGGTTGGGACTATCCAAACCATCCATAAAAGAATAAGTACCATCAGACTCATAGCCATCAACATCCATTTCTGGAGAGGCATTAGGTAGATTATCTTGGAATGCAATAATAGGAAGAGGAGAAGGTTCAAGAGGAAGACCCGGTTCCAGCCCTGAAACTTGAAGAGAATCCTGAAACTTGCCCTGATTCTGCCATAAGAAACCAGCATTGGGAGTGCCAAGATTTTTAACCCATTTCTTCTGGTAGGAAAACCTTGACCCAATCTTGCGCTATAGAGAGCAAGCCTCAAATTTCTGGCCCAATTTGTTGCAACGAAAACAGTGAAAGGGAAAACCTTCAAAGTTTAAAAAATTGAATCCAAATGCCAATAGAAGAGTGAATCAAAATAGATTGTGGAATATGTTTGGAAATATCGACCATGACACAACCCGATAAAACCTGGGATTAGAGACCATCGAAGCAAAGTCCAACAAAACAAAAGTTCCAAAATTACTGATCAAATTGCTAATAAGATCCACCTTCCGCAAAACCAAAGGTAGGTTATAGAGTCTAATCCAAACAAGGATTTTTGTAATCTTGGCTATAGTTGGATCAAAAAATGGGGTCTAAGAAGTAAAGAGTAGACCAAAGTTCTCAAAAAACCATGGTCCTTTTTGCAACAAAAAAACGTAATCATCTACAATGTGGAAAGTGAGCAAAAAGAAACCAAAATCTAAACACTCAATCTCCAAAACAGCCAGATTGCTCCAGGTAATTTTTTCCCAACCGAGGAAGGATTCAATGGAAGGACGCCTACGTAAACATCACATAATCAAGGAGCGACTGCCAATGTCAGAAGCAACATCATTAATGCATCCGTCAGATAGGCAGAAATCCAAGGGTTCATTTGAGATGCACACCACTATATCACCAAAAGAAAGAGAAGATCTACCAATAGTAAGGACGGGTTCCTCTATGGGGGAGGAAGGAAGATCAGGTGAAGAATTAGGGCATGAAAAAGGAGGTTTTGCATTCTTAATCTGCTCCAAACAAAATGCAGAGAAAGAGTGATAAGGATTCAATCTATTTTTGCAAGCTATTGTGATAGATGGGTCCAAAACAATGGGTTTCAAAACGATGTCCGACAATGGGCCTAGCTTAATTGACCCCAAAGGATCAAACCCTTGGGTGGAAGGAAAAACCTAAGATTGGTGTAGCCATGATAAGAGGGTCCTCAAAGAGAACAATCCAAACCGTGCAACAAGAGTCACACAATGGAAGCAACACAAAATATGGAGGAAAGTGTAGATTCAAACATTCTTATTATCAGAAAATTTGATTACAAACAACCGACAACATCTGGGCTTACAGATTCGGCTCACAGGCCTAATGTAACATGTTCGACATCCAACATTCCTCTATGCTCCTTAATGTGAGCTAAAGTATTACATATCAAGTCCTATCTTCTAACTCAATTGCTTTCAAATGATCGATTACAATGATTTATATCACATCTTGAGATCTAGAAACATCCACGTTGTCCAAAGATGAATAAAATCTCTAATGGAAGAGAATGTAATGGGTGCGTGAATATGTCAGCCTCAAATTTGAATTACTCCTCGGTGAATGCATAAGATGAAGTGTGGACCTAAATTAAGGTCGATGACACTCCAAAGAACAATTTGAATCACACCGTCAAGATCTGCAAGGTATGGGAAAGATCCACAAGCGATCGAACTAGCCGTTAGGTTTTGAAATTATTCTGGTGCTGATTCAAGAAATTGCCACATAATCTGGAAGCGATAACTTGCCGAAAAATGATCCAATCGTGCTCAAATCTTGGAAGAAGGCAAATGAACATGTCCACAATGTAACCATAGATCCTCAGGGTCTGGTGAGAAAATATGATGAAACATCGAATCTGTCAAAATGAACTGATCAAGAACTGAAACTAGAACAAACTGAAATGAAAATATTTTTGGTTGATGCAAGATTTCCAAGAACCAGGGATGCTCCTGTATCAAACATCCGGGGTTGATTGAAAATTGAGTCCCTCACTTTGTTGGGGCTAAAGGAAAACCAATATAGTCTACCTCAACTTAAGAAATCCAAGAAGAATCCTCCACTGGTCTTCCTTTCCACTTCACAAGATATTCTTTGTACTATCTTCCACGCATTTTCCTTACATCTTTGGTCTCCAAAATCTCTTCAATCTCATCTAATCGTTGTCTAGGAAACTAACTCTCTAATTTTTCCTTACTCTCTTCACTGAAATCTACTTCATGATACTGATGTAAATCTGCAATGTTGAATATAGGTGATATACCCACTCCATCTGGTAACTCCACTTCATATGCATTTCCTGAATCAAACTTCTTTAGAACCTTACAGGGTCCAAACTTCCTCAACTTCAGCTTATTGTATGTTCCAACTGCAAATCTCTTCTTCCTCAAATATACCATCACTTCATCTCCAACTGTGAACTCCTTATGTATCCTCTTTTCATTTGCTCACTCCTTATACTTTCGGTTCATATCTTCCAATTCTTGTTTTACCTGAGTATGCACTTTCTTCATATGTTCTGAAAATTCCTCTGCTTTTGTGCTCCTTTTATCTTCCTTACTAATATCTCATAATTCTGATATACCTCTAGGATGAACTCCATTAACAATCTCAAAAGGTGTCTTTCTGGTACTCCTGTTTACTGAACTATTGTATGCAAACTCTGCTTGTGCAAGGACTAAATCCCAACTTCTGGTCTTCTCTCCAACCAAGCATCTCAAAAAATTTCCAAAACTCCTATTTACTAACTCTGTCTGTCCATCGGTCTATGGGTGAAATGTAGAATTGAACTTCAAATCTGTCTTTAACTTCTTCCAAAGTGTCTTCCAAAAGTAACCAACAAACTTTGTATCTCTGTCTGAAACAATACTCCTAGGTAATCCATGTAATCTCACCACCTCCTTGAAAAAAAAATCTGCTACATGTACTGCATCTATTGTCTTCTTACAAGGTATGAAATGTGCCATTTTATAAAATCTATCCACTACCACAAATATAGAATCATTACCTCTCTATGTCTTTAGCAATCCAAGTATGAAATCCATGTTGATATCCTCCCAAGGTCTCTCTGGAACTGTCAAAGGCTTATACAATCCAACATTCTGACTACTCCCTTTTGCAACTTGACAAACTCTACAACTCTACACAAATTTCCTGACATCCTTATGAATCTATGGCCAAAAGTAATTCTCTCTTACCAATGCTACTGTCTTATCAATCCCAAAGTGTCCTGTCAATCCTTCACTATGTTTTTCTTTCACCAAGATATCTCTCATTGAACTCTGGGGTATACACAACTGATTTCCTTTGAACAACATATCCTCCTGAATGAAATAATCCAACCACTGACTCCTATCCTCCAAGATTGGTTCTTTACAAGCTCTCCAAGGTTCTGCAAAATCTGGGTCTTCCTCATACAAGTTCTTCAATTCATCAAAGCCTAATATATCCACTCTAATATTTGTCAGTAAATTCCTTCTCCTACTCAAAGCATCAACAACTCTATTTGACTTTCCACTTCTATGTTTCAAAAAAAAAGTATAACTCTACAATAATTCTACCCATCTCATGTGTCTCTGATTCAACTTACCCTAACTATTCAAGTACTGCAAAGCCTGATGATCTGTATACAACACAAAATCCTTAGGCAATAAGTAATGTCTCCACTTCTTCAAGGCTTGAACTATGGCATAAAACTCTTGATCATACACTAAATATCTTCTCCTAGCATCATTCAATTTCTCACTTAAATAAGCTACTGGTCTTCTTTCTTGACTTAATACTGCTCCAATTGCATTTCCACTTGCATCACAATCTACTTGAAATACCTTACTAAAGTCTGGTAAATCCAACATGGGATGCTCAGTCACCTTCTTCTTCAACAACTCAAAACTTTAGTTTGCTCCAGATGTCCATCTAAAATCCTTCTTGTCTCCTCTCATTATTTCTGTCATAGGACTACAAATAGAACTAAAATTCCTAATGAACTTCTAGTAGAAATTAGCCAATCCATGAAATGATCTTGCCTCTCCAATGCTTTCTGGTGTAGGCCACTCAACTATTGCTCTCAATTTCTCAGGATCCATCTTCAATCCATCCACAGATATCACAAATCCCAGATATACCAATTCTTCCTTCATGAAACTACACTTCTTAATGTTTATCAACAAATTCTCTTCTTTCAACCTCTACAAATCTTGTCTTATATGCAACAAATGTTCTTCCCTATTCTTACTGAAAATGAAGATGTCATCCAAATAAAAAATTACAAACTTACCCAATAATTTCTTCAATACCTCATTCATCAGCCTCATGAAAGTACTCGGTGCATTTTTCAATCCAAAGGGCATCATTGACCACTCATACAATCATTCATTTGTCTTAAATGTTATCTTCCACTCATGCCCTTCTCTGATTCTGATATGATGATATCTACTCTTCAAATCTATCTTTTTAAAGTATTTAGATCCATTCAAACAATCCATAATGTCATCCATCCAGGGTAAAGGAAATCTATACTTCACTGTGATCTTGTTTATGGCTCTAGAATTTGTACACATCATCCATTCTCCATCCTTCTTAGGTGCTAACACAACAGGTACTGCACAAGGATTTAAGTTTTCTCTAATCAAACCCTTCTTCAACAATTCTTGCACTTATCTATTGAATTCTTTATTCTCTACAAGTGTCATCCGATGTGTTGCTTTATTAGGCAAACTAGCTCTAGGAATCAAATCCATGCAATGACTAATACTCCTCATAGGTGGTAATCCATCAGGTACATTATCTGAAATGATCTCTTCATATTCTATCAGCAACTCCTTTATCTCTTTCGGTTGTTCTTTTACATGCTTCAAGTCTTCAGTCTTCTTAGGCACCAAGGCATAGCACACATTCTCATGTCTATCCCATCCATGAATCTCCTTCCATCAACCAAACATATTCTAGCATTCGTACAAACCTCAATCTTAGGAACACCTTCCAATGGTAACAAAGTCTACTTCATCCCATTAGCAACAATAGTATAAATGTTATTCTTTCTAATGGTAACAAAGTCTGCTGGAATAAACTTTGTCTTCAACTTATTCACCATCTAATCCCATGATTTTATCTTCTTCTTTCCTCTTCTTTTCCTATCTATCTACAAATGTTCCCACCAAAGGGATGCATGTCCTTTCAACTTGGTACAAGCGAATTTCACCTTCTTATCTTCAGTGGTACCTTCAAAATCAAAATACTTTTCCATCTCTATTATCTAGTCAAGCAATTCATCTGAATCCAACTTACCATTAGAATCCAGTGGATTGAATTATGGTCTAGTATTTGCTTTAGTTAGGTCTCTTATGAACTTCTCTTCTCCCTGATCCAAGCTAGGTTGATCTTCTCTTCCCCTTTCATCCTGAACTTCTACCTTTTCATCACTCACATCATCAACTGGTCAACCTCTCCTCTGGGCCGTTTCGACTGCATCTAATCTAGCAACAATTCCTCTCAACATCTACATTAAAGCTAGGTCTACATTTCCACGCACTACATTTCCTCTAACATTTCTTCTTCCCGCCATCTTTACACAAGTCATCTGTAGCTACAGGTTAGATCCTCAGTCCACCACCCCACAACAAATCTTCAATAGGACTCCACAAACTCTGACGATCTCTCATGGAACGAACCTAGCTCTGATACCAATCTGGTGCAACCACAGTAGGAGGGTCCTCAAAGAGAACAATCCATACCGTGCAGCAAGAGTCACAAAATGGAAGCAACACAAAATATGGAGGCAAATGAAAATTCAAACATTCTTATTATCAGAAATTTTGATTACAAACAACCAACAACATTTGGGCTTACAGATTCAACTCATAGGCCTGATATAAGATGTTCGACATCCAACATTCCTATATGCTCCTTAATGCGAGCTAAAATATTACATATCAGGTCCTCTCTTCTAACTCAACTGCTTTCAAATGATGGATTACAATTATTTATATCACATCTTGAGATCTAGAATCGTCTGCATCGGCCAAAGATCAATAAAATCTCTAATGGAAGAGAATGTAACGGGTGTATGAATATGTTGGCCTCAAATTTGAATTACTCATCGGTGAATGCATAAGATGAAGTGTGGACCTAAATTAAGGTCAGCAAAACTCCAAAGAACAATTCAAATCACACCATCAAGATCCGCAAGATACGGGAAAGATCCACAAGCGATCGAACTAGCCGTTAGGTTTTGAAATTATTCTAGTGTCGGTTCAAGAAACTACCACATAATTTGGAAGCGATAACTTTCCGAAAAATTATACAATCATGCTCGAATCTTGGAACAAGGAAAATGAACATGTCCATGATGTAACCATAGATCCGCAGGGTCTGGTGAGAAAATATGACGAAACAATGAATTTTCCAAAATGAACTGATCAAGAATTGAAACTAGAACAAATTGAAATGAAAATATTTTTGGTTGATGCAAGATTTCCAAGAACCAGGGATGCTCCTACATCAAAGATGAAGATCACAGGGCATAACACTTTCACCCCTCTACAACCACAACACAACTACCACCTGCCCTAGATTTGACATATTTTTTTGCCTTGGCGAGTTTCTATGCCTTCTCAGTACCTCGTTGCGATTTCCCAGCCAGGCCATTGTTTAGATCCGTCACTTCACAATCCTTCCAAGTGCCAGGACTACCTTCGCACATCCTCGACACTGCAATCTAATGTCATATTAAATATATGGTGTTGGATATGCATTTAGCCAACAATTTTTGTTGGAAAATTTGTGGAAATATCTAACTTAGCTAGAATGAATCTTACTAGCTCATATGTTTGACCAAAATTGATCTTTAGATAGAAATACTTAAATTTAGTCGTGTTGATAAGTTGGCTGAAAGTGTGACACAACTTTGTACTATTACCTTAAAATAAACTTCATCCCTATTTCTCTTTTGTTAGTAACCTCTCCTACATTAAATTTATTTTTGAAATAGAGTTAGTGACTTAGTTTTAGTAATAATAAAATTTGTATATCTATGTTGATTTCCATTTACTTTTATGTATATTTTTAGAAAGTAGTGTTATGATACTTGTTAGTTAAAAAAACAAAAGATTAACATCTAATTTTGTTTGATATAAGTTACATGGTGGGCCCATAACCCACGAATCTCAAGATCATGTTCACATTTTAGGATTAGGTAATACTATATTATTTGAATGCATTGGTTATGCATTGGCTTGAATGAAATAATACTTCTTTGAATGAGAAATAGGGACATGTTGAATTTTATAGGGGGGAGAAGCAACCTCTAAGAAAATTAAAATTATAAATTTATACTAATTATTTTGTCATACACAATCTAATAATATCCTATATCAATAAGTTTCCCCTAAGCCTAGGGATGTATTTATGGAATGACATAATATTTCCTCTCCTTATGTACCCTTAAATTTTATGATGAAATCCCCAATAAAAAAAATTGTGTTCCACTTTACTATTAGGTTTACAACATGTGGGGCATCCTCATTTTTATAAGACAAAACTTCACCCAAAAACATAATTGAAAAATTCTTCATCCTAGAAGTAAATTGAGATATAATTAACCTAGTTTCTTAAAGGAAGATTAAAATTAGTATTTATTTATGAAGTACTCTCTAGGTGGCAATAATTTATTATTATTCTATTGCTATTTAAGATGCATTGTGATATTAGTTGTATCATCTTTATTTTTGATTTGTACATTGTTATTGGACTTGATCAACCCAATAACCTTGTACATTTTCCTTATCATATAGGACTAAGATTATATTTGAAAAGAGGATATTCATGTAGTCCAAAATGCATGAATATCATCTTGGAATGTATGTTGAATTTATATATTATACTTTTATAAGTTATGAATAGCCACATGGTATTGGATATGAATATTAATTATTGTGTGATCACATTGTAATACTTTGAAGAAGTTACATGAGAGAAAATTCATAAAAAATGAAATATATGTGATCAAACATATAGAATAGCCTTAGTTTCTTTAATTGTAAATTTCTTATATATGTGTGTGTGTGTGTGTGTGTGTGTGTGTGTGTGTGTGTGTAGTTCTTTGTCATAAGTTTGATTGACAAAAATAATTCTCTTGAAATAATAAAAGAGAGATCTATGAATTGATTGAAGAAAAAGATGTGGATATATATAGAAATATATGAAGAACAAATGTATTCAATATTAATTTCTTCAATTATTGATTATGTGTTTTTAGAGTTGTGATGTAGATGTATCTCATGCTACTAAGGACAACAAGTAATTTACAGGGGGGTAAATGTTATGTGACTTTTTCCCAAAGAGAAAGTTATGAAATAACCCTTTAGAATGAAAAGGGAGATTTAAAAATAAAGGATATTATGATCCTTTGGTTAATATATATTAATAGAGAATATGTATTAAAACTCTCGTAAAAAGTTGGAAGAAAAATTAGTTATTTAAATCATTATTAAATGGGCCCTTTGTGAAAGGGTGTGATGGTTTGGAAACCACCCCTTAAGTCTTATATAAGAATTTATGTGAGACTTGGAAAGGAAAAAAAACATTCAAGGATGGAGAACATTCAAAGAGAGAAGAGAAAAAGGAAGGAGAAATTCAAAGGGTACAAAGGAGTGAAGGTTTGGGTCATTTTATGGCATTGAAACATTTGGAGAAGGGGCACACAATGTGTGTCCAACTCGGGGTACAACATACACCCAAGAATATCTAGCTAGGGTTTTGTTTATGTCATGAAGGTAGGTTGTATTTTGTGTAAGAATCAATTTTATTTATGTCGTGAAGGCAGGTTGGATTCTATGCAAGAATCGGTTTTATTTATGTCATAAGGTAGGTTGGGTTTTGTGTAAGAACTGGTTTCCTTCGAGGGTGTTTATGTCATGAAGAACCTGTACCTCTAACCATTCCTCTGAGTTTTGGATAGCAGTCTCTCTATGATTTATATATAAGTATTAAAAACTATTGATGCTACTATATATAATGGGAATCTTGTCTATATGATTTTGATGTTAATCTATGTTAATTATATGGATGTGTTATTCAATTTACTATTTACTTTAGAATAATTATATGAATATTACATATTATAGTTTATACATCATTTTAGTGACATGAAATCGTGCAAATTTATCTTAACTCTAATTTAAACTATTAAAATATGCTACTAACATTTAAACTACTTTAGGAGGAAGTGGTATTACAAAGAAAGTACAAAGGACAAAGCACACTGTTGTGCGTGCATAGAGGCATTCAAGGAAATGGCATGAGAAGAAGGTGGAAAGGTATCATTAGGGGTTGTGACTCATTTCTTGTACCTAAAGTAGGCCCTGTAGAACAAGTCTCCATAGGGTGGTAAAGGTCCAATAAGAGCGGGCCAGAAATGATCTAGGGAGAAGCCCCCACACAACACAAGTGGTTTATATCCAGTATCCTGGATAGTATGCACTCTGTCTTCATGAGGAAATTTTAAACATTTATGGACTACTAAAGTGACCACATTCATGGAGACTAGCCATGGGATACCTAGTATTACTCTGAACAGGTCAAATTTAGGGATCACGAAAAATGGGACATGAAAAAAATTAGGCCCCATAAGGACTGGCAAATAAATGGAACCAATGGGTGCTACAAAGAGGCCATTGTGAGTGTGGAGTGTGGCCTTCGAATCATATTTCTCCTTGTGCTAATTATTAATAAAAAGGGTCTCTTTTGTAATAACATTGACCTGGTTCAATCATAACATCAATCACAATGTTATCATTGAATTGAGTAGGGATGTAGAGTGGATAAGGTTCCTTGTTAAGGGGCAAGTCATGTGGTGTAAAGGTTATATTATGAATTTTTTCCATACAATCAAATGGGAGATAGGAGTGAATGAGACCATGTTCACATACTTAGAAGGGCTAGAAGCATATGTTATTAGATTAGTAGAATGAGAAGGAAAGGGATGTATGTAGATCTATAGTTGGTCATTAGGCTTGGCTATAGATTTTTTTGAGTTTTATTTCCTACCATTGATTTGGATGACACCACTATCTATGGGCGGGTGCAAAAAGATGGGGGGGCAAATTGTGGCCAAAATTTCAAAAATAATTTCATAGGCTATAATGTGAGTGTGTTATAACACGCTCATGTTATGGCTTTGTGTGACTGAGCCAAAGGCTCAGTCACATCAAGCCTATAATGTGCTTGCGTTATAGAGCGAGCACATTATAGCTTATTAAAACAAAAAAAAAGAAAACGACATCATTTCATTTTCATTATTTTTTTGTTGTTCGTAGCCAAGAAACCCTTCTTTTGCGCACTCAAGTTTTGGAAGGAGCTAAAGTTACAATTTCTTCATCGAATTATTGCAATTTTGTCTCTAGGATGTTGCCATGTTGATGGAGACATCAAAAAAGTAAGCACTATTTTTTTTTTGTGAATTTGTTGTTAAATATTTAATTTTAGGTTGTTTTTTATATTCATGTCTTTAATTTGTAGGAGATGTTAATGAACCTCAAAACCCTCCTCAAAATCCTCAACAGCCACAACAAGCACATGAACAAAATCCTCAATAACCAAAAAAACAAACTCCTCCATCAATTCCTCAACATCCTCCTAGTACTCAACAAAATTTAATGGGGGTAGTTGAAAACAACAAAAAATAAATTGAGTTAATCACGAGGTTGAATGATCCTATAAGTTCAACCATGGAAAGAAGAACACTTGCGAGTTCACTTCAAGGCATGTTAAAACATGTAGATGCAATCAACAAACAATTAAGTGGTTGGGCAAATAGGAGACAGGCATGGAGGAATTTTTATGTAGATAAATTATCATATAAAGAAGTAAAGGATGAAAAAATTACAAAATATGGTTTGTGCTCACTATTCATTGACCCACACACAAATCAAAATCTTGACCTTAATACCAAGAGGTTTCCTAACCATTGGTGCCACTACCAAGGGATTGGGAACAATTTTTGGGATAGGTGGTACGTGATTTTTTACTATCTACCATATAACAATTGTAAAGTTCCCCAATATTTCTTGAGGAAACTCTACTATGAGTTCATCCTCAACAAAATTCCCAACTATTTTGATATGAGGGACTTTTAAGGGAGAGGTGGAGGGTCAACATAGGATAGACTTGGTGCACGATAGGATCCTCAGTGACAAGGGAGACGAGCTCTCGTTAGGCTGGATCGTGAGCATGTTGTTATCCCTTTCATCACAAAGGGGAGTGCTGAGGTGAAAAATTTGTAGTCTATCACTCTTTGACCCAGAGTATCATCCAACATGCTAGTCCTGTAGTACAACACCATCCACGGGAGACTTCGAGGGGTAGGCTTCCACCCCATTTTTGTCAAGTTTGTGGGTCGGCTTGTACATATGACCCCACAAACACTTAGGAGGTTGGTGCACATGATACGTCTGCAGCTACAAAGTTAGTGATGGAAAATGACATTTTGAATGAGGCTTTGGGAATTGATACTCAGGTAAATGTTAGCATGCTCATTGAATTTAATTTATTAAATTTTATTTTTGAAATGCAAGATTAACAAATTTAGTTTAATGATTGTAATAAAATTCTAGGGTCACAGTGTTGATACTAGATACACCGACCCTCCACCTGTTTATTACTCCATTGCATCGACTGCTGAGGTATGTAACTAGTAAAAAATTATAAATATTACATGTGAATAGCATGTTGTTATATGAATGATATTGTAATATCTAATTTTGGATGTTGAATAGGCTAATATTGGAGGTTTTGTGGGAACACCTCCTAGTGCTAGTGGAGTTGTATAGACCTTCACACAGGTAATAGAATAAAGAGTTTAACTAATGAATTGTACTTAATAGATTTTTTTAGTTTATATTCATATCGTTGATTACATTGCATTGAACATATTTCAAACTCAAAGCATTACTCCACATTGCATAACTAATAACTAAATGTTGATAGATGAAAAATTTTCAATTACAATATAGTTGTTTAGAAAGTCAACATAAGCAGTGATGCAATTACTTCACATAGCATAAGTTATAACTAGGAGAAGCTACCAATTGCATTAGCTTGTCATGGCATTCCATGAGGCCACTTTTTATTGAGGCATTTTTTCAAACAGTTCACTTCCTTGTCTATGCTATGGATGCTTGGAAAAAATATATAAAATAATAATAGAAAGCAATAGCATAGACAAGGAAATGAATTGTTTGAAAAAATGTCTCAAAGAAATATGGTCTCATGGTGATGTCCATCACCATGAGACCCAACTTATTTGAGACATTTTTCAAACAGCTCACCACCTTTTCTATGCTACTAAATTTTCCATACATTTCTACCAAAGCATTTTATCAAACAAATCACTTCCTTGCTGCTATGGCTAAAAGCCTAAAACAACTACTTTCCAACAAACTATAGATGCTTGGAAAAAATCTATCAAAGCATAACAGTAAGCAATAACATAGAGAAGGTAGTGAGTAGTTTGAAAAAATGCCTCGAAGAAATGTGGTCTCATGGTGATGGAATGGCATTCCATCACCATGAGACCACATTTCTTTGAGGCATTTTTTTCAAACAGCTCATCGCCTTTTCTATACTACCACATTTTCCATACATGTCTACCAAAGCATTCTATCAAATAGTTCACTTCCTTGCTGCTATGGCTAAAATCCTAAAAAAAGTGTTTTCCAACAAACTATGGATGCTTGGAAAAAATCTATCACAAAATAATAGTAAGCAATAGCATAGACAAGGCAGTGAGTAGTTTGAAAAAATTTCTTGAAGAAATGTGGTCTTGTTGGCATTACAATTCACACCTCTGGAGTGTGTATTGGAAATAGACAACTATGCACAATGCGTAATGACTGCTCTTCAAATTAGGACGGGAAGCTACCTCTTTTGTTGATATGCATGAAAAAGTAAATGATCTAAATCCTATCTTTTTGACTCAGTTGGAAGAGGCACAAGGTTAAGAAAACCTAATACGTTGCAGCTAAGGATTTTCTTTGGATTTGTAGATCTTTAACTACAACTAGGCTAATGCTAAACTATCTTATTTCCTCAAGAAATAGAGCATGAGGACTTAGGAGCAAGGAATTGGTTATACGATAATATTTAAGTCGAGATTTCCAAGGAGGAGATGGCTCTTATCTGAGCCATAGGTTGAAAGAAAGGTTATTGGAAACAACATCAAATGACAATCTCCACTTCTAAATTCCCAAGGAGGAGATGACTCCTATCTAAGGTGTAGATATGAAACAAAGATTATTAATCATGACAACACATGTTAAACCTTACTTCTAAATTCCCAAGGAGGAGATGACTCTTATCTGACCTGTGTAGACATGAAACAAAGCTTATTAATCACAACATGAAATAATAATTGGGACAACAAATTGTATAAATGAGACACACAAACAATGAATGATCAAAACAATAGTTATATTTAATCTAAGGTGAACAAGTACCATAATAATAACATTCAGGTAAGGTGGCTCAACTATTTATTATCACAACAAAAGTTCTTGAACAAATACAAAATAGCAATACTATAGGTAAGGTTGCTTAGCATGTATGATATCATGTACAAAAGTTAATTACAAATGAGCAAGGGTGCTCTTATTTATATAACTTCAAGGTGTAGGGAACCCTAAAATCACCTTGAGTTAACATGAGTTTTGTAAGCATGCAATATTTTATTGCTAAACCTAAATAAATGAAACTATATAGTTAATTGGAAAGCTACCATCAGTTAACTAAAACAAAACTAAACTAACTAGACATGTGCAACATGCAAGTCTTTATTGAAATGAAAGTTAACTAATAACTAACATCAGTTAACTGATCCTAACAGAAAGTCCGACCTCCTCCAAAGATATCTCTGAGGATGAGATAAACATGCATAAAATAAGCTATTAGAACTCAAGACTAATGTTGAGCTAACTGTTGCTTTTGATTCTATCCTCAAGAATAACTACAGGATCTAACTGACTGTCGACTCTAAGCCATCACGGGCTACCGCCTCATCCAAGAACTGGTTGACTATCTCATCTTCTAGCACTTTGACGCTATCCATAATGATAGACTGCTTGTTCAACTCCTTCTCACCATCTTTCATCACCATCTAACATTCTATGACCTCTTCAGTTGCCTTGTTGAAACTAGTTGTCATCACTAAGAAGTGATTCAACTTGGACGCCACAGGCTCACCATCAAGACCATCATACACCAAATTTTGGAATTCAACTTGCACAACGTCGAGATCAACGTAGGTACCATCTCATGTTAATATTGGAAAGGGACTACTTGATAACTTTGGTGGCTCTACAACTGGAGTAATGGCATTTGTTTCTTTTACATCTTTACGCTTCTGACGCTTTTCACGTTTTTCTCAATGGAAGAGTGAACATGTATGACAAAACTGTGAAGTTTGACTGTGAACACTTTGGTTGTGAGAAATGCACACAAACTTGCTACATATGTAGAATTCCAAAGGTATCAACCCTCTAAAGTGGCCTTGAAGAGCTATCAGCTATACGAGGTATGAGACTATTGGCGTTTGAGTGACTATGCCTATCAAATTGTCTAAATCAACCATCAGGTGTACTTGATGCAAATCTGTGTCAATCATTATGATAAAATCATGAATTAAGACTGATTTGGTCTTGAAT
The DNA here is from genome assembly GCA_007258455.2 of Sequoia sempervirens. NCBI lineage: Eukaryota > Viridiplantae > Streptophyta > Pinopsida > Cupressales > Cupressaceae > Sequoia > Sequoia sempervirens. The sequence goes on along the minus strand of VDFB02358134.1, from coordinate 182,408,734 downwards.
ATAATTCGAGTGAACTGCATTTTGAAAATACTGTAAACATGGCTATATTCTGACAACTTTTTCCGGAGAGCTAAAATAGCTCCTAGTGAGGCTAAAAGTAGCTTGTTGAGGGGCAATTTTCATGAAAAATTCTGAGACATGGGTTTTGTAGAGAAAATGATTCTAATCAAACCCACAACATCAGAAATTCAAAAAAACACCTTTTTCCTTGGCATGTAATATATTTTTGGTTGAGAAGGAGTAGGGGTTGTAGGGGCACCAAGGGCAATTTTTCTCGAGAAAAATTGGCACATGGGTTTTGTACGTGCCAATGAACTGAGTAGACCTCGATTCTTTGTTTTACAAAAATATGATTTTTCGGCCCACATGAAAAGGAATTTTCCGAAAAAGGCATAGTGCTTCAGAAATGGAAGCAGCTAGGTAATTTTCTCAAAAAAATATAAGACATGGGTTTTGCTATTGACGCTGAAATATGTGAACCCAGATGATCAGATTCTGAAAATTCTACTATTTACATTGACATGCGAGAGAAAACCTAAAACAAGAATAGAAGAATTTTAGAGATAAAAAATAGAAGTTATTATTCTGCCTTTGAAAACCACGCCTATGCTTTAATTCGATTTGATGAAGTTTGCATGCACTCAAAAAGTGAAGTTTGAAAAATATATCTTCTGAACAATTTGGACCTAGCACTGCGAAGAACACTGAATAATATCACCCATAGCACCTTTAGATCTTTGCTTGCATGAGAAAATACATGTTTTCCTTCAACCTATGATGAGAATAATGGACACCCAAATGCCTTAATGAATTAATTTCAAGAATTAAGGCATCACAAATGCATGCAATTCCTAAATTTAGGCGCCACCTTCTGATTGGACCTCTAAAATGTATGACATCTTCTTATTGGACCTCAAATTCAGTTAACTGTATGAAAAATTAGCCCTAGATTGGGTGCCACCTCCATGCACTTTAGTTAACTGTGCATGTAGAAATAAATTCACCAATTGCAAGAAAAATTTAATTCAAGATGAAGTCAACTCAGAAGTTAGACTAGAGATTAAATATTATTTTAAGTTGAATTCTCAACCCCCACCTTTATAGGGCGTCACTTTATAGTTGAGTTCAAAAGTAAAAATTTGACTTTGGGCTCTATTGTGTAGTTTTGCACACACGCCCCACTAAAAGCGGGGACCCTTTTTTTGCTTTGGCTTTTGGTGTCTTTTGACCTCTTAATTTTATTGATTTGGTTGCCTTTGGAGGTCCTTAGATGTTCATCTTGCTTGCCCAAGTGATTTCCCCAGGTTCCCCTTTGAAAAAACTAAGTTCTAAGCAAAATCCAGGATTTTACCCCAATCCGGGATTTTCCGGTCCGTCCGAATTTTTCCGGATTCTATTCAAAGTCCGACTCTGTGCAAAAATCCGGGTTTTTAGTCCAGTCCGGGATTTTCCGGTCCATCCGGATTTTCCCGGATTCGCTGGAAAATTTATTCGCTCAAAAACTGGCTTTTAGTCCAACCGATTTT
>VDFB02358134.1:182376513-182407188 GCA_007258455.2 Sequoia sempervirens | reverse complement strand
TGGAGTCCGCCTGACCTGGATTTTCCCGGATTTTCCCCTTGGTCTAGTTTCCCGAAATGGAAATTTTTCTGAAAATGATTATTTTTTCCAAAAATGGAATTTTTTTTAAAATGATCCTAAGAAAAATGAAAATTTCTTTTGAGATAAAAAAAAATTGAAAATAAAAATTTCCAAAAATGGAAAAAATTCTGAAAATGGAAAGTTTTCTTATAAAAATGTAAGTTTTTTAGAAAATGTCAAAATTTTATTCAGATTTAATTTGAACATGTGGGCTATTAATGATGATATTTGTTTTTTAGGACTAAACAAATATTAAAAGGGGGACTTGCATATGGATTCGTGCCAAAGAGGGAAATTCGGAAATGTTCAATTTAAATTTTCAAAGTGGGACCTGCCTAAGAATCCGTGCCAAAACTGTCTACAGCTGGAGGATTTTCTGGAAAACACGTGAATCTGATCTTGCTGGAGATCGTGGGCCGACATGGATAATATTCATGCATTTAATGCAAATCTTGTCCTATTTTGAAATTCTCCTAGCCGACTTGTTTTGAGGCCAGTTATTGTTGTAAAATCTAATTAGGCTGACATGTTTGGGGGTTCTCTATAAATGGAATTTGTGCCTCATTTGTAAGGAGGGAGGAAAAGATTTGATAGAGAGCGAATTTAGGGTAGAACAGAGGTAGAAGTTAGTCAATTTCTAAGCAAGTGATGTAACAGAACACAGGAATTGTTGCTGAAATTTGGTGATTCAATACAATTGCAGACATTGTGATTCTCTGGTGATCTCTTTTGTGTTGACTTATCTTGCATGGTTCTTATGGTTCTATCTTTCAAATTGCTCAAGGTTGTTAGATTTAGATTTAAATCCAATTCAATGATGTTTATGATTTAATGTTTGAAGTGTTTGCAGCAATCCCTGGTCCATACTTTTTGCAGCTAGCTGATTGTTAGTTGCTTTGTAAAGTCAGCTTGGACCTTTATATTCATTGTGCTTGGTTCAATTGTGGAGATTTATTCATTTCACTGCAATTGGGTTGTCTTGGGTGAATGTTCATGATCTGAAAATCTTTAAAACCTTAGAAGATTGCACTGTTTCTGTAAGATTGCAGATTAATCTTGGTCAAGCAGAGATTGGTTTCGTTGGGATTGGTCCATTTCAAGTGTTTTATCATTTGCATTGTTAATCTTAGGAGTTAGAATAGAATGGAATCTCTCTAAACCCTTATCTCTTTTGCTGTTTATTTTGAATCCGGGTTAGTTTTAGGGTTGAAAACATCACCATATTGTTGCATCTGATGAAAATTCACTTCCAGCATTGTTCATTTGTAAGGCCCCTTGTGATTACCAGCATTTTCACATATTATCTAAGTTGTTTATGCATTGTCATGACCTGACACCCGAGAGACCTTGGGGTGATTTTCAACAATTTATTGTTGAAGATTATCTTTCAAGAGAGATAGAATATCATTTTCTGTCTGAGTTGTTGCTGTGCAGAAAACACCATCAATAGGCTCCTTTAATCCAAACAGAAAATTTCTTGAAAATTTCAATTTGTAAACGTCACCGGAGCCCATGTTCGGTCATTGATTCTAATTGATTGATGTATCCAGAAGACTGACTGATAGTTTCATTGAAGAGAAATATCAAAACTGACAAGAAAACTCCTGGAGGCTGCAAACCCTAATTTTGACTTCTGAGGCTTCAAAATTCAAGGTGCCCCTAGCCTTTAGAGGCACTTTTGGCTTCAGATAGTCAATTTTTAATGCATTTTCATCATTTTGAAGCTGATTTTGACCCCCCCTCATCTTGTGTCCTCCGACATTTGGCAAAACTTTAGAACTGACCAACAAGCTCACTTTGAAACTAGCTCCATTTTGATCATGAGCTCTTGGAAAGCACTTTTCCCAAAAACATCATCTACTAGGTGAAAATCATGGGTGCCCCTGGCCTCTAGGGGCACTTTTGTTCCTAGAGATAGCCATTTTTCAAACTGGTTGAATCCACACTTAATCCTTGGCTACATGCTGCTGACAAGTCCTCTAACCCGACTGAAGTATGTAATGGAAAGCTAGAAGCGTCACCGACAAGATGAATACTTAAGATGACCAAAAACATTGCATTTGAGGCTTCAAAACCTTGGGTGCCCCTGGCCTCCAAGGTCACTTTTGTTGTTTCTTGACATTCTTGACCATGATTAGACCTTATGTTTGACTCCTAATTCTGGCAGTTCAACAACTCAAATTAACTCGCTGATGGATTTGTTGTGAAACCTGATGAAGTCTGAGACAAACATCTTGGGTATCATTTGATCAAAAACCCTCATTTGGTACCTCAAAAAGATGGGCGCCCCTAGCTAGGAGGTGTGCTTTTCTTGCTAGTGTTTGTCAAATTTTCATCTTCATCATTCTTCATTCAATCTCCAGTTTTAAGTGCTAGACAGATCTTTCAGACTAGCTAGTAGGCTCATCACACAGCTGACAGTATTCCAGAGAAGTCTTCTTGGAAGTGAAAAATATCTAAAATGAAATATGGGCCTCTAAAATCTAGGGCACCCTTGGCCTCTAGGGGCTCTTTTGCTCCAGAGTTAGAAATTTTTTGATGAGTTTTACCTCGGTGAAAAATCCCCTCTAAGACGAAGCATCATTTTTAACATATCGCACCATAGATTATTCATTTGAGCATTTTAGGCTTAGATTTCGACACCTAGTATCTGGCCATCTACCATTGACGACCTCAGAGGTCTTAACTTTCCTCTTGAAAAAGCAATAACTACCCACTAGACTTAAACTGACTTTTAACTGAATTTGACTTCACCATTGTGATCGTGAAGTGAAATAAGCCAATCAAAACAATTTTCAACCAATTCTGACAAATTTCAATTTTTAGGGTTTTTTGCTAAAAATAGGGGTCTAAAAACCTTAATTTTCAAAATTTCCAAATTTTACTAGTATCTTCCTAACATCAAATTGATTAGAAGCCCATACTTGACTTGTCCAAAAATTAACTTCTAATGACAATTTTACAAGGTTTAGACCATTTTAAGCAAAATGCCTTAATGAAGAAAAAAAATTGGTTTGGGTACAACATTAGGCTCTGTCTGGTGACCATGTCAGATACTTACAACATAGGAGAACCGAGAATCTTTGAGTTTTTGTAGGCCAATGACTTATCGGTTGGGAATATGGAGTTAGGACTTTCCCTAATCACCTAAAAAGTTAAAAACTTTCCTAGAAATCACCTAAAACAAGACTACCTAAAATCACCTAAAACACAACGAAACTTCTCAGAACAAGGAAACACATTACTACATAATGAAAACCAAAAAAAAATTTACTTAAAGAAAATTTACTCCACCCTCGAAGAGATGAAGTGCTTTTGATATTGTCTATTGTATAGCAATGTGAAGAGCCTCCCATCGATGTCATTTCTGCTTGAAAGGATTTACTTCTCTTCTAATGGGAATTGCAGGAGGCAATCCCTCTGGGATGAATATTCTCAGGTATTTGCACACCCAAGCAAAGGTACTTTGACAAAAGTCAGAATATGATGCAAATGGGAAAGCTGATACCCTTGAGGCATTAGTTCTGATGTTGTCCATCCTCAGGATGTTGGTTTCTTCAAACCAGTCGATCGAGTTCCAAACTCGATTTCTATAATATCATAGGTGATCTTTATTGACCTAAAAATATCCTTTGACTAGCTCATCGACCAGCTCTACATCACCTTTAACACATAGGAGTTTGATTCCCATGTCTTTGGCATCTATGAGGCCTAACAAAAGCACCTCCTTCTCAGCTTTAGTGAATTCCAATTCCAAAAATGGGTGCAACTGTCCTTAAGGGGAGATGATCTTTTCCCCTACTTCTAAAATTGTATTTGAACAACCTCCATCAAACTATATTGTCCATAACCTTATGTCTTTTGTTGGTCTCTTTTCAGAACAAGCAATGTCTTGGTCTTCAATTTCTATCTTTGAAAAAGTCACACAATTACCAGGATCCATTTCAGGCTTTGCTTTCACTGAAACAGATGACTTGAGTACAACCTACTTCTTTACCACATTGAATCTGATGTAGTTGTTCTGGATGATCTTGAAGATATTCCAGTTGAGAGATTTGTACCTTGGTCTTCATCATGAAGCTACGATGTCAAAATCTGTTGAAGACATCTTTTGAGCAATTGGCATAGTGTCCTCAAGTGAAGGTATGGGATTAGAAGTGAAAGCCACTTCTTTGCCATTTTCATTTGATTTCTGCCTTTCTTCTTCCTCTTTCTATGCTTTGAAGTGTTGAGCACATGTGAACACAGGCATTGAAACATTTTCATGATTCACTATAGAAGCGTACTGACGGTATTCTTCTTCTTGTTCTTGATTGACCTATTTTTTGCAAAGTATCCCACTGTGAAGTTGTCCATCTGTGGTAAGACAACATTTGAACTTGGTGTTGGTACAAAACTAGAATTGGGAGAAACTTCAATGTATCCCATGATTTGGATTATTCTCAAGTTCTTAGGACATGTGGATCTAGTATGTGTATCAGTGTTGTGGAAAGGACAAAATACTGCACTATGTGCAACTTCAATCATTGGTCTTGATGGAGATATTGGCAACCGTGGCTGAAGATCGTCTCTCTTTGGCTGGTACAGTTACTAAACTAGAGGTCTGATGAAATTTGTTTTCATCAAGCCATAAGTGATCATATTATCCTCCAACTTGATAGCGTGTCCTTACGCACTCTTCAACTTTGTTTCTTTTGTCATCTTGAGGAAGAAGGCTATCTCTAATGGAAGAGAATTTATGAAACATCTCATCAGAATCTCTGGTGATGGATTGAATGTAGAAGAAAGTCTTGTAACAAGATAATTAAATCTTGCTACAAAATCCCTCATGTGCTTATTGTGCTCCATCTTTGAATTTATGAGTTGGATGAACAATAGGTGACTGTCTTCAATGGGCTTGAATCTCACCAAAAAAAATTTGCTCATAGTTTCCCAACTTGTGATACTACCTGGCACTAGGTGATTGAACCAGTTGATAGCATTTCCTGCAAGAGTCTCGACAACGAGACACACCGCGATGTTTTCATGTGCTATGCGCAAGATGACACAAACCATTGTGAATGTAGAAAAATGTTCCTCCAACTGTTGAGTTCCATCACTGTGAAACTGTGGAAAGCGCTTCCTTGACCCTTTAGGTAACTCATGATTTACCTAAAAAATCCAAAGGTCCAATGTTATTACCCCAAGGTAATGGGGGTGGATGTCATTGATTTATATCAGCATTGGTGGCAATATCATTGTTATCATCCATTTCCTCTATGAAGATCATGCAATAGGATGCCGTGAAATAAAAGAATTTAGATTTTCTTGAAGTTTTCTTGCCTTGTGCCCCATGGTGGGCACCAAAAAATTGTTGGCATTACAATTCCCACCTCTAGAGTGTGTATTGGCCACATATAACTATGCATAGTGCATAATGACTGCTCTTCAAATTAGGAGGGGAAGCTCCCTATTTTGTTGATATGCGTGAAAAAGTAAATGATCTAAATCCTATCTTTTTGACTCAGTTGGAAGAGGCACAAGGTTAAGAAAACCTAATACGTTGCAGCTAAGGATTTTCTCTAGTTTTTCATATCTTTAACTACAACTAGGATAACGCTAAACTATCCTATTTTCTCAAGAAATAGAGCATGAGGACTTAGGAGTAGGGAATTGGTAATACGATAATCTTTAAGTCAAGATTTCTGAGGAGATAGCTCCTATCTGAGGCATAGGCTAAAAGAAAGGTTATTGGTAACAACATCAAATAGAAATCTCCACTTCTAAATTCCCAAGGAGGAGACAACTCCTATCCGAGGTGTAGATATGAAGCAAAGATTATTAATCATGACAACACATGATAAACCTTACTTCTAAATTCCCAAGGAGGAGACAACTCCTATCCGAGGTGTAGATATGAAACAAAGCTTATTAATCACAACATGAAATAATAACTGGGACAACAAATTGTATAAACGAGACACGCAAAAAATGAACGATCAAACCAACAATCATAATTAAACTAAGGTGAACAAGTACCATAATAATAACATTTAGGTAAGGTGGCTCAACTATTTATTATCACAATAAAATTTCTTGAACAAATAAAAAATATCAATACTATAGGTAAGGTTGCTTAGCATGTATGCTATCACATGCAAAATTTAATTACAAATGAGCAAGGGTGCTCTTATTTATAGAACTTCAAGGTGTAGGGAACCCTAAAATCACCTTGAGTTAATATGAGTCTTGCAAGCATGGAAGATTTTATTGCTAAACCTAAATAAATTAAATTATATAGTTAATTGGAAAGCTACCATCAGTTAACCGAAACAAAACTAAACTAACTAGACATGTGCAACATGCAAGTCCTTATTGAAATGAAAGTTAACTAATAACTAACATCAGTTAACTGATCCTAACATAAAGTACGAAATCCTCCAAATATATCTTTGAGGATGAGATAAACATGCATAAAATCAACAATTAGAACTCAAGATTGATATCGAGTTAACTGTTGCTTCTGACTCTATCCTTGGGAATAGCTGCAGGATCTAACCGACTGTCTACTCCAAGCCATCATGGGCTATCACCTCATCCAAGAACTAGTTGACTGTCTCATCTTCTCGCACTTTGACGCTATCCACGATGACAGACTACCTATTTGATGAGACAAAAAATGTCTCATCTATTAGCCAAATAAAAGAATGTATTTTTCTTAATTATGAAGTTTATTAAGACTGGATATAATGAGGAAAGTAAGAGATTTTCAGTTGCAGTAGTCAAATATTTCATCATATCTTGAAAATTATGATCTGGGTTCTTGATATTTTTGAATAAGAATTCGAAGACAAGGAAAAAAAACCCATTAAATTTCACAAAAACCTACTTTGTAGTTTGAGAGAAAACTTCACCAATCCGATGCTATGGAAATCTGCTTCCATGTTCTAGAATTTCTAGAATTTGTTCATTCGTTTGCTTCTATGCTTCGGAATTCTCAAAACTAAGTGAAAGATCATTTATGAAGAGGTTGAGAAATTTAGGCTTCTATGAGATGTTAAGGGATAATAGTTGAGAGCATCTAGGGGGTAGTTCCAAGCATTAAGGTAGGTTGTTGGGTTGTGCAAACAAATGGAGCATATCTAGGAGACAATTTTGAGTAGTTTGAATATTTTTGCAAGCATCTAGGAGCATTTTTATGAGCTTTAATGATGCACAAGGGAAAGACATGACTTTTTCAGCAATAAAATATCTTTTTGGAACTTGTTTAAGAGTTGCAAAATAGGCATATTTATTTTGGATGACCAAAGAAGATTGACTCAGCAAGATGAAGGAAAAACTCATCTTTTTCCCTCAACACATGTTCCTATATTCTAGCAAGTTGTTGCACAACAATTAAGACTCATTTTTGAGATTAGTCGAAGATAGTAATTCTATAAATTCATTGTTATCAAGAAATAAAATAGGAAAGAGTTTTATAGAATAATAAAGTTTAGTTTATTTTGTAGCAGTAGTGTAGTTGTCTGTAGTTTTCATTTCTTAGTTTATTTTCCAGCAATCTTTCCATTTCCAGTTCTTTACATTTTCAGTATTTTTCTTTACAAGTTTCTTAGGATAGATTTGATTCAAGCATTTCATTTACAAGCTCTTAGATTAGATTTAATTCCAACAATTTCTTTTATGCATTGTCTTTCAATTCTGATTGTAGAAAAAACATGTCATGCAATTGATTTTTTCTCCCTCTTGCATATTGCCATGGACACTGTCCTGGGTTGACATTGATAAGTTAAATGATGAGGAATGTAGTGACACTCATCACTGTTCAACTTCTCACCATTTTTTATCACCCTCTAACATTCTCTTACCTCTTTAGTTGCCTTGTTGAAACTAGTTGTCATCACTGAGAATTGATTCAACTTGGATGCCACAGGCTCACCATCAAGACCATCATACACCAAATTCTGGAATTCAACTTGCATAACCTCAAAATCAACGTAGGTACCATCTCATGTTGATATTGGAAAGGGAATACTTGATAAATTTGGTGGCTCTGCAACTAGAGTGATGGCCTTTATTTCTTTTGCAACTTTACACTTCAGATGCTTTTGGCCTTTTTCATGTTTTTCTTAATGGAAGAGTGGTGTATGACGAAACTGTGAAGTTTGACCATGAACACTTTGGTTGTGAGAAATGCACACAAACTTGTTGCATATGCAGAATTCCAATGGTATCAACCCTCTAAAGTGGCCTTGAAAAGCTATCAGCTATACAAGGTATGAGACTGTTGGCGTTTGAGTGACTATGTCTATCAAATTGTCTGAATCATCCATCGGGTGTACTTGATGCAAATTTGTGTCAGTCATTCTGATGAAATCATGAATTAAGACTGATTTGGTCTTGAATTCAATTTTAGTGAACTGCATTATGAAAAACTCTCTTGTTGACTATAAACATGGCTATATTCTGACAACTTTTTCTAGAGAGCTAAAATAGCTCCTGGTGAGGCTAAAAATAGCCTATTCAGGGGCAATTTTCACAAAAAAAATATGAGACATGGGTTTTGTAGAGAAAATGATTCTAATCAAACCCACAACATAAAAAATTCAAAAAAAATGCCTTTTTCCTTGGCATATAATAGCTTTTTGGATGAGAAGCAGTAGGGTCTATAGGGGCACCGAGGGAAATTTTTCTCGAGAAAACTAGCACATGAGTTTTGTAGGCGCTAATGAACTATGTAGACCCAGATTGTTTGTTTTTCAAAAATATGAGTTTTTGGCCCACATGCAAAGGAATTTAAAAAAAAAAAAAAACAGTGCTTTAGAAATGGAAGTAACAAGGCAATTTTCTCAAAAAAATCTAAGACATGGGTTTTGCTACTGACGCTGAAATATGTGAACCTAGATGATCAGATTCTAAAAATTTTGCAATTTATTTTGACATGCCAGAGAAAACCTAATACAAGAATAGAAGAATTTTAGACATGGAAAATAGAAGTTATTATTGTGCCTCTGAAAACCACACCTATGCTTGAATTCGATTTGATGAAGTTTGCATGCACTCGAAAAATGAAGTCAAAAAAATATATCTTCTGAACATTCTAGACCTGACACTATGAAGAAAACTAAAAAATATCACCCGTAGCGCCTTCAAATCTTTTCTTGCACGAGAAAATACGTTTTTTCCTTCAACCTGTGTTGAGAATAAAGGATGCCCAAATGCCTTAATGAATTAATTTCAAGAATTAAGGCATCACAAATGCATGAAATTCCTAAATTTAGGTGCCACCTCTTAAATGTATGCCATCTTCTTATTGGACCTCAAATTCAGTTAACTATATGAAAAATTAGCCCTACATTGGGTGCCACCTCCATGCACTTTAGTTAACTATGCATGCAAAAATAAATTTTCCAATTGCAAGAAAAATTTAAGTCAAGATGAAGTCGACTTAGAAGTTAGACTGGAGATTAAATATTATTTTAAGTTGAGTTCTCAACCTCCATCTTTATAGGGCGTCACTTTACAATTGAGTTCAAAAGTCAAAGTTTGACTTTGGGCACCTTTACTACAGACTTAGAAATTTTCTTTAAAATTTCAATTTGTAAATGTCACTGGAGCCTATGTTTGATCACTGATTATGATTGATTGATGTATCCAGAAGACCGTTGACAGTTTCATTAAAGAGCAGGATCAAAACTGATAAGAAAACTCCTTGAGGCTGCAAACCATAATTTTGACTTTTGAGGCTTCGAAATTCAGGGCACCCCTGGCCTCTAGGGGTGCTTTTGGCTTCAAACTTAGTCAATTTTTCATGCATTTTCATCATTTTGAAGGTCATTTCGACCCCCCTTCATCTCGTTTCCTTCGACGTTTGGAAAAACTTCTAAACTAACTGACAGGCTCATTGCGGAACTAGCTCCATTCTGATCATGAGCTCTTGGAGAGCACCTTTCCCAAAAACATCATCTGCTAGGTGAAAATCATGGGCACCCCTAGCCTCCAGGGGCGCTTTTGTTCCCAGAGATAGCCATTTTTCAAATTGGTTGAATCCATGTGCACTTAATCCCCAACTATAGGTTGCTGACAAGTCGTTTGACCTAGTTGAAGTATGCATTGGAAAGCTAGAAGCGTCACAGACATGATGAATACCTGAGATGACCAAAATGACTACATTTGAGGCTTGAAAACCTTGGGCACCACTGGCCTCCAGGGGTGCTTTTTTTGTTTCTTGACATCCTTGACCATGATTAGACCTTATGTTTGACTCATGATTCTAACAATTCAGCAAGTTAGATTAACCTGCTGATAGATTCATTGGAAAGCCTAATCAAGTCTAAGACAAACATCCTAGGTATCATTTGATAAAAAACTTTCATTTGGTACCTCAAAAATATGGGCACCCTTAGCTAGGAGGCGCACTTTTCTTGCCAGTGTTAGTCAAATTTTCATCTCGCTCATTCTTCATTCAATCTCCAGTTTTAAGTGCTAGACAGATCTTCCGAACTGGCTAGTAGGCTTGTTGTGTAGCTGACATTATTCTAGAGAAGTCTTCTTGGAAGTGAAAAATATCCAAAATGAAATCTAGGCCTCTGAAATCTAGGGCACCCCTGGTCTCCAGGGGCTCTTTTACTCCAGAGTTAGAAAATTTCTGATGATTTTTACCTCGGTGAAAAATCCCCTCTAAGATGAAGCATCATTTTGAACATATCTCACCATAGATTCTTCATTTGAGTGTTTTAGGCTTAGATTTCAACACCTGGTATTTGGCCATCTGCCATTGATGACCTCACAGGTCTTAACTTTCCTCCTAAAAAAGTGAAAACTACCCACTAGACTTGAACTAAATTTTAACTGAATCTAACTTCACCATTGTGATCATGGAGTGAAATAAGCCAATCAAAACAATTTTCAGCCAATTCTAACAAGTTTCAATTTTGGGGGTTTTTTGCTAAAAATAGGGGTCCAAAAACTCTAATTTTCAAAATTTCCAAATTTTACTAGTATCTTCCCAACATCAAATTGACTAAAATCCCATACTTGACTTGCCCAAAAGTTGACTTCTGATGACAATTTTACAAGGTTTAGACCATTTTAAGCAAAATGCCTTAATGAAGCAAAAATTTTGGTTTGGGTACAACAGGTCTCATGGTGATGGAATGCCATTCCATCATCATAAGACCACATTTCTTTGAGGATTTTTTTCAAATAGCTCATTTCTTTTTCTATGCTACCACATTTTCCATACATTTCTACCAAATCATTTTATCAAACAATTCACTTCCTTGCTACTATGGCTAAAAGCTTGAAAAAGGTACTTTCCAATAAACTATGGATGCTTGGAAAAAATCTATCAAAGCATAATAGTAAGCAATAGCATAGAAAATGAAATGAATAGTTTGAAAAAATTCCTTGAAGAAATGTGGTCTCATGGTGATGGAATGACATTCCATCACCATGAGACCAATTTCTTTAAGGTATTTTTTCAAATAGCTCACCGCCTTTTCTATGCAACCACATTTTCCATACATGTCTACCAATGCATTTTATCAAACAATTCACTTCTTTGCTGCTATGGCTAAAAGCCTAAAAAAGGTGCTTTCCAACAAACTATGGATGCTTGGGAAAAAACTATCAAAGCATAATAGTAAGCAATAGCATAGACAAGGCAGTGAGTAGTTCGAAAAAATGTCTCGAAGAAATGTGGTCTCATGGTGATGTAATTCCATTCCATCACCATGAGACCACATTTCTTTGAGGCATTTTTCAAACAGCTCACTGCCTTTTCTATGCTACCACATTTTCCATACATGTCTACCAAAGCATTTTATCAAACAATTCACTTCCTTGTTGCTATGGCCAAAAACCTAAAAAAGGTGCTTTCCAACAAACTATGGATGCTTGGAAAAAATCTATTAAAGCATAATAGTAAGCAATAACATAGACAAGGCAATGAGTAGTTTTAAAAAATGCCTCGAAGAAATGTGGTCTCATGGTGATGGAATGCCATTCCATCACCATGAGACCACATTTCTTTGAGGCATTTTTTCAAACAACTCACTACCTTTTCTATGCTACCACATTTTCCATACATGTCTACCAAAGCATTTTATCAAATAGTTCACTTCCTTGCTGCTATGGCTAAAATCCTAAAAAAGGTGTTTTCCAACAAACTATGGATAGGGAAAATAGTAAGCATGATTGTAAGAAATATATAGTTCTATAAGTACTCAAAATTTTGTTCATTATCTGATACATTATAAGCCATGACATGCATCACTATTGTAGTTTTCGTAATTGAATAATTTTTTGTTTTATTTTTAGATGTTGCAAGCAAGAACACCTCTAGATGTTCATAGGGCAATGGATTTTTGTGTTTCTTTTTCTATAGACTCCTCGATGCCTCTCATAGGGGTATGAGGTAGATTACTAAATTTCAATTTACATTCATTGTTATAGTTGTTCGTTAGTGAAAAATCAAACGATTATTGATTCGTACTTTAATTTCTCTTTAGATGGTTTCTATAGGGCTTCAACATGCCACATCATGGGCATGCAAATATTTCCCTCGAGGAGAGTGATCATCTAGTGGCAGTAAGTGATTATTTTGTTAAATATATCATTTTTTTAATGTAATTTCTATATGTTAATATCTTTACTTGTTATTGTAACAGATAAAGCTTGATCAAGAACTAAACCCTGGGAGGAGCACTAGGAGCACTCCTCGACCTCAGAGTAAACAAGTGACAGACTTATCACCATCTGGCTGACAAGAAAAGGGTAAGAGTTTGTTTCGAGAGCCTGAAGGGTAATGACTTTTGATTCCAAGGCCCTTTGTTATATGCCTATATGACATTTTTGTACATATTTTGTATTGCATATATTTGACATTGTATGCCTATATGGCATTCTTGTAAGCCTATATGACTATTTTGTATATATTTTATACTTATATTGACATATATTGATGTATGCCTACATGGCTATTTGGTTAATACAAATCTTTTTTATCAATGGTGTCCATATTTGCATTATAAATCCACTGTTCAATAGATATGGGTTACGTACATTCAAGTGTATACTTTACAACTTACATGTATACTTTGTGAGTTATGTGTATTCCAATCTATACTTTGTATTCATGCATATACTTTGTATTAATGTGTATACTATGTATTCATGTGTATACTTTAAGGCTTACGTGTATTTGAGTACTTGTGCTTCACTTATTCACATATATGCTTGATTTATTCACGTGTATACTTATTAATTGGTTAGCCATTGCATTGCTCATTGTTGTCCTTCATGGTTTGTCTTGAATATTTATTGATTGATGCTAAACAAATTTATTAGTTGATGCTAAACAACTTCAATATTTCCAAAAATGATTCACCAACGATGTATCATTTACTTATGTGCTAATTCAATATGGAATCCAAGGAAGAATTTAAAAGGGATAAAACTAGGAGGAGAGGGAAGATAGATATTTATAGTGTAGCCTATTGTACCTTCTCTATACAAACCTCTAATGGATCTTATATGCTTTGCTATTCCATTTTCTACTTTTCATATCCCATTTTCATAGGTGGATCATCACTTCTCTCAATTTTTTTCCTTCTCCTAGTCTAGGTCCTCACCTCCACTTGTGGTATTCTAAAATAAGATCTAGTTTGTGGTGGGCACCCACTAAGATTCAAAGGAGCCAATAGTTTGTGGTGGGAACCTACTAAGATTCAATTTCTTCTAGGATGTTTGATATGATTGTGAAGGAGTAGGAATAGGGGTTGTAATATCTCATGTATCAACATATATGTATACCTCTTCTTTGGGCTATTTTTAGTTTCTACTTATGGTCGAGGCTCTAGAATCAACATATATTTATACCTCTTGTTCATGATTCTCTTTAGCTAGGTCATAATCCACCATATGGGATCATATTTCTATTGACATATGATTTGGTTTAGCTATAAATCTTTCAATTTTTTTCTAGAATCTTGAAAAGTTTCCTCTTTACAATCATATTGTTGTAAGGGGAAGGAGGATAATTAAAAAATTTCTTGCCCTTGCTAGACTTGAGGATGATCATACAAGATTTTAATAGTCATGTAGCCTTCTCATTTGTGATTAGAGCCATAATAGCAATAAGAAAGTTACCTAAATACTAATATTAATAATAATCAATTCAATGTAAGTATGAGATCCACATAGTAATTGGATCATAACCCATTCAAGAACGAAAAGGTCTAGGATTTCCTCAACTATTTTGACACCCAGATATTTTGCATCTTTAATGCAATCATATGATTTTGGTGTGGAAAACTTAGAATTGTCAACTGTCGTGTGAATCTTTCTATTTTCCTTTGTTTTGCATGCCATCATAAGGGATCGAGTTGGTTGAACATAGCTCAGAGTGATTTGGCATGTTTGGGTGTGAAAGAGGACCATGCCTAGCATAAACACACCCATCTAGATAAGTTGGAACAGTCTGTTTGGTTGTACCAGTTGCAGAACAAAAGTTGCACGACTTTGCAACTTTACACTGCTTACAATTGACAACTTTTTCCTTAATTGAGAAGTCGTCACCACAGGAAAATGCCTTCGAGATAGAAAAAAATGAGAGAGGTTATTGTAGAGGGTCCCAATGCGAACTTGTAGCCTTAGACAAAGTTTATAAGCGTCACGATTTCCAAGTAATAGTTAGTCGAAGATTGCAATCATTTTGCACTTTGGACAGTTCTTAAGGGATCGAGTCGATTGAACATAGCTCAATGTGATTCAATGTGTTTGGGTGAGAAATAGGACCATTCCTAGTGTAAACATACCCATTTGAATGCATTGGAATAGTCTGTTTGGTCACACGAATTGTAGAACGAAAGTTGCAACACTTTGCAACTTTACACTGCTTGCATTTGATAACTTTTTTCTCAACTAAAAATTCATCACCATTGGAAAATTCCTCCGAGATAGAAAAAATTGAGAGAGGTAATTATAGAGGGGCCCAACACAATCTCATAGCCTCAAAAAGAGAGTTTGTAAGCATCACAGTTTTCGAGTAATAGCCAGTCAAATATTGCAGTCATTTTGCACTTTGGACTCTTAAGGGATCGAGTCGGTTGAATGTAGCTCAGAGTGATTCGGCTTGTTTGGGTGAAAAATAGGACCATTCCTAGTGTAAATGTACCAATCCAAACATGTTGGAATAGAATGTTTGGTCACAGGAGCTGCAAAATGAAACTTGCACCACTTTGCAACTTTACACTGCTTGGATTTGACAACTTTTTCCTCAACTGAAAAGTCATCACGAGGGGAAAACGCCTCGGAGATAGAAAAAATTGAGAGAGTTTATTGTAGAGGGTCCCAACGCAATCCAATAGCCTTAGATGAATATTTTTTAAGCAACACAGTTTCTAAGTAATAGTCCATCAAAGATTGCAGTCATTTTGCACTTTAGACTCTTAAGGGATCGAGTCGATTGAATGTAGCTTGAAGTGATTTGGCGTGTTGAGGTCCAAAATAGGACCATTCCTAGCATAAACGTACCCATCTAGAAACATTCGAATAGTTTGTTTGGTCACACCAGTTGCAAAATGAAAGTTGCACCACTTTGCAACTTTACACTACTTGCATTTGACACTTTTTCCATCAAGTGAAAATTGGACACCACGATAAAACAACTCCAAGATAACAAAAAGTGAGAGAGCTTATTGTATAGGGGCCCAACATAATATTGTGGCCTCAAACAAAGAGTTTGTAAGCATCGCGGTTTCTAAGTAATATCTCGTTGAAGATTGCAACCATTTTGCACTTTGGACTCTTAAGGGATCAAGCCGGTTGAACGTAGCTCGAAGTGATTTGGCATGGTTGGGTGAAAAATAATACCATTCCTAGCATAAAAATACCCATTTATACGTGTTGGAATAGTTCATTTGGTTGTACGAGTTGCAGAATGAAAGTTGCACCACTTTACAACTTTACACTGCTTGCATTTGACACTTTTTCCATCAAGTGAAAACTGGACACCATGGGAAAATGACTTTGAGATTAAAAAAAAAAGAGGTTATTGTAGAGGGGCCCTATGTGATCCTGATGCCTCAGAAAAAACACTCATAATTGACATGGTCCCCCGGTAACAGACCATCAAATATTGCTGCCCTTTTGCAATTCAGACTGTTAAGGGATTACGCTGCATGAATTACAAATGTTTGAGGGCAGCAATAAATTTCAAAATTTTAGTAATCATTACAAATGTTTGAGGGCAACAATAAATAGGCACTAGGGAACTAGATCCCAAACCCAAGTACAAATGTTTGAGGGCACCCATGAATTTTTAGTTGGAAAACATGTGTGAAGAACTTGAGGGGTACTTGAGTTAATTCATGTTACTTGAACAACATCTAACAATTCATACATGCTTCTATTACTTGTAAATGTGATTATTTTTATGACATGTTGATATTATTTTATGACATTATGCATAAAAAATGTTTACAAATTGAATTTCTTAAATGTTTATGTGAATAGATGGTATGCTATATTGAAATTGATATATAATCATTAGGTTGATTTGTTTTAATAAATGACATTTTTATAATAAGTTAGTCAATTGGTGCTAGTTATAATAGCGAGAGAATAAAAGAAGAAAAAGAATGATTGGTAACCATCAATGGTTATTACACTTACTATATTAATATTATGATGTTTACAATCAAATGAGATTTATTTGGCAATCCTAATTCTTATGTGTGTGTTACAATTGTCTAATATGCTTCACACACCAATATGACACCCAAGTGCTTGTACTTGTAGGCACAATGCTTTCTCAAAACTATCAAGTATTAATACAAAATCATGAGAAAAAAACAACCTATGTGAATTCCAACACCCCACTTAAATCAAATATTGAATAAATGTGTGCCATTTTCATGCACACAAACTTAGCTTATAAGATTCTCTTACAATAACCAAAAATAGGATTGAAGGATTCCTTAGGTACTCTATTCTCATAGATCTTTTACAATATCACTCATACATTCGAGATGCTCTTATAATGTCTACATCATAGGTTCTCATGATGAGGTTAACTTCAAATGAATAACTTGAAATTCCCTCACTAAGCTTAACACACACTTTTATAATGTCCACATCATAGGTGGTCATGATGAGGTTAACTTCAAATGAATAGTTTAGTACCATTTTCTAGTCTTGGATTTGGCATATACTTTATAACTTCATTTGGGTTTACTAGATCCCACCTAAATAAAGAAAAGAGATTGTAAATATTAATAATCACATAATCAATTCAAATAAACATGTGATATGTCAATAATCTAAAACTTGTGTGCTCAATTATGCAATATCTTATAACTTATCACTAGTTAATCTAGTCCATTGAATATCTTAAAAAGTAATTTTTATATGAATATCAAGCATACCTCCCATTTATCAGGATTATACTTTAGAGGGTCCTCAAAGTAATGAGGATCAACATGAATATCTAACGTAACCAAACTATTACTTTCCAACCTTTTGGAAACTTGTAACCTGTTATAAAAACAACACAATTTAATCTTCCACTTAGTTTACTAATCTATTGAGAATATCCTACATCAATTTTTTATTATTTTTTTGAGAAAAAATAAAATACCATTGAACTTTGTATCCTTTGCCACAGTTCTAAACATAAAGTGTTCTACATTTGCAAGTCTAATAACTTCATCAATCACCTACATAAATGATAAAAACAATAGATGATATCACTGGCATCATAAAAATTAATGTGCATACTTACAAATTAATACGAACCAATGTGCATACTTACAAATTAATCCAATGAACCATCCAGGTCTTCTCTACTCTTTATTTTGTCAAGTATTGCCTCATGGTCAAACTCATGCACCTTCCACAAGGTCTTGTTCAAAAGTCTACCCCCATATTTGATCAAATGAACATTGGATGCCACAACAAGGTTTGAATAATGAAAAATATTTCAATGTGTGTCAAAGTCCTGAAACAACCAAACATTAACACTCTTATGTGGGTACCTTCTAAGCCACATTCCAGTAACAACCACTGAGCCTGCAGGGTATTCGATGTTTTCTCCATCTATAATTGGGTCCTACAATTTATTTTTGGCCTCAAAACAATGAAACAAGTAATTTAATTTGTTCCCTCTTCATTGTCTTCATCTGCAATAACTACATAAACATGCACTACATTGATATGTGCAACAAATTAGATGAAATTAGTCAACATTACAAATACACTACAAAGTAAGATATAATAATAGGAATTTCAAAAACTATGCAAGTAGATATATTACCTATTTGAACTAGATGTGATATGTGGCCAAAGTCAACTGATGATTCCATCTGTGTCAGTTCCAATGTCGTTAGAGGGCGATATGTGTGAAGTGGGCTAAGATAACTTAACCACCATTTTTCAACCCACTCTTTTGAATCACACTCATCTTAGGCTTGCATTGTACATGAAGAACAAAATCATGTCATATTTCGTGTGTAGATACTCCATGAACCTGCATTTGAGCTAAGGAAAGAGTGTAGCTCGCTCAATCCTGTCATTGTACAACAAACCTCATATGGTGCAATGTTACTATTGATAGGCAACATTTGGGTCTTGATATTCTATCTTTTATTTACCCTTTTTCCCTTATTTATGTCACCTTGGATATGATTCTTGTCACCTTTGGTTAAGGAAAATGAATATATTTAGTAGATTGGAAAAGGAATTAAAACTACCACCATATTACTTATTTGAAGCCTTATTAATCATTCTTTGTGATTAATTAAATAGGGATGATTAGGGCTATGGTTCCAACTATCACGAGCATGAGAAAGGAGGATTGTTAATGGAGTGATAAATAGCTTGGATGGCATTTTTCTCAAATTTTCCTTTTTGTTATAGTTTTGATATTGATAAAGACAAAATATCGTTTAATCGGCTTTAAGCCAAAGATCCATTTTTGGTTATCTTTTATGGTTGTTGGCCATAGGCCATAACAACCAAAATAATTATCTATCTTTTATTTGTAGTCTGTTATTCGACTTACAGTATATATATGTATGTGTAAGCTGAAAACTGATAATATAGATATATACAGAGACCTCATATTATTTCTTTTTCTATTCATAATCTATCGTTGATTCAAAGTGGATGACTATTAGCGTGGAATAGCCCTGTGTTTGTGAGCTTCATCACTCAATAGTAGGTGAAGGCAGGGCCCACTTCCTTGATTGTTGGTGATATTTCTATTATTTATCTGTGTGGTAATGTATATTGTGATTTCGTAATTGCTATTGTGTTCTAAGTATTAGATTCTTATCAGTATATTTAATCTTTGTGAGTGTGTTTCAAGACTCTATTGATTTGTTCAATGTTCACCAGTTCACATAATTAATCTGTTATCATTCTTAGTGATGTTAAGAACAACTAAAGTCTATTACTGTGAGTTAAAAATCCAAATAGTTCACTCAACATTTTGTGAGAATTTTCTATAAGTGTATCCCTAATTAGCAACACAACTTTAGTTTCATTTATTTTATGCAAACAAAGGTTTTCATTTTTTCAAATAGGAACTTTTGATTTTGTTTCGTTGTGTTTCAGTGATCTGTTCTCTGTCACAGAAGCCATTTCTTCACAGGTTCCTATCACACAGGTGACAGGAAGTCTACAACTCATATTTTTGCTCCAGTACAGATAGCATTAGTTTGCATCCATCAACCCTTAGTTTATTGACTACATCCCTTTGGTATATTGCCCCAACACTATTCAAGAGTCCACGCTCCCAGATTGACACTTTAAGGATGAACTAAGGAAACCATTTCTAAGAATTAATTTAAGGCTCATTACAAGAACAATTTGAACCACAATTTAATCCAATCATTTTTGCGCTGTTGTCAGGAAATGGTGTTAAAGGCCTGTATTTCCAGTAAACTAAGTTAGGAGCATTGCGCTAAGGAGAAATTCCACACAAAAGTTGACCTCATTTGGGTAACTACCCTTAGTTTTCTTTGTCATAAGTCATTTAGGTGCATGAATCGTAGTAGGGATAGTAGAAGAAGATTCATTAGAAAAGAAAAGGGAAGTAGTTTACAACCCAAAAAGCTTAAAACAAATCAAAAACATCCATTGAAGAAACACAAACCGAAGAATTACAAAATAAGTTAAAACCGTCCATTGAAGGAAGTAGCTCAACTCAAGAGAAATCAAAAACTAAGTTGAAATCATGAGAGTTACCCAAACCTGATATTGAGAAGTGTGTCATAGAGTCTTCTACCGTTGAGACACCTATAGGAACCCATCCAAGTTCTTCTAAAATATTATGGAAAAAGGTTGAAAAGATCTTTTGAGAAACCTACGAGTCGGAAGCTGGTTCATTCTCAGAAGGAACCCAAGAGCCATTCATAACCTATTTTACTCCTTGGGCATTAAATGTCATGGATCCCAATAACAATAACAACAACAACAATGATAATAGGGTGTTGGCCAACAATAATCCGGTTACTTTTGAGTTTCCTATCACATATCCCGAGCGAGATGCCCCTATGAAGAATATTCCTCATTCAGCTTTACCTATTTTTTGTGGCTTTTCTACTGAGGATCTTGACATGTTTTTGTTTGAATTTGATGTGTTGTGCAATAGTTATGATTTTCAGAGTGATGCACAAAAGCTTAAACTGTTCCCAACCACATTGAAGGATGCAACCTTGCATTGGTTTATGAACCTTAGGAACATTAGGACATGGAATGTCATGAGGGATTTGTTCTTGGACAAGTACCAAGAATACTCTAAAACCAAGGAAAATGGGAACAAACTCTTCCATATGACACAGAAGGAAGACACATCCATGGAAGATTATCTTGAACGCTTCACATTCAGTCTTCAACGATCTCATCAACAAGGGTTGAATGATGATACCATTAAAATGTTGTTTCTTAGAGGCATAAGAGATGATGTTATCGAAGCATTAAATTTAATAGGTAAAGGGAATATTTCTAAAATGAACTTTGATGATATATGTGATATTTGTAGGAACTATTCCAAGTCTCATCACTCAGGAAGGAACTATCTAGGAAAGTTGCATTCTGTGGGAACTTCAATAGGTATCACCAAGTGTGAAATAGGTAATTTAATCGAAAACCTTAAAACTGATTTATTGAGTCACATGGGTAAACAAATAGATACATTGTATACCCATAGAAAGCAAGAGGAGGTAGAAAAGGCCTTAGCAGTATTTTGTTCTACATGTAGGAAGAAGCATGGCAATGAAGATTTCCCTTATATAGGACAAATATCTCATCCCTAGAGGAAGCTAGTAAGAGTTATACCCTGAGACCTCTTCTCGTAGATATGACTGATATGGTATATTCCAAAGAAATTGTCTACTACATGGCCCCTAGGAGACCTTTTCCACCTCGGGAAATGCATCTTGGAATGCCAAATGATTATTTTACCCCAGGACCTAGCCAAACAAATTCCTTTTCCAATCAAGTTGGATGGTATGGGGGTTGGCAACAACCTTCCGCTTACCCTCAATGGATGCCACAATATCAGTATGCTTCACAGCCATGACAACAAGCATGGAGGCCACAAATGCCACAAGCCCCACCATATCAATAAAAATACCCATCACAACCACAACTTCCATCTCCTCCAATTCTCAACCCATATCAACAACCACAACAATATATCGCATCTATACCATCATCTTTGAATAAATCAGCCAATCCACCTCAACTGCCAAAGCCCACATCAATGCCAACTCAGCCGAATCCAAATCCCAACAATAAGGAAACACAACCTATATATAATAATGAGGTGGAAAGTTATCCCACTCATCCTATAAATACCGTAGAGATAGACGAAGTTCAATTGAGATCAGGAAAATCCCTCCAGGGACCCACCATCACCGAAATTAATGAAGAACTTGAAGAGGAGCCTAAAAAAGAACCTCCATTTCCTAATCGCTTTCTTTCAAAACCTATACAAAAGGAAGTTTTACAAATTAAATTCAATTTTTTGAATGAACTCCATAATGTTAACATTAAAATTCCTTTGTTGTGGGCTATAAAGGACATTCTAGTGTACACAAAGACGGTTCAGGACTTATGTACCCAAAGGAAAAATAAGGAAGACCCAAAGACTGTCCAAGTTATTGGACAACTGGATGACCTCATGCTCGGGAGTTTGACTATTCCTAAATATTCAGACCTAGGGAGCCCAGTCATCAAGGTGAGTATTGGTAAGAGCACCTTTGCATATAACATCCTACCTTTCGGGTTGTGTAACGCCCCCACTACCTTCCAGAGGGCAGTGTTGAGTATTTTTGTTGATCTTGTCAATGATTGTGTTGAAGTTTATATGGATGACTTCACTGTTCATGGTAATACTTATGAGGAAGAAAAGAAAAATTTAGAAAGAGTGCTTAAGTGATGTATAGATACTAACTTGTCTTTAAGCCATGAGAAGTGCCACATCCTTATGAAAGAGGGCATTGTGCTTGGCCATTACATATCCTTTAAAGTTATCCAAGTGGATCCTAAAAAGATCCAAATTATTCAAGACTTACCTACACCCTCTAGCCAAAAAGATGTTTGTAGTTTTCTTGGTCATGCAGGATATTACCAGAGATTTATCCAAAAATTCAGCAAGATTGCCTCTCCCTTGTTTTCCTTATTAGCTAAAGACGTTGCTTTCTCCTGGACACATGAGTGTCAAGAAGCCTTTGAGGCCATCAAGACAAAACTTGTAAACACTAGTCCTTAGAGGTCAAAACTGGGAACTATCGTTTCATATTCACATTGATGCCTCAGATTGTTTGATGGGAGCTATGATTGGACAAAAAGAGGATAATCTCTTCTATTCCATCTACTACATTAGCAAGAACATCATAGGAGCTGAGGTAAACTACATGGTAACTAAAAAAGAGTTTTTAGCTGTTGTGTATGCAATTTATAAGTTTCGTCATTATATTACTGGTTATAAAGTATTTTTCCACACGAATCATTCAAAAATTCAGTTTTTAATGAATAAACCTGTTGTAACTGGTAGAGTTATTAGATGGTTGCATTTACTTCAATAATTTGATATAACTATACTTGATAAGCCTGGTCGAGAAAATGTGGTTGCAGACTTTTTGTACAGGTTACAGCAACCAAAAGATGAACCTACTCCAGTTGACAATGCATTTCTAGAGAACCACCTCTTTGCCATATCAGCAAAGAGCCCATGGTTCGCCAATATTGCAAACTATCTAGTTACATGCAAGTTCCCACCACATTTCTCTCTGAGGGAATGACGGAAGCTGGTTGGACTCAGTGGACAATACACATGGATCAACGAAATTCTCTTCCACATCAGCATTGACAATATCATGTGGCGTTGTGTACCCAAAGGCAATGTATTCGATATACTTCATGCATGCCACACAGAACCATGCAAAGGAAAATTTTTTGCTCAGAGGACCACTCAAAAGATTTTCAATTCAAGCTACTATTGGCCTACAATCCACAAGGATTATAAACGCTATGTTCATCATTGCAACAAATGTCAGTGTATGGGCCATCCTACATGCTCTGACGAGATTCCCTTATACCCATAGTTGTCCATAGAGGAATTTGAGAAGTGGGGCCTTGATTTTGTTGGCCCAATCAACCCGCCATCAAGAAATAAGGAATGCATATCCTTATGTGTATCGATTATGTAACCAAGTGGGTCGAAGTGGTAGCCCCGAAGCATGCCAGAGATACAAAAGTAGTAGATTTCCTATACTCTGAGATTTTCACAAGGTTTGGTGTGTCATGAGAGATAACCACGGATCAAGGACCACAATTACATCTGAGCTCATTTCTTCCTTGGTTCGTGAGTATGAAATTCGCCATCACAAGTCTACACCTTATCACCCTCAAGCCAATGGGAAGGTAGAAGTCACCAATAGGGAGATTGAGAATATTCTTACTAAGATAGTTGCTCTTCATAAGTGCAATTGGGTTGCACGACTCCCTAAAGCTATGTGGGCCTATCGAACAACGTGGAAGACCACCACTGGTCTGACCCCTTATGAACTTGTCTATGGTAAGAAGGTAGTTCTTCCCATTGAGTTTGAGATAAAAACTCTTTGCACAGCACTATAGTTGGGTATGAGTCTTTCTAATGCACAAAAGGCACGCATTGATCAACTACATTCCTTAGATGAATTGTGCCAAGAAGCACTCTTCCACATCGAGGTTGTTCAGAAATAGCGTGCTCTATGGCACGACCGTCACATTCGACAACGATCATTCCAACCTGGAGATTGGGCACTCTTATACGACTCTTGCTTCCAAGACTTCAAAGGAAAATTTCACACATGGTGGTTGGGACCCTACGATATCATGATAGTATAT
Organism: Sequoia sempervirens; assembly: GCA_007258455.2. Classification (NCBI taxonomy): domain Eukaryota; kingdom Viridiplantae; phylum Streptophyta; class Pinopsida; order Cupressales; family Cupressaceae; genus Sequoia; species Sequoia sempervirens. The sequence goes on along the minus strand of VDFB02358134.1, from coordinate 182,382,753 downwards.
GCTAATGGTGATGTTCGTATCTGTACAATGGACTCCAAAAGAAGAACTCTCCTTGTCAATGGTCATCGCCTCAAACTATACAAAAGTCTCTTTCAAAAGAAACTTTCTTTTTACATGTGGCAAAGGAACTTGTTGTTGTTCCTTTTAGCCTCCTTCAGAATTGATCAATAAGATTTAAAAAAAAAAGAAATAAAAGATCCAATAATGAAAACCCTTCTGGGCATTGTTCGCTAGTTCATGCTCGAAAACTGAACTTCAACAGGCATCAACTATCAATTAACCTTAAAGGTGAAAACTAGATTTTCAGCACCTTTAGGCGGTACTGGGTTGACAACTAGGTAACCAACGGTCCATTATCATTACATATTAAAAAAAAAAGGAATAAAAAACAAACTCTTTATGGTTTTCCTATCGCATTTGTGCCAGGAACTCTTTTTCATTCCTATTGCACTTTTTCCAAGAGGGCCTACTCCATTCACTTGCTGGTTCCTGGCCTAGCTTTACATCCTGTTGCACTTGCCACCTATCTTCCATTCATTCACGTCATCCCCCATAACCGTTGGGGTTGCTTTGGCCGTACCTCCTTTGCTGATTATTTTCCCTTCACCTCACTCTTTCCATCCGTACCCTCTGCTTTTCGTTCAATCCCATCATCATGCCCACATCTTGTCCTTGATCTCACATGACTGCCATCTATTTTCTTCGAGAACGTTGTATTCGCTCGCCTTCTTTTAGTGCCGACTATTTTCCATGTGGATCGCCCTCCTTCAGTATTTGGTAAGGTGGTGTGTTTTCATTTATTTTCTTCAATTTATTACTTATATTTTTTTTCTTATGACCTCTGGTGACTTGCCCCATAGACGGGTCTAACCTTCAGCTGGGGGGAGGGTAAATAGGCATGTCTCATGTAGATATCTATAGTATGATTATACTGAGCGACATATTTTTCACATGATTCATCTATCATTTCCATTCCTTAAACTGTATCATACATTTAATCCACTATCATTACTCACTCATTAATTATTACCACCATCGTATGATATACTATCATTTTACCATTACACCACCTTGCAAGTTACCTACCATTTTTTGGTTTCCATCTCTCCATTTTAGCAACTCTGTGTTAGTAGTTTCCATTTCCTGGTACAGTCATGGCAGAACGTCGGCACCACTTTGAGCCAACCTCCATGAAAGACCTTCGCGCTGCTACTGAGGCATATAATATATTCAAGCAAGCACAGTGGGATGCCTACTTCAAGAGATTACGGGGGTTTGAAAAGAATGTCACCAAGGGTTTTTCACATGGACTCCATGACAACCAAGTGAGTCTTAGGGGATTGCATTTTTCTATCTCAGTTGAGACAATTGCAAAAATCTCAAGACTTCCATTATCCAATGAAAATTACTTTCCTGATCCAGCTAGGCTACCAAAGTTACCGATTTGTAGCCCTTAAGAAGATAATTTTTACAACGGGGTGAGTCTATTAAGTATGTTACGGGCCAAGGGATTTAGTTAGCTTCACTCTCTTGACCATGGAATGATGTTTCCAGGTCATTATATAGTATATCACTTGTGAGGGTAGGTATGTATATGTACATGCACAACACCTCCACCTTCTGTTACATTTACGAAAAGGGTTGATAGTAAATGTTCCATATTTCCTTTTTTGTTCATTACAATGCATGTGTAAAAATGTTCAAAATGGTAAGTAGCATATGTTATCCCATCATGGGTTGATTCAGCTACTAGTTATCTAGGAATTGCAGTTGTTATCTCCCCTGGGTGATTGGGAAACATTTAGGTTGGAAGGGGAGAACTCAAATAGAGAGTCTGAAGAAATTTTTTTTGATGAAGAATCAACTCATGAGGCGGAAGAAAACCCTACACCCATAAAATAAAATCCTCCAGCAAGATCTTCAACTCCCCATTCTAGTAGAAAAAGGAAGTCTCAAAAATAATCCTCTTCCACATCCAGCCCTAAATGAAGGTCTAGTAGGTTACTAACCACTGAGCAGAATTTAGAGACCCGTGTTGTTGAAAAAGAATCTTCAAATCCAAAAATCCCTACCTCTGAAAAATAATCCCCAGTGCATCATGATGATGAAGAAATTATGGACAAGTTGCAGGGATTAGCCCATGTTGTGGGTAACCCTGATTCTGATCTAGAGGTATTAGCTACAGTTTTCAAGAAAAATGAAAGAATTGGCAGGAAGCAGAGATGCTCTAATCGACACAAAGAAAAGGTAAGGAGGAGGAAACTTAAGTCTAGTAAAACAACTTCAGACACCTCTAGTGTTGAACCTTCAACTGAAGTTAACCATGGAAATCTAGAGACGGTTCCTTCCTCTCATGAGACATGAAGTCCTAAATCCAAACAAGAACATTTTGATTCTTCCACATTGGGCGAGGAGAAAACTATTGGCATGGAAACATGCCCGAATGTATTAAGTGATCAGTGAACTTTAGAAGGCTTTACAACCCTTGAAGAAAGTGTGAAAAGTCAACAAGTAGATGAAACTCAAAATGAAAAATGTAAGGTGAATGTGCCCTTCCCTCCTATCATCACCTATGCGGAAGAAGAATCTCCCCTTTCTCTTGTCAATCAAATTGGTGAAGCAAATATCAGGATGATTGTACATGTGGGTCCTAAACAGGTTAGTAGTGGAAATTGTATCAATCAGGATCAACCAAAGGGTGAAACAAGAATAGAAAAAGAAGCTAAAGTGGAGGCTAAAGAGTAATTTGAAGAAAAGGAAATCCTCCTTAAACAAATTTAGGAGTTACAGAGTATCATTGAAAAATTAGAAAAGGAGAATCAAGGATTACAAGATCAACTTTGTCAAGTCAACACTGCCTTCCAGGCACAAGCAGAGGAAATTCAAAAGTTGAAAGTGCAGTTAGAGGTAGCAGAAGCATCTAAGGATCAGTATATACCCATCAATGAACATGAGGTATAGATGGAGGCTTTAAGGCAACGTTGGTCCAAAGAGATTTTCGACAGCATCCAGAGGCTCACCAGGTTGTCTTGGCTTGTGTTTCTCCTACCTTGCATGGGGACATGCAAGACCTTCAACTAGGGGGAATGATAGGCAACATTTGGGTCTTGATATTCTATCTTTTATTTACCCTTTTTCCCTTGTTTATGTCATCTTGGATATGATTCTTGTCACCTTTGGTTAAGGAAAATGAATATATTTAGTAGATTGGAAAAGGAATTAAAACTACCACCATATTACTTATTCGAAGCCTTATTAATCATTCTTTGTGATTAATTAAATAGGGATGATAAGGTTTGTGGTTCCAACTGTCACGAGCATGAGCAAGGAGGAGTGTTAATGTAGCAATAAATAGCTTGGATGGCATTTTTCTCATATTTTCCTTTTTGTTATAGTTTTGATATTGATAAAGACAAAATACTGTTTAATCGTCTTTAAGCTGAAGATCCATTTTTGGTTATCTTTTATGGTTCTTTTCCATAGGCCATAACAACCAAAAAAATTATCTATCTTTTATTTGTAGACTGTTATTCGACTTGTAGTATATATATGTATGTGTAAGCTGAAAACTGATAATATAGATATATACAGAGACCTCATATTACTACTTTTTTTGTTCATAATCTATCGTTGATTCAAAGTGGATGATTATTAGTGTGGAATAGTCTTGTGTTTGTGAGTTTCATCACTCGATAGCCAATGAAGGCAGGGTCCACTTCCTCGGTTGTTGGTGATATTTATATTAGTTATCTATGTGGTAATGTATACTATGAATTCGTAATTTCTATTGTGTTCTAAGTATTAGATTCTTATCAGTATATTTAATCTCTGTGAGTGTGTTTCAAGACTCTATCAGATTTGTTCAATGTTCACCAATTCACATAATTAATCTGTTATAATTCTTAGTGATGTTAAGAATAACTAAAGTCTGTTACTATGAGTTAAAAAACCGAATAGTTCACTCAACATTGTGTGAGAATTTTCTATAAGCGTATCCCTAATTAGCAATACAACTTTAGTTTCATTTATTTGATGCAAACAAAGGTTTCCATTCTGTCAAATAGGAATTTTTTATTTTGTTTCATTGTGTGTCAATGATCTTTTCTCTGTCATAGAAGCCATTTCTTCATAGGTTCCTATCACACAGTTGACAAGAAGTCTACAACTCATATTTTCTCTTCAGTGCAAATTGCATTAGTTTACATCCATCAACCCTTAGTTTATTGACTGCAACCCTTCGGTATATTGCCCCAACACTATTCAAGATTCTAGGCTCCTAGATTGACACTTTAAGGATGAACTGAGGAAGCCATTTGTAAGAATTAATTTAAGGCTCATTACAAGAACAATTTGAACCACAGTTTAATCCAATCAAGTATCATCTATCAACCAAAAAAATCTACAAACTAAAGACTTACCCTCATTACCTGGACCCATTGAAGCATTTCATCACTCGATGATTGATTTTTCATCTTTCAACTTTGCATTATCTTTATACTTTAACTCTTCTTGTGCTAATGCTCTTTTGGCACATGCTCCTGCACCATCATGCTACCCCTTTCCATGCCCAACCTCACAAAATTTCCACATATGTTGAACACCTAATAGGGTTACAATCCCTTGTAGGTAGACTAATCAAGGAAACATTTAAAATATATCGCAGAATTAGTGACGAGGTAAGTTTAGAAATAGAGATGAAAACCAAAATAGATTCAAAGATCTATCAATTTGGGAGGAGTATATTCCAATTTTGTAGAGACATGTATGGAAAATTTGGTAGCAGAGACAATGTTATCAGTTGTTTGAAAAAATACACATCATCATGAAACCCCATTTATTTGAGGAATTTCTTCAAACAACTTATTGTCTTGTCTATGTTGTTTGATAAAATGCTTTGGTAGACATGTATGGAAAATTTGGTAGCATAGACAAGACATTCAACTACTTGGTAGAGTTGTTTGACAAAATACCTCAATGAGATATGTCCTCATGGACTAGAATGATTACAGGATATGCACAAAATGGATTTGTTGAAAAGGATTTAGAAAATTTCAAGTATATGCAATTTCTAGGTGTAAAACCAAATTCCACTATATTTTCCAACATCCCCCATACAAAAATTCAAGCTTTGGAGAGGGGTATGCACATCCATAGAAAATGAGTGAGAAATGATGTATTATTTTACATACTTATAACTTGTCTCATATATATGTGTATACAAAATGCATAAGCATACACAAGGTAGGTCAATTGTTTAGCAAAATTCCTCAAAGAGATATGGTTAAAAAATGCAATTGGAAAGTGTAAAGAATTGTGTAATTTAAAATATGCATTGAAAAGCTAAGGTTATAATGACAAAAAAACAATGATGAACATGGAATATGCAAAATAACAAAATCAAAGCAAGCCAAAATAGAATGAAAGAAAATATAAAGAAAATTTGTAAAGACTTCACGTACCTAAAAAATAGAGATTCAAATAGAGGAGTTCTACCCAATTATGTAGCCTTTGCTTCTTCTTGCATCAAACTCCTCAACAATTTGAGTTTTTCAAAATATTCTTTCCCTCGAAAGTTCAATTGTATATCACTCTTGAATGGAATTGAGACTTGAATTGATATATATCAAATTCGACATGAAAAATCTGATATTTCATGCAAAGGTGGTGGAAAGATCATAAAAAAGGTGGTAGAATGTGGAAAAATTGCATGCACACTTCACAAAAGCATCAAAAATCTTCTTCTTGTTGGAACATGTGCATAACTAGGAGAATATGTAAAATGTGGGCCTAGAGATCACAGGCATATTGAGTTTTTTACCATTTTTAAAGCAAGACAAAGGGTGCTCATATTATAACACAAGTGTGTTATATCTTGCTAAACAAACAACTACATCTCAACTTCTTGAAAATGAAATCGCATAATGAGAAAGTTTATTTTTTATAGGTTTATTTTCTCTCTCTATCCTTATCCATCCATCCCCCTTAGCCATCTAGGTATCTCACTTATCCCTAAACCCTCAACCCTAAACACTATGCCTTAAACCCTAATCCCTTAAGCCTTAAACCCTAAACCCTAATCTCTTTGTCTCCCTCCTACCTATCTCTCTCCCACTCCCTCTCTCTCTCAAGTATCTCCCTCATACCTATCTCTCTCCCACTCCCTCTCTTTCTCTCTCAAGTATCTCCCTCCTACCTATCCTATCTCTCTCCCACTCCCACTCCCTCTCTCTCACTCCCTCT
>VDFB02358134.1:182331474-182376413 GCA_007258455.2 Sequoia sempervirens | reverse complement strand
TAGTTTCTACTTATGGTCGAGGCTCTAGAATCAACATATATTTATACCTCTTGTTCATGATTCTCTTTAGCTAGGTCATAATCCACCATATGGGATCATATTTCTATTGACATATGATTTGGTTTAGCTATAAATCTTTCAATTTTTTTCTAGAATCTTGAAAAGTTTCCTCTTTACAATCATATTGTTGTAAGGGGAAGGAGGATAATTAAAAAATTTCTTGCCCTTGCTAGACTTGAGGATGATCATACAAGATTTTAATAGTCATGTAGCCTTCTCATTTGTGATTAGAGCCATAATAGCAATAAGAAAGTTACCTAAATACTAATATTAATAATAATCAATTCAATGTAAGTATGAGATCCACATAGTAATTGGATCATAACCCATTCAAGAACGAAAAGGTCTAGGATTTCCTCAACTATTTTGACACCCAGATATTTTGCATCTTTAATGCAATCATATGATTTTGGTGTGGAAAACTTAGAATTGTCAACTGTCGTGTGAATCTTTCTATTTTCCTTTGTTTTGCATGCCATCATAAGGGATCGAGTTGGTTGAACATAGCTCAGAGTGATTTGGCATGTTTGGGTGTGAAAGAGGACCATGCCTAGCATAAACACACCCATCTAGATAAGTTGGAACAGTCTGTTTGGTTGTACCAGTTGCAGAACAAAAGTTGCACGACTTTGCAACTTTACACTGCTTACAATTGACAACTTTTTCCTTAATTGAGAAGTCGTCACCACAGGAAAATGCCTTCGAGATAGAAAAAAATGAGAGAGGTTATTGTAGAGGGTCCCAATGCAAACTTGTAGCCTCAAACAGAGTTTATAAGCATCATGATTTCCAAGTAATAGTCTGTCAAATATTGCAATCATTTTGCACTTTGGACTCTTAAGGGATCAAGTTGATTGAACATAGATCAATGTGATTCAGTGTTTTTGGGTGAAAAAGAAGGACCATGCCTAGTGTAAGCGTGCCCATCTGGCAGCATTGGAATGATGCGTTTGGTCACCACGAGGTTGTAGAATGAAGTTGACAAACTTTGCAACTTTGCTTGCATTTGACAACTTTTTCTCAACCAAAAATTTTTCGATGAAGCGCCTACGAGGATAGAAAAATCGAGAGAGTTTATTATAGAGGGCCCAACATGGTCTGCTAGCCTCAAGCGAGAGAGAGTTTGTATGCATTGTAGTTTCTAAGTAATAGCCCATGAAGATTCGCGGTCATTTGCACTTTGGACTCTTAAGGGATCGAGTCGGTTGAACGTAGCTCGGAGTGATTCGACGTGACTGGGTGAAAAATAGAACCATGCCTACTGTAAACGTACCAATCCAAATGCATTGGAACAGTATGTTTGGTCACACGAGCTGCAAAATGAAACTTGCACCACTTTGCAACTTTACACTGCTTGGATTTGACAACTTTTTCCTCAATTGAAAAGTCATCGCGAGGGGAAAATGACTCCAATATAGAAAAAAATGAGAGAGGTTATTGGAGAGGGTCCCAATGCAATCCCATAGCCTCAGACAAATATTTTCTAAGCAACACAATTTCTAAGTAATAGCCCATCAAATATTGCAGCCATTTTGCACTTTGGACTCTTAACAGATCAAGTCAGTTGAACGTAGCTTGAAGTGATTCGACGTGTTTGGGTATGAAATAGGACTATTCTAGCGTAAACGTACCCATCTAGACACATTGGAATAGTCTATTTGGTCACACGAGTTGCAAAATGAAAGTTGCACCACTTTGCAACTTTACAGTACTTGCATTTGACACTTTTTCCATCAAGTGGCGGACCTCACATTAAAATGAATCAAGATAGCAAAAGTGAGAGGTTATTATGGGGCCCAACATCTTGTGGCCTCAAAAAGGAGTTTGTAAGCATCGCTGATTTCTAGTATATCTAAGTCGAAGATTAGCCATTTTGCACTTTAGACTCTTAAGGAATCAAGCCCGGTTGAGCGTGGCAAGTGATTTGGCATGTTTGGGTTCAAAGAGAATCATTCCTAGATGTAAACATACCCATTCGGTGATGTTGGAATAGTTCATTTGGTTGTACAACTTGCGAATGAAAAGTTGCACCACTTCTAACTGCTGCATTTGACACTTTTTCCATCAAGTGAAAATTGGACACCATGGGAAAATGACTCTAAGATAAAATACAATAAAAGAGGTTATTGTAGAGGGGCCCTATGTGATCCTGATGCCTCAGAAAAAACACTCATAATTGACATGGTCCCCCGGTAACAGACCATCAAATATTGCTGCCCTTTTGCAATTCAGACTGTTAAGGGATTACGCTGCATGAATTACAAATGTTTGAGGGCAGCAATAAATTTCAAAATTTTAGTAATCATTACAAATGTTTGAGGGCAACAATAAATAGGCACTAGGGAACTAGATCCCAAACCCAAGTACAAATGTTTGAGGGCACCCATGAATTTTTAGTTGGAAAACATGTGTGAAGAACTTGAGGGGTACTTGAGTTAATTCATGTTACTTGAACAACATCTAACAATTCATACATGCTTCTATTACTTGTAAATGTGATTATTTTTATGACATGTTGATATTATTTTATGACATTATGCATAAAAAATGTTTACAAATTGAATTTCTTAAATGTTTATGTGAATAGATGGTATGCTATATTGAAATTGATATATAATCATTAGGTTGATTTGTTTTAATAAATGACATTTTTATAATAAGTTAGTCAATTGGTGCTAGTTATAATAGCGAGAGAATAAAAGAAGAAAAAGAATGATTGGTAACCATCAATGGTTATTACACTTACTATATTAATATTATGATGTTTACAATCAAATGAGATTTATTTGGCAATCCTAATTCTTATGTGTGTGTTACAATTGTCTAATATGCTTCACACACCAATATGACACCCAAGTGCTTGTACTTGTAGGCACAATGCTTTCTCAAAACTATCAAGTATTAATACAAAATCATGAGAAAAAAACAACCTATGTGAATTCCAACACCCCACTTAAATCAAATATTGAATAAATGTGTGCCATTTTCATGCACACAAACTTAGCTTATAAGATTCTCTTACAATAACCAAAAATAGGATTGAAGGATTCCTTAGGTACTCTATTCTCATAGATCTTTTACAATATCACTCATACATTCGAGATGCTCTTATAATGTCTACATCATAGGTTCTCATGATGAGGTTAACTTCAAATGAATAACTTGAAATTCCCTCACTAAGCTTAACACACACTTTTATAATGTCCACATCATAGGTGGTCATGATGAGGTTAACTTCAAATGAATAGTTTAGTACCATTTTCTAGTCTTGGATTTGGCATATACTTTATAACTTCATTTGGGTTTACTAGATCCCACCTAAATAAAGAAAAGAGATTGTAAATATTAATAATCACATAATCAATTCAAATAAACATGTGATATGTCAATAATCTAAAACTTGTGTGCTCAATTATGCAATATCTTATAACTTATCACTAGTTAATCTAGTCCATTGAATATCTTAAAAAGTAATTTTTATATGAATATCAAGCATACCTCCCATTTATCAGGATTATACTTTAGAGGGTCCTCAAAGTAATGAGGATCAACATGAATATCTAACGTAACCAAACTATTACTTTCCAACCTTTTGGAAACTTGTAACCTGTTATAAAAACAACACAATTTAATCTTCCACTTAGTTTACTAATCTATTGAGAATATCCTACATCAATTTTTTATTATTTTTTTGAGAAAAAATAAAATACCATTGAACTTTGTATCCTTTGCCACAGTTCTAAACATAAAGTGTTCTACATTTGCAAGTCTAATAACTTCATCAATCACCTACATAAATGATAAAAACAATAGATGATATCACTGGCATCATAAAAATTAATGTGCATACTTACAAATTAATACGAACCAATGTGCATACTTACAAATTAATCCAATGAACCATCCAGGTCTTCTCTACTCTTTATTTTGTCAAGTATTGCCTCATGGTCAAACTCATGCACCTTCCACAAGGTCTTGTTCAAAAGTCTACCCCCATATTTGATCAAATGAACATTGGATGCCACAACAAGGTTTGAATAATGAAAAATATTTCAATGTGTGTCAAAGTCCTGAAACAACCAAACATTAACACTCTTATGTGGGTACCTTCTAAGCCACATTCCAGTAACAACCACTGAGCCTGCAGGGTATTCGATGTTTTCTCCATCTATAATTGGGTCCTACAATTTATTTTTGGCCTCAAAACAATGAAACAAGTAATTTAATTTGTTCCCTCTTCATTGTCTTCATCTGCAATAACTACATAAACATGCACTACATTGATATGTGCAACAAATTAGATGAAATTAGTCAACATTACAAATACACTACAAAGTAAGATATAATAATAGGAATTTCAAAAACTATGCAAGTAGATATATTACCTATTTGAACTAGATGTGATATGTGGCCAAAGTCAACTGATGATTCCATCTGTGTCAGTTCCAATGTCGTTAGAGGGCGATATGTGTGAAGTGGGCTAAGATAACTTAACCACCATTTTTCAACCCACTCTTTTGAATCACACTCATCTTAGGCTTGCATTGTACATGAAGAACAAAATCATGTCATATTTCGTGTGTAGATACTCCATGAACCTGCATTTGAGCTAAGGAAAGAGTGTAGCTCGCTCAATCCTGTCATTGTACAACAAACCTCATATGGTGCAATGTTACTATTGATAGGCAACATTTGGGTCTTGATATTCTATCTTTTATTTACCCTTTTTCCCTTATTTATGTCACCTTGGATATGATTCTTGTCACCTTTGGTTAAGGAAAATGAATATATTTAGTAGATTGGAAAAGGAATTAAAACTACCACCATATTACTTATTTGAAGCCTTATTAATCATTCTTTGTGATTAATTAAATAGGGATGATTAGGGCTATGGTTCCAACTATCACGAGCATGAGAAAGGAGGATTGTTAATGGAGTGATAAATAGCTTGGATGGCATTTTTCTCAAATTTTCCTTTTTGTTATAGTTTTGATATTGATAAAGACAAAATATCGTTTAATCGGCTTTAAGCCAAAGATCCATTTTTGGTTATCTTTTATGGTTGTTGGCCATAGGCCATAACAACCAAAATAATTATCTATCTTTTATTTGTAGTCTGTTATTCGACTTACAGTATATATATGTATGTGTAAGCTGAAAACTGATAATATAGATATATACAGAGACCTCATATTATTTCTTTTTCTATTCATAATCTATCGTTGATTCAAAGTGGATGACTATTAGCGTGGAATAGCCCTGTGTTTGTGAGCTTCATCACTCAATAGTAGGTGAAGGCAGGGCCCACTTCCTTGATTGTTGGTGATATTTCTATTATTTATCTGTGTGGTAATGTATATTGTGATTTCGTAATTGCTATTGTGTTCTAAGTATTAGATTCTTATCAGTATATTTAATCTTTGTGAGTGTGTTTCAAGACTCTATTGATTTGTTCAATGTTCACCAGTTCACATAATTAATCTGTTATCATTCTTAGTGATGTTAAGAACAACTAAAGTCTATTACTGTGAGTTAAAAATCCAAATAGTTCACTCAACATTTTGTGAGAATTTTCTATAAGTGTATCCCTAATTAGCAACACAACTTTAGTTTCATTTATTTTATGCAAACAAAGGTTTTCATTTTTTCAAATAGGAACTTTTGATTTTGTTTCGTTGTGTTTCAGTGATCTGTTCTCTGTCACAGAAGCCATTTCTTCACAGGTTCCTATCACACAGGTGACAGGAAGTCTACAACTCATATTTTTGCTCCAGTACAGATAGCATTAGTTTGCATCCATCAACCCTTAGTTTATTGACTACATCCCTTTGGTATATTGCCCCAACACTATTCAAGAGTCCACGCTCCCAGATTGACACTTTAAGGATGAACTAAGGAAACCATTTCTAAGAATTAATTTAAGGCTCATTACAAGAACAATTTGAACCACAATTTAATCCAATCATTTTTGCGCTGTTGTCAGGAAATGGTGTTAAAGGCCTGTATTTCCAGTAAACTAAGTTAGGAGCATTGCGCTAAGGAGAAATTCCACACAAAAGTTGACCTCATTTGGGTAACTACCCTTAGTTTTCTTTGTCATAAGTCATTTAGGTGCATGAATCGTAGTAGGGATAGTAGAAGAAGATTCATTAGAAAAGAAAAGGGAAGTAGTTTACAACCCAAAAAGCTTAAAACAAATCAAAAACATCCATTGAAGAAACACAAACCGAAGAATTACAAAATAAGTTAAAACCGTCCATTGAAGGAAGTAGCTCAACTCAAGAGAAATCAAAAACTAAGTTGAAATCATGAGAGTTACCCAAACCTGATATTGAGAAGTGTGTCATAGAGTCTTCTACCGTTGAGACACCTATAGGAACCCATCCAAGTTCTTCTAAAATATTATGGAAAAAGGTTGAAAAGATCTTTTGAGAAACCTACGAGTCGGAAGCTGGTTCATTCTCAGAAGGAACCCAAGAGCCATTCATAACCTATTTTACTCCTTGGGCATTAAATGTCATGGATCCCAATAACAATAACAACAACAACAATGATAATAGGGTGTTGGCCAACAATAATCCGGTTACTTTTGAGTTTCCTATCACATATCCCGAGCGAGATGCCCCTATGAAGAATATTCCTCATTCAGCTTTACCTATTTTTTGTGGCTTTTCTACTGAGGATCTTGACATGTTTTTGTTTGAATTTGATGTGTTGTGCAATAGTTATGATTTTCAGAGTGATGCACAAAAGCTTAAACTGTTCCCAACCACATTGAAGGATGCAACCTTGCATTGGTTTATGAACCTTAGGAACATTAGGACATGGAATGTCATGAGGGATTTGTTCTTGGACAAGTACCAAGAATACTCTAAAACCAAGGAAAATGGGAACAAACTCTTCCATATGACACAGAAGGAAGACACATCCATGGAAGATTATCTTGAACGCTTCACATTCAGTCTTCAACGATCTCATCAACAAGGGTTGAATGATGATACCATTAAAATGTTGTTTCTTAGAGGCATAAGAGATGATGTTATCGAAGCATTAAATTTAATAGGTAAAGGGAATATTTCTAAAATGAACTTTGATGATATATGTGATATTTGTAGGAACTATTCCAAGTCTCATCACTCAGGAAGGAACTATCTAGGAAAGTTGCATTCTGTGGGAACTTCAATAGGTATCACCAAGTGTGAAATAGGTAATTTAATCGAAAACCTTAAAACTGATTTATTGAGTCACATGGGTAAACAAATAGATACATTGTATACCCATAGAAAGCAAGAGGAGGTAGAAAAGGCCTTAGCAGTATTTTGTTCTACATGTAGGAAGAAGCATGGCAATGAAGATTTCCCTTATATAGGACAAATATCTCATCCCTAGAGGAAGCTAGTAAGAGTTATACCCTGAGACCTCTTCTCGTAGATATGACTGATATGGTATATTCCAAAGAAATTGTCTACTACATGGCCCCTAGGAGACCTTTTCCACCTCGGGAAATGCATCTTGGAATGCCAAATGATTATTTTACCCCAGGACCTAGCCAAACAAATTCCTTTTCCAATCAAGTTGGATGGTATGGGGGTTGGCAACAACCTTCCGCTTACCCTCAATGGATGCCACAATATCAGTATGCTTCACAGCCATGACAACAAGCATGGAGGCCACAAATGCCACAAGCCCCACCATATCAATAAAAATACCCATCACAACCACAACTTCCATCTCCTCCAATTCTCAACCCATATCAACAACCACAACAATATATCGCATCTATACCATCATCTTTGAATAAATCAGCCAATCCACCTCAACTGCCAAAGCCCACATCAATGCCAACTCAGCCGAATCCAAATCCCAACAATAAGGAAACACAACCTATATATAATAATGAGGTGGAAAGTTATCCCACTCATCCTATAAATACCGTAGAGATAGACGAAGTTCAATTGAGATCAGGAAAATCCCTCCAGGGACCCACCATCACCGAAATTAATGAAGAACTTGAAGAGGAGCCTAAAAAAGAACCTCCATTTCCTAATCGCTTTCTTTCAAAACCTATACAAAAGGAAGTTTTACAAATTAAATTCAATTTTTTGAATGAACTCCATAATGTTAACATTAAAATTCCTTTGTTGTGGGCTATAAAGGACATTCTAGTGTACACAAAGACGGTTCAGGACTTATGTACCCAAAGGAAAAATAAGGAAGACCCAAAGACTGTCCAAGTTATTGGACAACTGGATGACCTCATGCTCGGGAGTTTGACTATTCCTAAATATTCAGACCTAGGGAGCCCAGTCATCAAGGTGAGTATTGGTAAGAGCACCTTTGCATATAACATCCTACCTTTCGGGTTGTGTAACGCCCCCACTACCTTCCAGAGGGCAGTGTTGAGTATTTTTGTTGATCTTGTCAATGATTGTGTTGAAGTTTATATGGATGACTTCACTGTTCATGGTAATACTTATGAGGAAGAAAAGAAAAATTTAGAAAGAGTGCTTAAGTGATGTATAGATACTAACTTGTCTTTAAGCCATGAGAAGTGCCACATCCTTATGAAAGAGGGCATTGTGCTTGGCCATTACATATCCTTTAAAGTTATCCAAGTGGATCCTAAAAAGATCCAAATTATTCAAGACTTACCTACACCCTCTAGCCAAAAAGATGTTTGTAGTTTTCTTGGTCATGCAGGATATTACCAGAGATTTATCCAAAAATTCAGCAAGATTGCCTCTCCCTTGTTTTCCTTATTAGCTAAAGACGTTGCTTTCTCCTGGACACATGAGTGTCAAGAAGCCTTTGAGGCCATCAAGACAAAACTTGTAAACACTAGTCCTTAGAGGTCAAAACTGGGAACTATCGTTTCATATTCACATTGATGCCTCAGATTGTTTGATGGGAGCTATGATTGGACAAAAAGAGGATAATCTCTTCTATTCCATCTACTACATTAGCAAGAACATCATAGGAGCTGAGGTAAACTACATGGTAACTAAAAAAGAGTTTTTAGCTGTTGTGTATGCAATTTATAAGTTTCGTCATTATATTACTGGTTATAAAGTATTTTTCCACACGAATCATTCAAAAATTCAGTTTTTAATGAATAAACCTGTTGTAACTGGTAGAGTTATTAGATGGTTGCATTTACTTCAATAATTTGATATAACTATACTTGATAAGCCTGGTCGAGAAAATGTGGTTGCAGACTTTTTGTACAGGTTACAGCAACCAAAAGATGAACCTACTCCAGTTGACAATGCATTTCTAGAGAACCACCTCTTTGCCATATCAGCAAAGAGCCCATGGTTCGCCAATATTGCAAACTATCTAGTTACATGCAAGTTCCCACCACATTTCTCTCTGAGGGAATGACGGAAGCTGGTTGGACTCAGTGGACAATACACATGGATCAACGAAATTCTCTTCCACATCAGCATTGACAATATCATGTGGCGTTGTGTACCCAAAGGCAATGTATTCGATATACTTCATGCATGCCACACAGAACCATGCAAAGGAAAATTTTTTGCTCAGAGGACCACTCAAAAGATTTTCAATTCAAGCTACTATTGGCCTACAATCCACAAGGATTATAAACGCTATGTTCATCATTGCAACAAATGTCAGTGTATGGGCCATCCTACATGCTCTGACGAGATTCCCTTATACCCATAGTTGTCCATAGAGGAATTTGAGAAGTGGGGCCTTGATTTTGTTGGCCCAATCAACCCGCCATCAAGAAATAAGGAATGCATATCCTTATGTGTATCGATTATGTAACCAAGTGGGTCGAAGTGGTAGCCCCGAAGCATGCCAGAGATACAAAAGTAGTAGATTTCCTATACTCTGAGATTTTCACAAGGTTTGGTGTGTCATGAGAGATAACCACGGATCAAGGACCACAATTACATCTGAGCTCATTTCTTCCTTGGTTCGTGAGTATGAAATTCGCCATCACAAGTCTACACCTTATCACCCTCAAGCCAATGGGAAGGTAGAAGTCACCAATAGGGAGATTGAGAATATTCTTACTAAGATAGTTGCTCTTCATAAGTGCAATTGGGTTGCACGACTCCCTAAAGCTATGTGGGCCTATCGAACAACGTGGAAGACCACCACTGGTCTGACCCCTTATGAACTTGTCTATGGTAAGAAGGTAGTTCTTCCCATTGAGTTTGAGATAAAAACTCTTTGCACAGCACTATAGTTGGGTATGAGTCTTTCTAATGCACAAAAGGCACGCATTGATCAACTACATTCCTTAGATGAATTGTGCCAAGAAGCACTCTTCCACATCGAGGTTGTTCAGAAATAGCGTGCTCTATGGCACGACCGTCACATTCGACAACGATCATTCCAACCTGGAGATTGGGCACTCTTATACGACTCTTGCTTCCAAGACTTCAAAGGAAAATTTCACACATGGTGGTTGGGACCCTACGATATCATGATAGTATATGCTAATGGTGATGTTCGTATCTGTACAATGGACTCCAAAAGAAGAACTCTCCTTGTCAATGGTCATCGCCTCAAACTATACAAAAGTCTCTTTCAAAAGAAACTTTCTTTTTACATGTGGCAAAGGAACTTGTTGTTGTTCCTTTTAGCCTCCTTCAGAATTGATCAATAAGATTTAAAAAAAAAAGAAATAAAAGATCCAATAATGAAAACCCTTCTGGGCATTGTTCGCTAGTTCATGCTCGAAAACTGAACTTCAACAGGCATCAACTATCAATTAACCTTAAAGGTGAAAACTAGATTTTCAGCACCTTTAGGCGGTACTGGGTTGACAACTAGGTAACCAACGGTCCATTATCATTACATATTAAAAAAAAAAGGAATAAAAAACAAACTCTTTATGGTTTTCCTATCGCATTTGTGCCAGGAACTCTTTTTCATTCCTATTGCACTTTTTCCAAGAGGGCCTACTCCATTCACTTGCTGGTTCCTGGCCTAGCTTTACATCCTGTTGCACTTGCCACCTATCTTCCATTCATTCACGTCATCCCCCATAACCGTTGGGGTTGCTTTGGCCGTACCTCCTTTGCTGATTATTTTCCCTTCACCTCACTCTTTCCATCCGTACCCTCTGCTTTTCGTTCAATCCCATCATCATGCCCACATCTTGTCCTTGATCTCACATGACTGCCATCTATTTTCTTCGAGAACGTTGTATTCGCTCGCCTTCTTTTAGTGCCGACTATTTTCCATGTGGATCGCCCTCCTTCAGTATTTGGTAAGGTGGTGTGTTTTCATTTATTTTCTTCAATTTATTACTTATATTTTTTTTCTTATGACCTCTGGTGACTTGCCCCATAGACGGGTCTAACCTTCAGCTGGGGGGAGGGTAAATAGGCATGTCTCATGTAGATATCTATAGTATGATTATACTGAGCGACATATTTTTCACATGATTCATCTATCATTTCCATTCCTTAAACTGTATCATACATTTAATCCACTATCATTACTCACTCATTAATTATTACCACCATCGTATGATATACTATCATTTTACCATTACACCACCTTGCAAGTTACCTACCATTTTTTGGTTTCCATCTCTCCATTTTAGCAACTCTGTGTTAGTAGTTTCCATTTCCTGGTACAGTCATGGCAGAACGTCGGCACCACTTTGAGCCAACCTCCATGAAAGACCTTCGCGCTGCTACTGAGGCATATAATATATTCAAGCAAGCACAGTGGGATGCCTACTTCAAGAGATTACGGGGGTTTGAAAAGAATGTCACCAAGGGTTTTTCACATGGACTCCATGACAACCAAGTGAGTCTTAGGGGATTGCATTTTTCTATCTCAGTTGAGACAATTGCAAAAATCTCAAGACTTCCATTATCCAATGAAAATTACTTTCCTGATCCAGCTAGGCTACCAAAGTTACCGATTTGTAGCCCTTAAGAAGATAATTTTTACAACGGGGTGAGTCTATTAAGTATGTTACGGGCCAAGGGATTTAGTTAGCTTCACTCTCTTGACCATGGAATGATGTTTCCAGGTCATTATATAGTATATCACTTGTGAGGGTAGGTATGTATATGTACATGCACAACACCTCCACCTTCTGTTACATTTACGAAAAGGGTTGATAGTAAATGTTCCATATTTCCTTTTTTGTTCATTACAATGCATGTGTAAAAATGTTCAAAATGGTAAGTAGCATATGTTATCCCATCATGGGTTGATTCAGCTACTAGTTATCTAGGAATTGCAGTTGTTATCTCCCCTGGGTGATTGGGAAACATTTAGGTTGGAAGGGGAGAACTCAAATAGAGAGTCTGAAGAAATTTTTTTTGATGAAGAATCAACTCATGAGGCGGAAGAAAACCCTACACCCATAAAATAAAATCCTCCAGCAAGATCTTCAACTCCCCATTCTAGTAGAAAAAGGAAGTCTCAAAAATAATCCTCTTCCACATCCAGCCCTAAATGAAGGTCTAGTAGGTTACTAACCACTGAGCAGAATTTAGAGACCCGTGTTGTTGAAAAAGAATCTTCAAATCCAAAAATCCCTACCTCTGAAAAATAATCCCCAGTGCATCATGATGATGAAGAAATTATGGACAAGTTGCAGGGATTAGCCCATGTTGTGGGTAACCCTGATTCTGATCTAGAGGTATTAGCTACAGTTTTCAAGAAAAATGAAAGAATTGGCAGGAAGCAGAGATGCTCTAATCGACACAAAGAAAAGGTAAGGAGGAGGAAACTTAAGTCTAGTAAAACAACTTCAGACACCTCTAGTGTTGAACCTTCAACTGAAGTTAACCATGGAAATCTAGAGACGGTTCCTTCCTCTCATGAGACATGAAGTCCTAAATCCAAACAAGAACATTTTGATTCTTCCACATTGGGCGAGGAGAAAACTATTGGCATGGAAACATGCCCGAATGTATTAAGTGATCAGTGAACTTTAGAAGGCTTTACAACCCTTGAAGAAAGTGTGAAAAGTCAACAAGTAGATGAAACTCAAAATGAAAAATGTAAGGTGAATGTGCCCTTCCCTCCTATCATCACCTATGCGGAAGAAGAATCTCCCCTTTCTCTTGTCAATCAAATTGGTGAAGCAAATATCAGGATGATTGTACATGTGGGTCCTAAACAGGTTAGTAGTGGAAATTGTATCAATCAGGATCAACCAAAGGGTGAAACAAGAATAGAAAAAGAAGCTAAAGTGGAGGCTAAAGAGTAATTTGAAGAAAAGGAAATCCTCCTTAAACAAATTTAGGAGTTACAGAGTATCATTGAAAAATTAGAAAAGGAGAATCAAGGATTACAAGATCAACTTTGTCAAGTCAACACTGCCTTCCAGGCACAAGCAGAGGAAATTCAAAAGTTGAAAGTGCAGTTAGAGGTAGCAGAAGCATCTAAGGATCAGTATATACCCATCAATGAACATGAGGTATAGATGGAGGCTTTAAGGCAACGTTGGTCCAAAGAGATTTTCGACAGCATCCAGAGGCTCACCAGGTTGTCTTGGCTTGTGTTTCTCCTACCTTGCATGGGGACATGCAAGACCTTCAACTAGGGGGAATGATAGGCAACATTTGGGTCTTGATATTCTATCTTTTATTTACCCTTTTTCCCTTGTTTATGTCATCTTGGATATGATTCTTGTCACCTTTGGTTAAGGAAAATGAATATATTTAGTAGATTGGAAAAGGAATTAAAACTACCACCATATTACTTATTCGAAGCCTTATTAATCATTCTTTGTGATTAATTAAATAGGGATGATAAGGTTTGTGGTTCCAACTGTCACGAGCATGAGCAAGGAGGAGTGTTAATGTAGCAATAAATAGCTTGGATGGCATTTTTCTCATATTTTCCTTTTTGTTATAGTTTTGATATTGATAAAGACAAAATACTGTTTAATCGTCTTTAAGCTGAAGATCCATTTTTGGTTATCTTTTATGGTTCTTTTCCATAGGCCATAACAACCAAAAAAATTATCTATCTTTTATTTGTAGACTGTTATTCGACTTGTAGTATATATATGTATGTGTAAGCTGAAAACTGATAATATAGATATATACAGAGACCTCATATTACTACTTTTTTTGTTCATAATCTATCGTTGATTCAAAGTGGATGATTATTAGTGTGGAATAGTCTTGTGTTTGTGAGTTTCATCACTCGATAGCCAATGAAGGCAGGGTCCACTTCCTCGGTTGTTGGTGATATTTATATTAGTTATCTATGTGGTAATGTATACTATGAATTCGTAATTTCTATTGTGTTCTAAGTATTAGATTCTTATCAGTATATTTAATCTCTGTGAGTGTGTTTCAAGACTCTATCAGATTTGTTCAATGTTCACCAATTCACATAATTAATCTGTTATAATTCTTAGTGATGTTAAGAATAACTAAAGTCTGTTACTATGAGTTAAAAAACCGAATAGTTCACTCAACATTGTGTGAGAATTTTCTATAAGCGTATCCCTAATTAGCAATACAACTTTAGTTTCATTTATTTGATGCAAACAAAGGTTTCCATTCTGTCAAATAGGAATTTTTTATTTTGTTTCATTGTGTGTCAATGATCTTTTCTCTGTCATAGAAGCCATTTCTTCATAGGTTCCTATCACACAGTTGACAAGAAGTCTACAACTCATATTTTCTCTTCAGTGCAAATTGCATTAGTTTACATCCATCAACCCTTAGTTTATTGACTGCAACCCTTCGGTATATTGCCCCAACACTATTCAAGATTCTAGGCTCCTAGATTGACACTTTAAGGATGAACTGAGGAAGCCATTTGTAAGAATTAATTTAAGGCTCATTACAAGAACAATTTGAACCACAGTTTAATCCAATCAAGTATCATCTATCAACCAAAAAAATCTACAAACTAAAGACTTACCCTCATTACCTGGACCCATTGAAGCATTTCATCACTCGATGATTGATTTTTCATCTTTCAACTTTGCATTATCTTTATACTTTAACTCTTCTTGTGCTAATGCTCTTTTGGCACATGCTCCTGCACCATCATGCTACCCCTTTCCATGCCCAACCTCACAAAATTTCCACATATGTTGAACACCTAATAGGGTTACAATCCCTTGTAGGTAGACTAATCAAGGAAACATTTAAAATATATCGCAGAATTAGTGACGAGGTAAGTTTAGAAATAGAGATGAAAACCAAAATAGATTCAAAGATCTATCAATTTGGGAGGAGTATATTCCAATTTTGTAGAGACATGTATGGAAAATTTGGTAGCAGAGACAATGTTATCAGTTGTTTGAAAAAATACACATCATCATGAAACCCCATTTATTTGAGGAATTTCTTCAAACAACTTATTGTCTTGTCTATGTTGTTTGATAAAATGCTTTGGTAGACATGTATGGAAAATTTGGTAGCATAGACAAGACATTCAACTACTTGGTAGAGTTGTTTGACAAAATACCTCAATGAGATATGTCCTCATGGACTAGAATGATTACAGGATATGCACAAAATGGATTTGTTGAAAAGGATTTAGAAAATTTCAAGTATATGCAATTTCTAGGTGTAAAACCAAATTCCACTATATTTTCCAACATCCCCCATACAAAAATTCAAGCTTTGGAGAGGGGTATGCACATCCATAGAAAATGAGTGAGAAATGATGTATTATTTTACATACTTATAACTTGTCTCATATATATGTGTATACAAAATGCATAAGCATACACAAGGTAGGTCAATTGTTTAGCAAAATTCCTCAAAGAGATATGGTTAAAAAATGCAATTGGAAAGTGTAAAGAATTGTGTAATTTAAAATATGCATTGAAAAGCTAAGGTTATAATGACAAAAAAACAATGATGAACATGGAATATGCAAAATAACAAAATCAAAGCAAGCCAAAATAGAATGAAAGAAAATATAAAGAAAATTTGTAAAGACTTCACGTACCTAAAAAATAGAGATTCAAATAGAGGAGTTCTACCCAATTATGTAGCCTTTGCTTCTTCTTGCATCAAACTCCTCAACAATTTGAGTTTTTCAAAATATTCTTTCCCTCGAAAGTTCAATTGTATATCACTCTTGAATGGAATTGAGACTTGAATTGATATATATCAAATTCGACATGAAAAATCTGATATTTCATGCAAAGGTGGTGGAAAGATCATAAAAAAGGTGGTAGAATGTGGAAAAATTGCATGCACACTTCACAAAAGCATCAAAAATCTTCTTCTTGTTGGAACATGTGCATAACTAGGAGAATATGTAAAATGTGGGCCTAGAGATCACAGGCATATTGAGTTTTTTACCATTTTTAAAGCAAGACAAAGGGTGCTCATATTATAACACAAGTGTGTTATATCTTGCTAAACAAACAACTACATCTCAACTTCTTGAAAATGAAATCGCATAATGAGAAAGTTTATTTTTTATAGGTTTATTTTCTCTCTCTATCCTTATCCATCCATCCCCCTTAGCCATCTAGGTATCTCACTTATCCCTAAACCCTCAACCCTAAACACTATGCCTTAAACCCTAATCCCTTAAGCCTTAAACCCTAAACCCTAATCTCTTTGTCTCCCTCCTACCTATCTCTCTCCCACTCCCTCTCTCTCTCAAGTATCTCCCTCATACCTATCTCTCTCCCACTCCCTCTCTTTCTCTCTCAAGTATCTCCCTCCTACCTATCTCTCTCCCACTCCCACTCCCTCTCTCTCACTCCCTCTATCTCTCTCCCACTCTCTCTCTCCATCTCTCTCAGGTATCTCCCTCTATCTCTCTCCCATTCTCTCTCTCACTCACTCTCAGGTCTCTCCCTCCCACCCCCTCTCTTAGGTCTATCTCTCTATCTCACTCACTCTCTTTATCTCTCTCCCACTCTCTCTCACTCCCTCTATCTCTCTCCCACTCTCTCTCTCTCTATCCTTAGCCATCCATCCCACTTAGCCATCTAGGTCTATCACTTATCCCTAAACCCTTAACCCTAGACACTATGCCTTAAACCCTATTCCCTTAAACCTTAAACCCTAATCTCTCTCTCTCCCTCCTACCTATATCTCTCCCACTTCCCCTTTCTCTCTCTCAAGTATCTCCCTCCTACCTATCTCTCTCTCGCTCCCACTCCCTCTCTCTCTCTCACTCCCTCTATATCTCTTCCACTCTCTCTCCCTCCCTCTATCTCTCTCCCACTCTCTCTCTCTCCATCTCTCTCAGGTCTCTCCCTCTATCTCTCTCCCACTCTCTCTCTCACTCTCTCTCAAGCCTCTCCTTCCCACCACCTCTCACAAGTCTCTCTCTCTCAATCACTCCCTCTATCTCTCTCCAACTCTCTCTCACTCTCTGGTCTCTCCCTCCCACACCCTCTCTCAAGTATCTCTCTCTCTCTCTAGTCTCTCCCTCCTACCCCCTCTCCCTCTCTCAGGTCTCTCTCTCACTCACTCCTATCTATCTCCCACTCCCTCTCTCTCTCTCACTCCCTCTATCTCTCTCCCACTCCCTTTCTCTCCCACTCCCTCTATCTATCTATCTCTCTCCCACTCTCTCTCTCTCCATCTCTCTTAGGTCTCTCCCTCTATCTCAGGTCTCTCACTCCCACCCCCTCTCTCAGGTATCTCTCTCTATATCACTCACTCCCTCTATCTCTCTCCCACCTAATCTCTCTCTCTCAAGCCTCTCCCTCCTACCCCCTCTTCCTCTCAAGTCTCTCTCTCACTCACTCACCCCCTTTATCTCTCTCCCACTCCCTCTCTCTCTCACTCCCTTTATCTCTCTCTCACTCCCCACTCCCTCTCTCCCACTCCCTCTCTCTACCTACACAACTATATATATATATATATATATATATATATATATATATATATATCTCCCCTTAACCCTCAACTCTTAAACCCTTATATTCTCAATGTTCAACCCTTAACCATCAACCCTTTATCCTCTACCATAAACCAGGCCAAACCTAAGCCCTTAAACCATCTACCCTCTACCCTTAACCTAATACCTAATACCCTCAACCATAAATCCACAACCTTAAACCCTAAATCCTCAACCCTCAATCCTTAATCCCTCAACTCTTAAACCCTCTACCCTCTACCCTTCACCCTCTTCCCTCTACATTAAACCATTAACCCTTAATTCTCAACCCTCAACCATTAATCCCTCAACCCTCAACCCTTAAAACCCTCAACCCTCAACCCCTATACCCTCTACCCTATACATTGAACCATCAAACCTAATCCTTCAACCATATACCCTCAAACCTATACCCTAAACCATCTACCCTAAACCCTAAACCCTCAAACCTTCTACACTCTACCCTTAACCCAATACCCTCTACCCTCAACCCTAATCCCTCAATCCTATAGGTCCTCAACTCTATACCCTCAATTCTCAACCCTCTACCCTATTCATTGGATCCTCAACCCTCATCTATCTCTGTCCCTCCCTCATCTTCTCTCCTTCTCTCTATCTCACTTCTCCCTCCATCTCTCCCTCCATCCATCCCTCCCTCAACCCTTAAACCTTTAAATACTCAACCCTAAATCCTAAACCCTCAACCCTTAAACCCTCTACCCTTCACCCTCAAACCAATACCCTAAACCCTCAACCCTAATCCCTCAACCCTCAATCCATAAACCCTTAATCCATCAACCTTCAACCCTTAAACCCTAATCCCTCAACGCCAACTTTAAACCCTAATCCTCAACCCTAAACTCCTAAAACTCAACCTCAACCCTCAACCCTCTACAATATACATTAAACTGTGAACACTTAATTCTCAACCATCTACCCTATACATTGGATCCTCAACCATATACCCTATACCATCAACCCTAAACCCTCAACCCTAAACCTCATCCCTCAACTCTTAAACCCTGAAACCCTCAACCTTTAACCCATAAACCTATAAACCATTAAATGCTTAAACCCTCAACCCTCTACCCTATACATTATACCCTCTACCCTATACATTGGAACCTCAACCTTAATCCCTCAATTGTATCCCTCTCTATCTATCTATCCATCTCACCTATCTCTCCCTCCCTCTCTCCTACTCTCTCTAATTGTCTCTATCTACCTTGTCCCTCTTTCTACGTACCTCTTGCTCAATCAATCCCTACCACTCTCTCTCTCACTCCCTTTATATCTCTCTATCTCCCACCCACTCCCTCTCAATCAATCCCTCTCTCTCTCACTCCATCTCTCTCCATATCTCTTAGGTCTCTCCCTCCCACCCCCCTCTCTCTCAGGTCTCTCCCTCCGGCACCCTACCTAGGTAACTCTCTCTCTCTCCCACATCTCTCTATCTATCCCTCCCACCCTACCTAGATAAGTCCCTCTCACTCCACTCCCTCTCTCTCCCTCACACACCCTCTCCCTCTCTCAGGTCTCTCACTCACACTTCCTCTCTCTCCCACTCCCTCTCTCTCACACTCCCTCTCACCCCCCTCACACTCTCAAGTCTCTCCCTTTGGTACCCTACCTACATAAATCTCTTTCTCTTTGTCTCTCTCTCTTCTCCCCCCTATCTCTCTCCCTCGCCCTCTCTCTCCCACCCCCTCTCTCTCTCCCTCTATCTCTCCCACCCTACCCAATTAAGTCCTTATCACTCCAACCCCTTCTCTACCAGTCCCTCTCTCTTAGGTCTCTCCCTTCCACCCCCTCTCCCTCTCTCAGGTCTCTCTCTCACTACCTCTCTAACTCTCTCTCTCTCTCTCAAATCTCTCCCTCCCTCTCTCCCACCCCACCTAGGAAAATATCTCTCTCTCTTAAAATTCTCCCTCCCTCTACAGACATACATACATATAAGTAGGCATACATACATACATACATGCATACCTACATACATACAAGCATACATACATATGTACATACAATCTTACATGCATACAAGCGTACATGTACATACAATCTTACATACATATAGGCATACATACATACATACACTGATACATACATACATGCATAAACACATAGATACAAGCATGCATAAATACATACATAAATGTCATACAAGCATAGATACATACAAACATACAAATATATATACATACATTCAATAGAGTAGCATTTAACACAAAGCAAGACATAACATGAGCATGTTATAATGTGTTCGACATTATGTCTTGCTAGACATGTCTTGGGCACAAATGCAAAAACCATGTCAAACCTAAGAAATAATGTGAGCATGTTATAATGTGCTCGTGTTATTTCTTTCTTTGGGTATCCCCAAGCCTTGGGCTTGGTGTTTTCCTTGGAATACCAACCCAAAGGCCTGGAGTGTCTTCCCAATGTCCAAAGATGTGCTTTTACAAATTCTTCAATATTTCACATAATCGTGTTCGTGTTAAGCATCAGGTTTGCATGTGTTTCAATGTCGAACAAATCAAACACCTGGGTAATGTTAGGCTCTCTCTTAGCTATCTAATGATGTAATTTTTTTCACATTTTGACAATGTTAAGCCTTTGATCTATATTTTTTTTGTTTGTGTGTCTTTTTTTTAGAAAAAACTAGTGTTTGGTGTTTTTTTCGTTATAAATTAACCGTTCATTGAAATTTCAAATAAATTACATTTTAGAAACTAGACTCCATTCTACGCATATTACAAAAAAATCAATTAGTTTTCAAAATTTATAGGGGTAGCACAACAAAAATTCTATTTTTTAGGAAGTGTCCACTTTGAAAATTAGTAAAAAATCAAATATTCATTAAAAAATCATCAAAAAAATTGAACATAAACTACATACTATTAGCTAATTTCTCATTGAAGCAATTTTAAAAATACTAAAAAAAAGTTAACTGTGCTAGGGAGCCACAAAAGTTGCTATGTTATGTTTTTTTTGACAAAAACAACACCAATTTTTGTGGTCCCCTATTTTGAACCCCTTAATCTCAACCATTTTCAAAAAAACTTAGTAGTTTAGAAAGTAGACTCAAAGCACTATGATCCTTGGTTTTGTTGCATCTCAAAATTTTGAGTGTAACTACTCAATTTCACGTCCAAGCTTAGTATATCTTGATTTCAGAAGAAAAAAAAAAAAAAGTGGCCACTTAAGCCCCCTTAATGGCCCCCCATCTTTTTTCACTTACCCCTATATGGTCTTGGACTACATGTCGAAGATGCACACAACATTCAGTATCATGAACAAGGACTTGGTGATACTAACAAAACTTTTGTGCATCGTACTAGTTGGGATATGGTTTTTCATTAGGCAATAGTTTGATTCTAGGAGAGTAATTAAACCATATTTTAACAGATTTTGAAGAAAAATTACGTAGGATTCAAATAGTTTTGTGAAAAATTTATTACATTCTATAGTGTTCTTATCAATAGGAACAAAAACCACATTCACTATTGCTTTGTTCTTTTTGGAATCTCCAAAAATAGACACTATTGTTCAACTATCAAGACAAGATGATGAGGAGGAACCCCCATACTATGTCACCATCTTCTAGTATTCACGAAGCGTCATACATAGATGTGCAAAAGAAGGATACTTCATCAAGAGAACTCTTTTTCTCAATGTCAGCTATATATTCCTGATGAACACATGTTGGACATTGAAATCAGGTAGGGCATAAGAGATCTATGAAAACAAGGTAGCAGGTAATGAAATCAGTTACCTTCTCATAAGTCCCCTACTTAAAATGGACGAGATCAGTAAAAGCGATCTTCAGTCCAATGTTTTCCTAAGACTAAATTATAAGAATTGATTAACTAATTGATCAAAGGATAAGATGGAATGGTCAAGAAGTGAGGAAAACCACTCCAACACAACATCCTTGAGGGATCACATGAATAGCTTGTCTAGAAAAGCATCCTAATAGAGGAATTCACTACACATGGTAGTAAATGAGGAGACATGGGTCGTGGATCACCCCTACCATTATACCTATCAAATTTTGATATTTTTACCCCTTGGGGAATTGGAACATTTAAAATTGTGAGGGCTAAAGGACTGCAGTGATAGTATGATTGTAACGTGGATTGGAAAGTAGTGTTGGTTAGGTTAGCTAATTGTGATTGTATATGCCCCATTTTTTGTAGCAAATCATTTAGGATGGGATCAGATGTCATATGTGGTGGATTTTGGTTGGTCATGATAGTAGAGGTTTAGGATGTGGATCCAAGAATATGAACCTCAAACCCCAAAGCAACGTGGTTCACATTGACTCTGGGATTAGAAATAGTATTATCAACAGAAGTGAAAGAAGTTTTAGAATTATTTGTATCCACCATGTGCATAGACACCTCAAGAATTGAGAGATTAAACTATGTACTTGTCATCTCCAATGGGGTATCTTGAGGGTGGCTCAAGACTGTCGTATCTAAGGGTACATTAGTCTCTACTATGTTGGCTATCCCACGAAGCCACTCAAGACCTTTACGGTCTAAGATGAATAGAATCCTTAGACCACAAATTATAGGATCATCTTGAGTATATAGATTATCATAGTCCAAGAAGTCCTCAAATTATTGAAGCTTCCCATCCAAATATTAGACCTACTCGAAGGGGACCCTAAGAGTACTCTCATGATCTATAATAGAGGATTTAGATGGAGTACTCGGTTGAGAACTAGCTTGAATATTTTCAAGCGCATTAATGGAAACAAAAAGGGAGTAAATTCATGTGACAACCTTGTAGTCAACTATTTAGAATTAGGACCTTAGCACTTAGGACTGAACTATCATCTTGAACCCATATAGGTAAAAGCAAGAAGTTGGGTTCACAAAGAGGGGAAGTTTTAGCCAAAAGAAATGTCTGAAAGGAACGAGAACCCGAGCCTAAATTAGAATGGGAACCTGAGCCTAAATTCTAATGAGAACCCATTCCACTTTGAGTACTCATTTTGATAAGGTATTTATTTTTAAAAAAAATTGACTATCAATTCATTTTTGCCTACAACTTCCACAACCAAAGAGAGCAACTAGAGGAGAAAAAGTACCCACTTTTTAATCCCTATACACCATCAAATTGCACCTGCCACCCCCTCCCTTTGACATATTCGATCTCAACGACCTCCAGGTTAGTATTTGTGCTTTTTTTTCTTTATATTTAATGTTTTTTGTTTACAATATTATGGTTTAAAATTTAATTATATAATGTAACTTAGGGTTTATAATTTCATGGTTTATATTTTTTATTTTAATTGTTGTAATTAGGTTTAATTCTATAGTTTTTAAATTCCATTTGTAAACATATTTATCAAAATAATGGAGACATGTACAATAAACTAAAACCTAGAACCTAGACCTAAAAACTAAAACCCTAAACCCTAAACTAAAAACGCTAAACACTAAACTATAAATCCTAAATCGTAAACCATAAATTGTAAACCATAAGTACCCTAAACCATAAACCATAAACCCTAAACCCTAAACAGTATATTGATATAGAAATCAAGACATCTGTGCTTCTTATTAACAAAATTACCAATGTAAGAAAAATACAAGGTGAATATTTAAATAAGGAAACTAACATTGAAGAGAGAAATGAACACTACAAACACAATGGATACCAAAGAAAATTATAATTTTTTTAAACATTGTATAAAATAATGACACCAAAAAGAGTCATGTTGAAAGCTTCATCTAATTAAATACATCTTGTAGGAAGAAGGTGAACAATATTGAGTGCACCTTCAACTTAAATGATTGCTTTTCATGTTCCAACCTAAGGAAAGTTGCTTGAAATAGTAGGTATGATTCTTATTTTGAGAAGGAGATGATAAAACTCTTATAGTCAAGGTACAACTCAAGGGAAGAAAGGTAAATAGTTTAAATGAAAGTTATTTTCAAGCAAACTTGATTTATATAATTCTAGTCTTAATGAGCTTGAATTACAAACTAGGAGACAATTGCGTCCATATCATTTGGGTTGGATACATTTTTTTAATACTCTATTCAAAATATAGTGTGATTAATTTTACTCACCATAGGACCTTAAATGATGAGGTGGTTGTTGATATAATCTCATTGGATGTTTGTGGAGTAGCATCTGGAAGACCCTATCTCTATAAAAAAGGAAGACATACTATATAGAAATAAAAATAGGTATAGGATATGGTCAAAGGAGGTTAATAACATATGAAAAATCCATATTGTAACATGCCTATTGTTCTACCCAATAATTTTAATATGTTTTCCCATAAGTGAAAATTTTATGCTACTACATTATGAACAATAATTTTTTCTTTTTATTTGAATATCAAGATGCACATTTGAAACATAACCATTTCAAACTTTCCTATTGCATGTAACAAAGAATCATTTCAATAATACAAGTAACGATTTCACATTACATAATTTCAAGATGATATTTCCCATTTACAATTTCCATAGAGATGGATACATGATTACATACATAGCTTCTACAAACTTACTAAAATAGAGATATGAATGGTCTAGATGTCCTTCCTCAAATATTGGTCGTCGACTGCATGAGGGGAAGCATCACTCAAGCACCTTTTTTCCAACCACGGAATTACAATGGTCCCTCGCTCATCTACCTAATTGGTAAGATGGCCCTACCCTTCGACGAAGATATTGGTTTGCTAACCTCATAATACTAGCCTTCTCAGAGCATGGTGTAATGTCCTACATAACTAGAGCTTGCACACGCTCACCCACCCTTCTAGCTCGAATTGGTTTTAACCATTCATACTCTTTATGTACATCCCAAAAAGAAGAAAGTGATGACATAATAACTTGACTAACTAGGTTACACCCTTTCCCATGGATTATTCTAACCCCAAGAATAACCAAGATAACCACCTATTCCAACTAACATTTCCATCTAAAGTACTTCAAGGCATCAACACAATATACCACATTTCACATTTCATGCTACATACGTATAGTATTGATAAACTACGTAAAGTATAAATAAAATCACAATCATATAAATTTCAATATAGAATATATAAGTATAATCCAACTAGAAAGGTTTCACCAAAACAAGAATCGGCCAAGAAACATGCAAGCTTATCCTAAGCAACTTTTTAAATCAATCCTTTCCAAACAAGGTATCCATAAACAAATAACTTTTTAAACATAAATAACAAAGAAATAGAAATCAACATGCCTATATTAAAAGCTCCAAATGATATTACTTACTTCCTAACTCAATTCCACAAGCCCGCTTGCTACTTCTTCTAAATTCAACCTATCTTCCACTTCTAGCCTCTTACTAATTCTCTCAACAATTACAATTACAAATTCACAAAGCAACTCACTAACTCTCAAACTCTCAAAATACTCTTGCATAGGAAATGCAATAGAATAACAATGGAGAAATCAAAATGAAAAGCGTAACAAATGGTAGAGAGAGCACCTCTATATATACTAAAATTTGAGCATCATAATGCTATAAACAAGCTAACAAATTTGTCGCCTTCCTATTCAAATGCATCGGCTCTGTTGATTTAAACTCTCAAATTGCAACACATAATAGTCCTCTTATTTCTAATTTTGTAGAATGGATGAGTCGACTTCATTCTTGTGACAACATGACTCTTTTACTAAGTCAATGAACAATGACACATTACTACAAGTTTCCTATTTGATTTGCAAGTCAACTACCCTTACAAATTTTTGTCATCTTTTTATTGATTGGGTTTTATGTTCAACATATGGCTTTACCTGGATATGACATTGGTATTAGACTTCTATCGGTTTCCATATTCTATAAATTTTGGCACCACCTTCATACTTTAGCACCCTTTATTTATGTGCAGTTAAGACTAAGTCAACAATGTTGAAACTGCATTTATTTTCACTTGCAATGTTTAAACAGGATTTACCTCCACTTATGTGTAGTGCATAAGTCTATTTGACTTATTCTCCTCATGCTTAATGCACAAAATTTTAAGCTTTGGCCATAGCTACATATATGGCAATGCTATGTTATTGTGCTATGCTTATTCAAAGCAGTTTTAATATATATCAAACAATATATATATATATATATATATATATATATATATATATATATATATATATATATATATATATATATATATATATATCCACATGATTACTAAATGTGCATTACTTTATAATTAAATATATATAAAAACATATATCAAAATAATTATATATATACACACATATATTAATATATTAATATATATGCATATATGTTTACATTGATGTAATTATATACATATATCTTAATATATATATTACATATATATATAACTATTTTAATATCCTTACATAAACACATATATTCTCATATTCATCAATTGATGTATATACACGAAATGCATATATATATATATATATATATATATATATATATATATATATATATATATATATATATATATATATGTCACATTTGTCCAATCAATATTCCCATACATATGGGTAATCCATTCATGAGCATGCATAGATATCTCTACCTATGTATACTCATACACGTATTTACTCACATGTATGAGTTATTGTAGACACATACATATATACATATATACATTTTATGTATATATTTCACCAATTAATATATAAATATGAACACACAAGGAAGGAATTTCACTCGACATAAATTATTAATAACATTTTCCCAATCAAGAACAATCAAATACTGAAACCATAAAACAATACAAAACATTCCCAAACCAAAACTGAAGATCACTTACCAATTCCCTAAACTAACCTGACTCAACTTAAACCAACTAGGATGTGAGTGTGTCTATGCTTAGTTAGGCTCATTAAAGGTTACTAGACCAAGCTCTTCTACTGAATGATACTCCCCCTCTCTTCTGGAGATTCAAATATGTTCTTGCATCCAACTTAGTGCATCCAATAGTAGTTAGCCGATAACAATTCATTCATATGCATCATATATTTTCATCTCTAAAACATTAAAAAATATAAAATTGAATTAGACATTCATTCATCACATTATACATCAAGATCCATGTACAAAACACATTCATATATTAAAGCATTTTAACCTAACAAGGTAATAGTAAATAGGTAATAACACAACGGGGTGTAACATATTCCCCGCCTTGTGAATCATCATCCCCGATGATTTTAAGTATCAAATATAAAATATAAACCATAAAACATAAACATAACAATATTGTTTTAGGAGGTTTCAAAGTCTAGTAAAAGATAAGGAAACTTTTTCTTATCTCAGCATAGTCATGCCAAGTGCTAGAATCTTTTGCATACTGATCCCACTAGACCTTGCATTACAAAACCTCTCTATTATGTAAGTAAAGCTTACGTGTTCTGGGCAATTTGAGAGGCTCTATTGTTACCACTCCTAGGTCTTGTACCTGTAAAGAATTCTAATCAATAACATGGTTATCCCCTGGTATGTACTTCTTAAGGTATGAGACATGAAAGACATTATGCATCTTGGCAAGAGCTAGTGGCAAAGCAATTCTATATGCAATAGACTTGACTTCCTCGAGAACCTTAAAAGGAACTACATAGCATAGAGCAAGATCAGATGACTTTCCAAACTTTATAGAACTCTTGTGAGGTTTAACTCTCAAAAAAACCTTCTCTCCCACTGAGAAATTCATGGGTGCTCGTTTGGAATCTGCATAACTCTTTTTCCTATCATTAGCTTCTGTTAGCCTTTGCTTGATAATCCCAACTTTCTCCTCCATTTTTGATAACATTTTTGTCCCAAGGCTTATCCTATCTTCTAGCTTATCCCAAATTATCGTAGTTCAACACTTTCTACCATACAATGCTTCAAATGGAGCCATCTTGATTGCAGAATGATAAGAGTTATTATACACAAACTCAACCAAAGGTAGGCCATCCTTCCATTTGTATTGTTGATCCATGAAATACATCCTTAGTAGATCCTCTAACACTTGGTTCACCCTTTTAGTTTTTCCATCCATTTGTGGATGATATATCGAACTTATGTTCAACTGAGTCCCAAGTGAAGAAAACAAGGTTTTCCAAAATCTAGATGTCACACGAGCATCCTTGTCAAAAATAATCTTTTTAGGAATTCTATGCAATCTAAATACCTCTTGAATAAAATTCCAAGCTATAACAGGAGCTCCATCAGTCAAATTCCCTGGAATGAAATGAGCCACCTTTGTAAGCTTTTCCACCACTACCAGAATGGCATTGTGCTTATTCCTTGACATTGGGAGACCTTGCACAAAATCCATGCTAATGACCTACCTTTTACTTTCTAGAACTTCATGAGGATACAAAAGACCTATAGGTTGATGATGATCTGCCTTCACTCTTTGAAATTCTAAGCAACTTGCTATAAATCTTGCAGCATCCCCTTTCATTCCCTTCTAGAAATGTAATGACTTTACATCAGGCAACATCTTAGTTACACCAGGATTTCAAAAATATGGTGTACTATGAACTTATTTCCATACCAAGCTCCTTAATTACCTATATTTAGGTACATAAATCCTTCCCTTAAACCTTAATAAACCATTAGGTTCAAAGTGAAATCCTTTGTACCTTAAATCTTGCAAATCATCCAAGAGTGCTTGCTTGACTTGATCGTAAAACTTGTCACCCTTAGATTTCTGCAATACTTGACCTTTGAAGTCAGTTTGAATTGATATCATCAAGGAGGTATGCCTCCTACAACTTAGGGAATCGGCAACCTAATTTTCCTTTCCCTTGATATAACTGATGTTGAAATCATAATCAGATATCAGTTCCAACCATCTCCTTTGTTGTGCATTTAGATTGGGTTGAGTAAATAGATACTCCACACCATGATGATCAATCTTCAGTTCAAATGGTTTCCCCAATAGATAGTGTCTCCACATCTGTAATGCATGGAAAACTGTTGCTAATTCCAAATCATGCAAAGCATAATTTTTCTCATAAGGCTTCAACTTTCTTGACTCATAAGCTATGACTCACTTTTCCTGCATCAATCCTCCACCCAAACCTTCCTCTAAAGCATCTATGATAACAATAAAGTCACTGTCTAGATCTGGCACTTTCAATATCAGATCTATGGTCAACTTCTCCTTGAGTTGGTCAAATGCCACTTGACATTTTTTAGACCATTCAAACTTCTTCCCTCTCCTCTGCAATGAAGTAATGGGAAAATCTATTTTGGAAAATTTTGCAATAAACTTTTGATAATACCTAGCCATACCCATAAAACTTCCAACTTCTGGCACATTCTTAAGCACTAGCCACTCAAGCACTACTTTTATTTTCACTGGATCAACTGCAATCCCATAAGCTGAAATCACATGACCCAAATATTGTACTTCCTTCTAAAAGAAGGTACACTTTGATATTTTCTCGTACAACTTATGCTCCTTTAAGTGTTGGAGGACAACCTCTCAATTCTAGAGATGTTCCTCTTCATTCTTGGAGTAGATTAAAATATCATCCAAGAAGACCAACACAAACCTATCCAAGCAGTCCCTAAATACATTATTCATCAAGTTCATGGATGTTGCAGGTGCATTTGTGAGTCCAAAAGGTAGGACCGTGAACTCGTAATCATTGTACCTAGTTCTGAAAGCTATTTTGAAAATTTCTTCATCCTTTATCCTCAACCAATGATAGATTGACCGTAGATCAATCTTTGAAAACACTTATGCTTCTCGCATCTAATCAAAGATATCATCGATACGTGGCAAAGGATATTTATTCTTTATCGTTGCTTTGTTAAGTAACTGATAGTCAATACATAAGTGTAGTGTTCCATCTTTCTTCTTTACGAAGATCACTGTCGCTCCCCAGGGTGAAACACTGCGTCTTATCAGTCCCTTGGACATCAATTCTTCCAATTGACCTTTTAGCTCCAGTAATTCTATCATGATTATCCTATATCGCACTTTTGATATAGTCTTTAACCCTAGAACTATGTCGATGAAGAAATAAATCCCTCTCTTGGGAGGAAATCCAGGTAACTCATTTGGAAATACATCTATAAAGTTCCTTAGGATAGGGTATTTCTCCATATCCGACTTTCCTAATTCCACCACCTCCCCATCTTTGACTTCTTGGAGGTCGCGAGGTCCATAATATACTACATCATCTTGAGAAATGAACTCTTTGCATTCCTCAAGTTTCTCCATTTTCACCGCAAAGAGTTGACAACCTTTCTTCTCCACTTTATGCATTTGTACAATAGAAATCTATCGCAACTTAGCTTCTCTAGGTGTTCCTTGCAATGACACCCAATTTCCAAGATCATCTAAGAATTCTATTGTTTTTGCATGACAATCTATTTTGGCCCTATGTTTCCATAGCCAATTCATCCCTAATATTACATCATATGAACCTAAGGGGGCTACGTACAAATTCACTTCTGTAGAGAAACTCAAAAGTTCAACCCTTTCTTCAAATAGCCATTGATCTACCTTAGCTCTTGTATGGTTTGCATATTCAACAATCCAAGACTTTTCCATGTATCCAACTCTTCTAGAAATTTTACTAGCTATACTAGGAGAAATAAAAAAGTTTGTAGCACCAATATCTATTAAAATTGAGATGGTTGTACTAGACAAAGTACATGAAACTTCTATTGGATTAATCTGGTACTTCACTTGTTGGTTGTCTAATGTTGAATGAATCCTTTGCTAGAATGTAGCTCATTGAGGAGGAAGAGGGTTCCCATGTGGTTGTGACCTTGATGGTTTTGTTGGGACACTAGTTTACAAAGTGATCTCCACCACATTTAAAACATCCTTTCAATGGTCCCTTCCTTTTCGTAGGCCTTCCAGAATTGCCTTCATTCCCACCAGTGTTGTTGTTGTTCCCCCTATGATCCCTTCTTGGTTTATTCCAATTATTATGGGGTCCCTTATCCCCTTCACTAGAATTCTTTGAAGTTTTATTGGCTTGTGACCAATTGAACTTCTTTCAATTCTTTCCATAGTAATTTGAGATAGATTTAAGCCTTTGCTCTTGCCTAATGGCTTTCTCATATACTAGGTCCATGGTAGCAGGACTGTGTCTATCTATCTCTCCACCTATTTGATTATTGAGACCCATGATGAACTTCCTTATGTGATAATACTCATCCTTTTGGTACATGGGTACATACCTCAGGAGACAAGTGAATTTCTCCCAATATTCGTTCATCAAGGAATCTCCTTGCTTCAAGTTCTGAAAGTTAGTGAGCTTTTGATCATAGAATAATTGAGGTAAATGGACCACTTTTGGAAAATATCCATGAATTCACTCCAAGTAAGCCTTAAGGAACAAAGCCCAAGCTCCATCTTTTTATCAATCCACCAGTTCGATGCTTCTCCAACCAACTAAAAGTCTCCCCAAACGAGTTTAGTGACCTCAAATTAATTCTTGATTTCAAAATAATTTCCCATCTCTGTGAGCCATGCCTCATTTGCATTCCCACTAGTACTACCTTCAAATTATGGAGGTGTGGTCTTTCTCATATCTTGAGATAGCTCACTTGCCAGTTGTTTCCTTTTGGTTCCCTTCAACATAGACTATGACTCATCATCTTCATGTTCACTTGATAGAGTATGATCATGGGAATTTTCCCCTTCTTCTTCATTGTTAGGAACTTCTTGTTCCTCCCTTTCTTTTCCTCTTACCTCTTGCTCGAGGTTCCAAATTCTTTCTCTTGTCTCATGCATCATAGATAAAATACTAACAAACTTAGCTTCAACATTCTATGCACCTTGGCCTACTTCTTGACTTCCCCCAAGGTTAGTTCTTGTTCTAACCATTTTTCACAAGAAAAATTACACGTGGAGGTTTCATTTTAATTAGATCCTAAGAAATTTTACTTAACATTCAAAAAACATTCCAAAAGAACAAACATTCACATAAGAAATTTCATAAAAGAACTCATAATTTTTTTTTTGCCAAAACATGCTTTTCATTAAGATCAAAAAGGATTTCAATATCCTTGTGTTTACATGGAATTACTATTTAGATAGTATAAGGGAGAGTATCCCTCAAATTCACTCTTTGATACATAACTAAGTGGGGTATACCCCTCATATTTTTGTTCCCATTCATTGTCAAAAGGGTAATAACCCTTAGACCTATCCTCAAATACATAGTTTTGGGGAACATATTCCTCTGAATCGCCACTTGAGGCTATTACAATAACTTCCAACATTGGAAGAACACGAGGGTCCCTAAAGATCATGGCAGGACTAACACTACATTCTGAGGGCATATCTCTAGAAAATGGTAAAGATTTTGACTTGGCTAGAGAGACATGAGGTACATAGTTGACAACATCATGCATCGTGTTTCTCTCTTGACTAATTCATGATAGGGCATGACTGAAATTCTAAGTGTCACTCAACTAAATGGAATTGTCGTAATTGGTCCCCTATATGGTTCAAATAATGGTTTCCTTTTCCTTCTTGGCCCTTAGGTAGCACTCATTACCGATTACTGACTTCCTTGCATTCATTTTGAGATGCACCATCCTGTCATAAGAATTCCAAACATTAGACTCATATAATATTGGATGGAAACATAGCAAGCACATTGGACCTTCAACCCCTATACCCTCTACCCTATACATTGGACCCTCAACCCTTAAACCCAAGTAAACCCTCTACCCTAATAAATCAACCCTCAACCCTTAATCCCTCAACCCTCAACCAAGCTCTACCCTCAAACCTCAACCCTTAAACCCTAAACCATCAACCCCAATATCCTATACCTTATACATTAGACCATAAACCCTAATCCCTCAAACCTATACCCTCAACCCTCTATCCTCAACCTTAAACCCTCAAACCTCTATCCTCAACCTTAAACCCTCAACCCTCAACCTTAAACCCTAATCCTTCAACCCTATACCCTCAACCCTCTATCCTCAACCTTAAACCCTCAACCCTTAAACCCTAAACCCTTAAAACCTCTACCCTCTACCCTCAATCCAATACCCTCTAGTCTCAACCATATACCCTCAACCCTTAAACCCTTAAACCCAAGTAAACTCTGTACCCTAATCCCTCAACCCTCAACCCTTTAATCCCTCAACCCTAATCCCTCAATCCTTAAACCCTCAACCATTAAACCCTCAAAACTCTACCCTCAACACTTAAACCCTCAACCCTCAACCCAGGTATATCCTCAACCCTATACATTAGACCCTCAACCCTAATCCCTCAACCCTATACCATCAACCCTCTACCCTCTACCCTCAACCTTAAACCCTCAACCCTCAACCCTTAAACCCTAATCCCTAAACCCTATACCCTCAACCCTTAAACCCTTAAACCCAAGTAAAATATCTACCCTAATCCCTCAACCCTCAACCCTTAATCCCTAAACCTTAATCCCTCATCCCTTAAACCCTCTACTCCCTACCCTCTACCCTATACATTAAATCCTCAACCCTCAACCCTTAATCCATGAACCATCAACCCTTAAACCCTAAACCCTCAACCCTTATACCCTCTACCCTATACATTGGACCCTCAATACTAATCCTTCAACCATATACCCTCAAACCTATAACCTAAACCCTCTACCCTCAATCCTAGACCCTCAA
Source organism: Sequoia sempervirens (assembly GCA_007258455.2). Lineage (NCBI taxonomy): Eukaryota > Viridiplantae > Streptophyta > Pinopsida > Cupressales > Cupressaceae > Sequoia > Sequoia sempervirens. Next base: position 182,342,912 of record VDFB02358134.1, on the reverse strand, counting down.
CCCTAAACCCTTAAACCCTAAACCCTAAACCCTTAAACCTTTTATCCTCTACTCTCAACCCAATACCCTCTACCCTCAACCCTAATCCCTCAACCCTATACCCTCAATTATCAACCCTTTACCCTATAAATTAGATCCCCAACCCTCATCTATCTCTATCCCTTCCTCCTATTCTCCCCTTCTCTCTATCTCACTTCTCCCTCCATCACTCCCTCCATCCATCCCTCCCTCTCTACCCTAAGCCCTTAACCCTATACCCTCAACCCTTAAACCCTTAAACCCTTAAACACTCAACCCTAAACCCTAAACCCTAAACCCTCAACCCTTAAACCCTAAACCCTTAAACCCTCTACCCTCTACCCTCTACTCTCTACCCAATACCCTAAACCCTCAACCCTAATCGCTCAACCCTATACCCTCAACCCTTAAACTATCAACCCTAAACCCTCAACCCTTAATCCCTTGACCCTCAATCCCTCAACCCTCAATTTTCAACCCTTAATCCCTCAACCCTAATCCCTCAACCCTCAACCCTTAAACCCTAATCCCTCAACCCTAAAACCTTTAAACTCTCTACCCTCTACAATATACATTAAACAGTGAACCCTCAATTCCTAATCATCTACCCTATACATTGGATCCTCAACCATAATCCCTCAACCATATACCCTAAAACCGATATACTCAACCCTCAACCCTAAACCTCATCCCTCAACTCTTAAACCCTTAAACCCTCAACCCTTAACCCCTCAACCCTTAAACGCTTAAACCCTCAACCCTATACCCTCAACCCCTATCCCTCTCTCTTTATCTATCCATCTCACTTCTCTCTCCCTCCCTCTCTCCTACCCTTTCTAATTGTCTTTATCTACCCTCTCCCTCTTTCTACATACCCCTCCGGCTCAATCAATCCCTACCACCTCTCACTCCCTCCTCCCCTCTCTCTCTCTCTCTCTCTCTCTCTCTCTCTCCATCACCCCTCTCCCCATTCTAGGTCTCTCCCAACTCCCTATCTCTCCTTGTGTCCTCCCTTCCACCCCACCTAGGTAACTCCTCTCTCCTCCTCTCCATCTCCCACCCCTCACCTAAATAAGTCCCTCTCACTCCACCTCCCTCACTCCCTCCCTCTCCCTCTCTCTTTAGTCATTCCCTCCCACACCCTCTCCCTCTCTCAGGTCTCTCTCTCTCATACTCCCTTTCCTCACCTCTCTCTCTCCCACTCCCTCCTCTCACCCCTCTCTCTATCTCTCAAGTCTCTCCTTTTGCACCCTGCGGCTCCACAAACTCTCTCTCCCCCCTCTCTCCACCTCTCTCTCCGGGTCTCTCTCTCCCATCCCCTCCTCTCTCTCTCCCTCTATCCCTCCCACCCTACCTAGCTATTACCTCTCACTCCAACCCTTCTCTCCCACTCTCCTCTAGGTCTCTCCCCTGCACCTCTCCCTCTCTCAGGTATCTCTCTCACTAGCTCTCTACCTCTCTCTCTCTCAAGTATTTCCCTCCCTCTCTCCCTCCCACCCTACCTAGAAAACTCTCTCTCTCTCTCTTAAAATTATCCCTCCCTCTAAAGACATACATACATATAGACATACATTCATACTTGCATACATACAATATTACATACATAAAGGAATAAATACTTACATACATACATACAATGATACATACATACATACATACATACATACATACAGGTATACATACATACATAAATACAAGCAAATATACATACATAGATACATGTCATACAAGCATACATACATACATACATACAAAAATATATACATACATTCAATAGAGTAGCATTTAACACAAAGCAAGACATAACACAAACTGTGCATTATAATGTGCTCGCGTTATGTCTTGCTAGACATGTCTTGGGCACAAACGCAAAAACCATGTCAAACTAAGAAATAACGTGAGTGTGTTATAACACACTTGAGTTATTTCTTGCTTTGGGAATCCCCAAGCCTTGGGATTGATATTTTCCTTGAAATACCAACCCAAAGGCTTGGAGTGTCTTCCCAACGTCCAAAGACGTGTTTTTGCAAATTCTACAATATTTCACATAATCACATTCGTGCTAAGTATCAATTTTGCATGTGTTTCAATGTCGAACAAATCAAACACCTGGGTAATGTTAGGCTCTCTCTTAGTTATCTAACGATGTAATTTTTTTCATAGTTTGATAATGTTAAGCCTAAATGATATATAATTTATTTTGTTTGTGTGTCAATTTTTTGGCAAAAACTAGTGTTTGGTGTTTTTTTCATCATAAATTAACCATTCATTTAAATTTCAAATAAATTACATTTTTAGTTCAACTAGACTCCATTCTACGCATATTAAAAAAGAAAATGATTTTCAATTAGTTTCCAAAATTTATAGGGTAGCACAGCTAAAATTCTATTTTTCAGGAAGTGTCCACTTTGAAAATTAGTAAAAAAACAAATATTCATAAAAAAATTATCAGAAAAATTGAGCATAAACTACATACTGTTAGCTAATTTCTCACTGAAGCGATTTTAAAAATATTAAAAAAAAGTAAACCATTTGAGGGAGCCACAAAAGTTGCTATCTTATATTTTTTTGACCAAAAAAACACAAATTTATGTGGCCCCCTCTTTTGAACCCTTGAATCTCAACCATTTTTAAAAAAAAATAGTAGTTTAGAAAGTAGACTCAAAGCACTACAATCCTTTTTTTTGTTGCATATCAAAATTTTGAGTGTAACTATCCTTAATTTCACGTCCAAGGTCAGTATTTCCTGATTTCAAAAAAAAGTGGCCACTTAAGCCCCCTTTTTGGGCCCCCATCTTTTTGCACTTAACTAGTGTGTGAACTGTGTAAGTAGTGTTGTCTAGGAGAAAAGTTTTTGCTCTGCATTTCTCCATAGTTTGGTTTCTAGTCTTGCAGATCCAGAAGTGTGCGTATATTGCTAGTATCTATCTTATGTCTGAGTGGTTTGTGTTTTGGTGCTTTGTAAGGTTGGATTCAGGTGTTGCAGTGTGTGGAAGGTTAGTTGGTTGTGTAAAATGAATATGTTCTTCTAGTGTATGATGTTGTGAAGGATTTGTTGGATTTCAAGGTTTTTATGGAATATTCCAGATTGTGTTTAAGTGTTGTCTATGGTTCACGAGTCAACTTTGGATTTGGTGAATCTTGTACTTTAATTTTTTAATGGTGTCAATATAGGTTTAATCGACCTTGGGTGTTTTCACTAATCACAGATACGCTTTGGTTTTTATGGAATTGTGGCATGGTGTGTTTATGTGGATTTGGGTCTGAGTTAAGGTATGTTGTGGTTCACCTTCATTCATTTCCACCGTGGGAATGTTTTGGTGCCGACCTAATTTGAATTAGCACTTTTGAGGTGCATAGTCGACCTTGTGAATTGTTTTCAAGGTTGAGGATGGTATATATGAGGGATGATTTGATGGAGGAAATATAAGTGAAGTGTGTAATGCGAAGTGTTGAGATGTGAAGTGTGAAAGAGTGAAATGCAGTGTGAGCTTTAATGCCTAAGACTACTGGAAGCAATGAATAGAAGGTGTCTACATTCTATAGAGAGAGTGTGAATGTTCTGGTGAAGGAGTGGTGAAATTTTTCTATTTCTTAGAGATGGATTTCTCATTGTAACAATCTTCTTTCTTCTTCTCTCTAATTTGGCAATGAGTCCTTTTCTTTTGGGAAATGAGCCTATTGTATTTGGTGTTGCAATTACTTTATATTGTGAGCTAATCCTCACTGCATTGTTTTTTCCTTCTTGGGTTTTCCACGTAAATCTAGTGTTCACATGTGTTTAGATGTGTTTGCATTACTGTTTCTTATGTTTGCATTCTGCTAATGCATGATAAGGGTTTAATGGTTCTTAAGGGTTTAAGGTCTAATGCAAATCTGAATGTTAATGAGGGTTTTGATGTTTTACTGTACAACTGATTCACCCCCCCCCCCCCAATTGTATTGTGCATTCAATAGTTTTAAGTATGATCCAAAAGGGATTTTAATCTAATTTCTACCAACAAAGCATAAAATAAAGGGATATTGTTAGATGTAGTCCAAATAGAATATGAATGATCTTACTTTTAAATTTTGTAAACCAAACCAAACCAAAAATGCAAAATCACCTTGTTACATTATTGACGTGATAACTCATAAGTAACCAATAAATAATAAGTAACCTCATTTCCAACACTATACATAGCATGGCAATTAAATTTCTAAAATCTAACAGAAATCTCATTGTTGAACTCTCATTTCATAGAGAGTAATCAATAAATAATAAGTAACCTAATTTCCAACACCCTACATAGCATGACAATTAAATTTCTAAAATCTAATAGAAAGCTCCTTATTGAATTCTCATTTCATAGACAGTAATCAAAAACTAATAAGTAACCTCATTTCCAACACCGTACATAGCATGACAATTAAATTTCTAAAATCTAATAGAAAGCTTCTTGTTGAACTCTCATTTCATAGAAAGTAATCAATAAATAATAAGTAACCTCATTTCTAACATTGTACATAGCATGACAATTAAATTTCTAAAATCTAATACAAAGCTCCTTGTTGAACTCTCATTTCATAGAGTAATCAATAAATAATAAGTAACCTCATTTTCAACACCATACATAACATAACAATTAAATTCCTTAAATCTAATAGAAAGCTTCTTGTCGAACTCTCATTTCATAGAGAGCAATCAATAAATAATAAGTAATCTCATTGCCAACACTGCACATAACATGACAATTCAATTTCTAAAATCTAATAGAAAACTCTTTAGTGAACTCAATATGCCATAAATAATGGCTAACTTTGTAACACCAAATTTTTTATATTTCTATGCATTTAGAAAGGTTTGTATCCCAAAGTCATCTAGAAGATGGAGGTAAACTAATTACCATGGCTAAACATGAGATACCTGAAATATGCTTCTTGGCAAAAATCTTAAAAGGATAAATATTTGTAATGGTTCAAATTTTTAAATGCCCTTGGTATGCATCGCGCATTCCCCATTGACAAGGGGTGGCATGCATCTTAGGCAATATTCCCTATGCCTAGCTAAATTGAATATCAAACAAATCAATAATCATACTTATAAATAAAATGACTGTCAAACACACTAAACTCTATTTAGAAGGGGAAGCAGGATCTAATGTTGGTCTCTTTGCCCCCACTGGCCTGTGCATGCACCGAACCCTACTCTATAATGGGGTCGGTCGACTAAAATCAAGAAAGTCACTACCCCATGGACTGAAAAACACCACACCCTACTAAAACTATAAGGTGTACCCCCTCTCAGACAATTAACATTCACGTTGATAGAATGCACACTGACAAACCAGATTTGAGTACAGGTATTTATCAAAGAAAAATAACGAGTGCAATGAGAAACCATAGATAAGGAACGTAGCTATTCAACAGTATTCAAAAACAAGAATGAAAGAGAAAAAACACAAAGCATAGTCAAGGCACGCAAACTGTTTGACAGAATGACATCACACATATCTCATAAAGAGAATGATGCAGGTTAATATCTTCCATCAACGTAGATTTACTTGAGTCTTAGCCACTTCATAATCACCACTCATAAATGATAAATCTTGTGTGTATTGCAATGAAATAAGGAAAAATAAGGCAAAGACTCCTTACGCGAAGTGAACCTATGAACGGACGTTCACATTAACTAATGCAATGGCCTATAACTATCTAGTCTCAATGCCTGGCTGTGCTTTCTTCTATATGGCTAATTAGCTGACTGCACATCTAGCTTAAATTCTTTTGAAGTCCAACTCCAAGGATCAGATTATTAACCTAAAGTTAAACTCAAACAGAACTCTTCAAAGAGCACTACTTGTAATAACGGCAGAAAAGAGATCAATCCAATAAAATATTGAACTTTTTATGGATCAGGTGCGAGTCAAATTTAGGACTTTTCATTTTCTGTTGGAGTGCTCTATTTCTTATAGGACCAGCCTATCTTTGGTTATGTGGCTTATTTTCAGCATTCCCCTTTAAGTCACATTAAGTGCCTAGGACTCCTAATTTGGTCTGACTTTGATATCATGTTGAGTTTTTCATAGACCAGATAAGACTCAAACTTAGAACCTTCCATTACTGTTGTAATGCTCTACCAATTGAACTACCAATCCTTATAGAACTAACCTATCTTTGATCTAGATATGACTTATTTCCAACAATATATTTTTATATCTTTGCTGGTTTCCCTTCTTCTATTTTCTAAATTCCACTCTTCTCCTACGCCTGTTTCTTAATAATTTCCTTCCCCACCTAAGCACCTTTTCGTCTTCCTTTCACTATTTGACGGCCTGACTTAACCGGCACACTCTAAGCAGTCGAGTGCTTAGGTGGCCGGGTCTATGTGGAACCCTCTTAACCCATGCTTTTCCATTTCTCTTAACCTGAGCTTTTTCAAATCTCAGCTTCATTTCAGATTTGATTTCGGTACCAGTTTGCGATTGCAGTTTCCACAGTTTGGATTGCACCGTATGAAACCTAGGTTTTAATTTTAGTCCCACATTTGTTAGGATCAATGCAGCTCTTTATATGAAGAAACCCGTTTACAGCGTAGAATGAGCTCACGGACAAAATAATAGAAGATAGAAATGTCGTTTTTATATTTTTTTTATTTGTACTTATTTAGTAATAAGTAATAATTATTTAATTAAATTATTTGTATTTTAAAAATTAATTATTTATATTTAATATTTGTTAATTATTAATTATATTTAGCAACATACATATTTAATAACATGTTTAATAATGTTATTGTATTTAATTATAAAGGTAAGATTTATGAGGAAATATTAAAATTACATAAATAATATATTATTTAAAGTGTTGTAGGTTTAGGGTTTGATGTTGTAAATGTCTTAAAATATGTGAATTATTTTATTTTTATTTTGCTTTGGTTTAGATGTTCACAAAATAGAATTGGTGTACAAGCCTAAACATATAATTGTAAAAATCAACTATCAAAAAGTTAATTCTTGGAATTCATTCACATTTTATCTTCTAACATTTACACTTCAATATGGATTGACAATGTTTAGAAACACAATTATGAAATCTACTAAATTGTGAGGCTTGTGTTATCTCATATAGATCCCTAGATCATTAGCAAATGTCTCAAAAAAAATCTTTGGTTCATATACATGTCTAAGAATTGAACTAGTGTGCAAAAAGGAAGCCTATCTACAAGAATCAACTAGCAAAAAATTGATGCTTAGAATCTAGTTGCTTTGATCTTCTAATATATGAACCTTAATATAGATTGATGATGTTTAATAATACTTTTAAGGAATGTGCTAAATTGCAAGGGTTTTGTTCTCCCCAATTAGACCTCTAGCTAAACCAATTCCATGACTTAGGAATAATGATTAAAGACATGATAATATATGTTATGATAAAGTGCTATTACATTCCTCTCAATGAAAGTTCTCTTTTGATAAATCTCCTAATAATCTTTAATAATCCTAAATGGTTGAGTGAATGTCTTTAAATAAAATGTAGCATGCAAATCAACACAAACATGCACTAGGTAAGTTCACAATAACTAATGAGAGGATGCTATCAAGATTTAAATTGAATTTGAATTTTAAAAGTTTAGTGTTCAAAATTACAAGTATGGATGATCAAGGTCAAGTTTGCACTAGTAGATCTTATCTAAGATAGGGTAATTCTATGAGATAAATTCACACAAGCATTTGCCACTGTAGACTTGTTATTGCACAAAGGACAATCTAGTCAAAGTGTGTCAACAAAAAATGAAAAAGGGCATTGGATATATCATTAATTTTTTCTCCCATATTGATGTGCATGTGAAGTTATATGATGGTGCATGTCAAAGTAAACAATGTGTCAACGTTATTTAAATATTTTTAAATACTACAATGGTATAGATTTACTTAAAACAAATAGTTCACCATTGTATTCTCCTCCCAATAATAACTCCACCAAAAATTTGCAAAATTGAAAAAGCATGTAATGAATAACATCTATCAAATGTTTAAAATAAATATGGGGACTTAATTATATGTTAATTTATTATATTTTGTTGCTTAACATAAAGGTTGGAGGCATTTCATATTTATATTTATTGTTTGACTTTTAAATTTAAGGTTGAAATTAAAAAAGTGAAAGAGGTTGGAGTTGCTTTAGTATTAATGTGATTATAGGATATTTTAAGGTTCTTTTTTCACTTAATCTCTCCTAAACAAGTGGAATTAGTTTGTGGATTTTAAAATTGTGTTTTTTTCTTTGGCTAGAGCTAATTTCAATTGTGTAAATTCTTTTATATTTTCAAACAATATATTTCTCTTTATGTATGTTGGGCACTTTTAAGGTTAGCTAGTTAAATAAGCTTACAACTTTTTTTGGTTACAGAATAAGGGAAATAGAAAACTTTATGCAATCTCTTGGGATTTAAAAAACATTATTTTTTATGGTGTTTCTTTTATATTAAGTGAGTTCTTAAAGCCTATCCCTACGCAAAGTTAAAATTGATCTAGTCTCCATTATTAAGAAATTTTATTTAGTAAGTTTGATATTAAGTCTTTTGGGTCTACTATTTTTGGGTCCATTGTGAAAGGCTTGTTGATTTATTAAGGACTTTTAAAAGGTTAGGAGGTTTTCAAGTAGATAAAAAAATAAATATTTGAGATTTTGTTCATTGTGTTGGTCAGTGATCAATAAGAGTCACCTTCTTACTTCTACTAGGGCTTGTTCACATAAAGCTAGGTCTTGTAAATCTATCAAGTATATGAGCAATATTTTAGTTAATGAAAGTTTTAATCCTTAGTATATCTTTTAATTTAAGTCCGATATACCTATGTAATAGAAAAAAGTTTATTCTATGATTTAGTAACATTGAGCCTAAGAAGCATTTTTCTTAAGTCAGTGTTTTTTATTAAAAAACTAAGTGTGGGTATTGTCATTTTAAGTAATGATTTTAAATATTGTTTAGTCTATGGACATGTTTGGTGTATTCTTTTAGTGTCCCTGAGCTAAGATTTTTTTAAATTTCTTTCATCCTTTTTGGAATAGAAGTGCAAATAGGAAGTCAGTTTGTTCGATATTTTATTTCTAAAAATAGTTATTTCTCTACATTTAAATCATTCCTTTGACAATTTTTCTATTGAGATTCTATAGTTTTTATGGATTGCTAGGAATAATCGTTTCTCAAGACAAGAATCATTTGCTTGCTAGCCTTTCAAGAAAGTCAAAATTACTATCAGATGATGATTCCAAAGCTCTTAGTAACCTCAAACCTCACACGGTATCTTTAATTAGTTATCCTTTGATAATGATAGTTGGCACTAGGAGAAAGATGTGATTATTGGTAGTGATGATCATAATATTTGAATCTTTCTCTTTGTTTTGAGCACCACGTCTATTTTGAAGGTTGTTTGGAATAATAGTAGTTCTAATATTCTTGTGGATGGCACTAATGTTTTATCTTATTTTCATTTGGGAATTCTAAAATTTGAGGCTAAGAATGATGTTTTTCATCATGTATCTTGGTTTACTATTAATAGTCCCTCTCAATTTGTTGATTTTATTCCTATTAAAGGAATAAAATTTAACAACTTATAAAAGTAGATGAAAATGGCACAAATTGCAAGGCTCAATGCCTAGTTTGAAAAGTATCTTGTAAAATATGAACTTTAAAACAAAACACGGTAAAGTAGAATGCTTGAACTCTAGAAAAACCAATAATTTTTATTTTTTGCATTAGAAATGCCTTCAATTGTAGGCTTGCCCTTTATTTCTTCCCCGTGTCCATAAATTCAAAATGAAAAAGGATTTTTTGAGCATTTATATATATTTTACAATCAAGCCATTTCTAAAATTGATGGTTTCTATCTACATTTTAGAATATTTAAAAGTTTCTTGATTTAAAAATTTCTCCTTAATCAACACTTAAGCATTTAAATTTGTAATGATAGTCGAGTGAAGAAGATTTTGATCATTTATCTCTTATTCTTCTTGGAAATCCTTAGTTAATTAATATTTTCTATTCAATGGATTGAATTTACCCAAGAATATGTAGCTTCAACTATCATTTTACATCCTTTATCACTCAACTCTTTATCCCAATCCTTTGTTACTTTATTAATACATTTCATTTTCTCTAAAGATGATGCCTCTACCTAAGAGGATGATTATAGGATTATTAGACCTAGCTACTATTTGTAAGGGATGAATTAGTTACTTCTTAGACTTTTGCAACTTGATCCTTTAATTTCTTCTTGGCTTTTTCAACCTTCTTCATTCTTGACACAATAGTAGAGGTGATTATTTATACTTCTTAATTTATTTTTTCTCTAATGTTTTGTCTAAGATTATTGTAGTCATATGATATTCTTCATGTCTCTTAGGTTTCTATCATTTTTTCAACAATAGGTTTAACTATTTCGTCTATCCTAGAACTTGTAGCTTCCCTTGTTATTATAGATAGACCCTTTGCTTCTTTCTATCTCTAGGTGTATGAGTCATTGATATGATGCTAGAAAGATCTTAGGATGCAATATTCACTATTGATTACCTATATATTATATACCTACTTCTAACCAAATAGACACTTATGAAAAAGAGTACAATTTTTTGTAATTGTGGCCATATAAAATAAATATCTAGCTAAGATACTTCTTTACTCACTTGATTTTTTCTTTCTTTTGTGGAGTTGGAAGTATGAATGTCAAGGCACATGGAATATCTTATTGATTATCACCAAATTTTTATTGTTGAATTAGAACTTGATCCTTATTGACTTATTATTTATTTTTCTTATCTTGGATATTAGTATCCTTATTATCTTATAAATTAATGAACACTTTTATTTGCTCACCTTGTTTTTTCTCTATAATCCTCAAGGACCAATGGTTTAGGCTTGTATCTCTATTATCCTTATTGAGATGTAAATGTTAGAAGATAAAAGTGAGTGAATTCTAATAATTATATTTTTGCTAATTGATTCTTTCAATTAAAGGTTTAGGCTTGTAAACTAGTTCTATTTTGTAGACACATCTAAACCAAAGCAAAAAAACATTTTGTTTGCATATTTTAAAGAATTTATAGAATCTAGCCCTAAACTTCAACACTTTCAATAACATTTACATCTCCAATAAGGGTAGGTGCATGAAGATGGATAGAAAATTTGTGGCCAATTTACTTTTTCATCTAGAAATAGTGAAAAATTTGAGTGTGTTATAGTAAAATGCACTCACGTTATGGCTTGGTAATGACAGAGCCCAAGATCGGTCATTACCAAGCCATAACACGACTGTGCTATAACGTGCTCGCATTTTGGTCTACATTGAAAAAAAAAATCTTCTCTTTTTCTTATCTCTTTCTTCTTGTTATCTTTCAGGGAAACTATAAGTTGACATTTACATATGGACATTTACTTTCTT
>VDFB02358134.1:182291749-182328266 GCA_007258455.2 Sequoia sempervirens | reverse complement strand
TCTCTCCCCTAATCCCTTAACCCTATAACCTTAACCCTTAAACTCTTAAACACTCAACCCTAAACCCTAAACCCTAAACCCTTAACCCTTAAACCCTTAACCCTTAACCCTTAAACCCTAAACCCTTAACCCTTAACCCTAAACCCTCTACCCTCTACTCTCTACCCTCTACCCTCTACCCTCTACCCTCTACCCTCTACCCTCTACCCTCAACCTTATACCCTCAACAATTAAACCCTTAAACCCAAGTAAACTCTCTACTCCTAATCACTCAACCCTCAACCTTAATCCATCAACTCCTTAAACCCTCAACCCTCACTTAAACCCTAATCCCTCAATCCCCTACCCTCTACTCTATACATTGACCTCCTCAACCCTAATCCTCAACCCTATACCTCAACCCTATACCCTCAACTCCAAACCCCTCAACCTTCAACCCTTAAACCCTCTACCCTTAAACCATATATCATCTACCCTATACATTAAACCCTCAACTCTTAATTCTCAACCATCAACCCTTAATCCCTCAACCCTAGGTAGGTAGGGAAACATAGGTGAGATACAAGATGATAAAGGGAGAGGTAGGTAAATAGAGGGAGAGGGGAGATAAATATAGGTAGAGAGGTAATGAGACATAGAGAGAGGAGAGATAGAGAGAAGTAGATATGGGAGGGAGGGACAAGTAGGGAGGAGATAGAGGTGTGTGTGTGTGTGTGTGTGTGCGTGTGTGTGCAAGAGAGAGAGATGGGGAGGGGGAGGAGAGATAAAGAGTAGAGAGGGAAAGAGGTAGGGAGGAGACACAGTTGAGATATAGAGTGATGGAGGGAGAGGTGGGTAAAGAGAGGGAAGGAGATGTAGGGAGAGATGGTAGATAGACAGAAGTAGAGAGTGGAGGGATGGAGGGAGCTGAAAGGAGGAGATAGAGGTGAGTGTGTGAGAGAGGGAGAGAGTGAGAGGAGAGAAAATGAGGGGAGAGAGGAAGGGGGGAGAGAGAAAGAGAATAGAGAGGGAAGGGGGAGAGATAGAGAGTAGAGAGGGAAGGAGAGAGTAAAAGAGAAAGAGGGCGGAGGGGGAGAGAGAGAGGTAGAGAGTGGTAGGTAGTGGCAGGAGAGGTAGGTAGAGAGGGAAGGAGAGAGGGAGGGATATGAGGAAGAGGGATGGAGGGAGAGTGAGATGGAGAGAGAGTGGTGAGATAGAGAGTAAAGAGGTAAGGATAGAATGAGAAAGACAGATAAAGAGAGAGAGAGAGAGAGAGGGAGGTTGGAGGGAGGGAGAGGTAGAAAGGGATAGGTGAGATAGAGAGAGGGGAGGAGGGAAAGTGGGATAGAGAGAGAATGATGATTTAGAGAGGAGGGAGTAAGAGGTAGGGATAGAGATAATGGTGAGATAGAGAGGAGAGTGTGAGAGAAAGAGAGGGATGGAGAGACAGAGAGGGAGGTAGGTAGAGGAAGGGGGAGGAGAGATAAAGAGTAGAGAGGGATGGAGAGAGAGAGTGATGAAGGGAGAGGTAGGTATAGAGAGGGAAAGAGAGAGGAGAGATAAAGAGTAGTGAGGGGAGGGAGGGAGAGAGAGGTATGGAGGGAGATAGAGGTGTGTGTGAGTGAGAGAGATAGAGAATGGTGAGATAGAGAAAATGAGCAATTGAGATAGAAAGAGGGAGGAGGGGGGAAGGACAACAATGATAAAGATTGGGAGCAGAGACAAAAAGAAGGGGAGGGAGGGTGAGGTAGAGAGAGGGAGGGAGAGGAGAGATAGAGAGAAGTAGAGAGGGAAGGAGGGAGGGAGGGAGTGTTAGGGAGAGAGAGAGAGAGAGGTTTGTGTGTGAGAGAGAGATAGAGAGAGAGTGGTGAGATAGAGAGGAGAGAGTGAGAGGGAGGGAGAAAGAATTGTAGACACTAAAAAATGTCCTAAGTCCATGAGCAACATTTTTCCTTGATCATCATCCTCTAATAATTAAATAATTTAATTAGGCTTGATCATCTTCCTCTATTAATTAAATAATTTTTAATTATTTAATTAATTCACTTCCTAATCTCTTTTTTATCCTGGTCAATTAAATAAATTAATTGCATCACTAATTTCCCCCTCTTCTTCAATAGTTAAATAAATTATTATTTATTTAATTATTTTATCACCTTTCATCTATAGTTAAATAATTACCATTAATTATTTAACTATTCATGGTCTTTTAATTCTTCTATGGTTAATTATTTAACTATTCCCTTGTCATCTTTCCTTATTAAATAATTAATCTAAGTTAATTATTTAATGTCTTTATTTCCATTTTTCCTCTTATTTAACTAAATGGTTGAATAATCATTTTAATTAAATGTCCATTTTCATTTTCCCCCAAATAAATAATTTGAATAAATAATTTATCTCCACTTGTCATTTTCTTCCATTTTTGAATAAAGTATTTGAAATAAAGTATTTATGCACCACTTGGTCAAAGATGCTTTGTCATTTGCAGGAGGTTGGTCACGAGGTCTAGTCTCCCCCACCCCCGTGGTACCGGAGGGCGTGTCGCACCAGCGCCGCCGGTCACGTTAAAAAGTTTACCAGGCGCACTGCAGTTTATATGGGGCCGTGCTACCCGATTCCTGCAGTCTAAAAAAAAAAAAAAGATGCTTTGTCATAATCCCATGTCATAACATTCATTTCTATCATAGCTTGCATGCATGTCATAGCTTGCATGTCTGTCATAGCCTACATGTCTAACATAGCTTGCATGTATGTCTTTCATAGCTTGCATATCTGTCTGTCATGATTCCTCCAATAATAACATATTCTTGGTGCATCAATTATGAACCATTGATCTTGGAATCCTTCTAGAGGATTAATCTTGATCGTCCATTCATGAATAGAAGTGTTGGTTGTCACATTATCTATGTTATTTGATTTTACTCCATTTCACATTGGTGAACCTGACGTAAATCTTACAATTCTATAGAGAAATTTGTTTGTTTTCTTGTTTGTTTTTGTTGTTTTACAGGTTACAACCAAGAATTCGCACAAAATCTCGTCATCTTCTTTTGAGTACAAAAAAATGGGAAAATAAAATATTAAAAAATTATTATCTGGGTTTGTTAGGCCTCACTTTTAACTTTCTGAAACTTCAAATGGTTTAAAATTTTGTAAAGATTTGAGAAAGTTATGGCTATTTTAGTAGTCGTTGCTTTTTAAATTTAAATGTTAAAACTCGCGTTTTGTTTTGCCTATAACATTTTTTTGTGCAGAATCTTGAAAAAATATTTTCTAGGTTTTGAAGGTATGAGTTTCACCTTTCCATGGATTCAAATGATTTAAAATTTCGTTAAGTTTTGAGAAATTTATCATTGTTTTAGTTTTTTGTTATTATTAGAGTTTTTTTATTACTAATCTCTTCTTTTCAGCATGTGGCTTTGAAGTGGAGCTACCAAAATTTTTTCCTTTGAAGCAACAAAAAAATTGAGCTATTAGTTTAGTTTCCTTTAAGTTCGCTAGTTTACTTCCATTTCTTTTCTAGTTGTTAGCTTTTGGATTTCTAGTCTAGCTTTAATCTTTTGTGCTAACTAGGTTTTGCAGCTTTCTCATGGTCCAAGATCATTTTGTGAGACTACTAACAAGTGGTTTTGTAGGTTTGAGTGTCCAAGAAATTTATTTTTAAACCACTTTGCTTGTTTTAGCTTAGAAAACATTTCATTTCAGTGCTTAAAAATTAATGATTGTCTTTCTCACATAGCTTTAACTATGGGGTAAAAGAACACCATGTCTTAGTGTTTGAGGGTGGTAAGTATTATGCTCTCACCTTGTGAAAACTCAGTGATCAAAAAGCTAGACCCATCCGCTTTTGTGTTTACCCATTAGAGGGCCTACCTTAGTGGGAAAAAGTACTCACCCTAAGGGAATGACCCAAGCGGTAATGGATTAAAGCCAAGTCCTTCCAAACCACTATATAAATTTGTGGCTATGAGGAAAGTTCACAGTCAACAGGACGATACGTGATAGTTCTCCTCTAGTATCTTTATGATATGAGAAACCCTTATTCTAAGGGTTGGGAGACCTCTCGAGGGAGTTTATCATCATATCCCCTAAGCCAGATGCCCTTACTAGACACCTTTTATTTTTAGAAGCCTAGCCATTTTTCAATTGTTGCTTGGTATAGTACAAGGTATAGTATCATGCCCGAAGACACTACTGACTCCCTTGAGTAGAGATAGCAGTTTCCAAGAAGTGACTACCCAGGAATCCAAAGTTGGTGTGCCTATAGAAGTGAGTGTTGTGGAGGGGAGCCAGTGCCACCAAATTTCTAAGCTATCTGCCCTCAAGAAGGAGAGGTGTTCAACACCAATCTAGGGTATTTCAATGGGCCTATACCAAGTACACAAACCATTTTCCTATTAGGATTGTGCTTGTTTTATTTCTACCATTTCACATCAAATCGGTCCTAAACAAAGTGCTTGATACTATTTTATGTGTTTTCTAGTCACATTTCATTAGAAACCGTCAAAAATTTAGATCAAAACCATTTCAAAAACATCAAAACTATCAAAACAAAATTTTGGAAAACATAGAGCCACAACTACCTAATTACCACAATTTCATAAAATCCTTGTCCAAAACTGAACCAACCATTTCAAAAACATCAAAACTATCAAGCAACATTTTGGAAAACAACAACTGCTAGATACAAAGCCACAACTGTCTAATTACCACAATTTCATAAAATCCTTGTCCAAAACTGAACCAATTCATCATAATTGTGATCTTGACTTCCAAACCAGAGACTTGCAAGATTTACCAATTTATTTAAATAGACATTCCTATTAGAAATACATTGCATTATAGGTTGCATTCCTTCATTCCTTGCATTGCACAAATTGAACCTTGACCTTTAGGTTGCATTTAAACCTTCAAATTTTGATTTTGAACATAGGGGGACCTTTGAGCTCTTGAAAATTATTGGTTACTTATTCTACTTGTCATTGACCATTGTCATTTTTCTTGTCATTGTCACTTTTTCAAGTTGAGTCTTGGTCTTGTTTATTGGTCTTGGTTGTCCTCTTATGGTCAATGACATTTATAATTTGCTACCTTGGATTCACATTAGCTTGAATATCACCCTTTGTTTAAAATTTTAGTGCTCCTTTGCATTAGATCACCTTCATTTAGACTACCCTTCCTTAGATTGCACTCTACCCCTATTCCGAAATACAAAAAAAATAAAAATAGCTCATATCAATCCTTCATTATCCTTGCATTTTCATACCCCCAAAATACAAGAAAAAAATACAAAAACATAGATCAATCTCATTTAACCTTAGTTACATTAGCATCAACTAGTCACCTCATCACTCACTTTGACCATCACTCAATCTTTTAGTGTGCTTTAGCATTCATTATCCCCTATTTTTTAGGCTTTGTCATCCTTGCATTAGTATCCTTTCATTTTCATATCCTAAAATTCAAAAAATCCAAAAAACATAGCTTAGTCTCATACCCCACTTTGCATTTATCATTCTTGCATATCATATCCCTTTGGTCATAAGGTCATTATCATCCTTGCATTGTCATTTTGCATCCCTATATATCCCAAAAATCACAAATAAAAAATAAAAAAATAAAAACTTTGGTCATCATCATCCTTGTGTATCATATCCTTTAGTCATAGGGTCATTATCATTCTACCATTCCATAATCTTGGTCTCAGGTGCATCCTTATATCCAAAAACAAGCTTAGTTTCATTCACTTAGCATCATTTAGTCTCCACTATCTTGGTCTACCTTTGGTATCCTTTGCATCCATTAGTCTCATATAATCTCATCCTTTAGTCATTATCATCTTTGCATGATCATCTTGCGTCCTTCTATCCTTGAAAATCACAAAAAAAAGCATAGCATAGGTACATGCCTTCCATTGCATTGGCATCTCTTAGGATTCATACCATCCACCACCATGTCTTCCATTCACCTTGATATGCTTGCTAGTCAAGTTGAATACCAATTACTCCACAATGGTCAAGCCCAACAATCCATAGAATTCAAAAGAAAATACCTTGAATCCAAATACCAAGCACCCACAACCCATAGTCAACCATCCATCTATCCCTCTTACCAAAAACCCATAAACTCTAGTATTCCATCCATCTACCCTCATTATCAAGAGTCCCTTAGCACAATCCATGTCATTAAATCCCAATCAAACTTCTATTAATCACCCTTATCCTAACCTTGACAAGGGAAACCAACCTTCCACTAGTCCATTCCAAGCCTGTATGTCTTATCCTAGTCTATCATCTCTCAACCCATTCCAAGTCTCCACATCCTATCCTAGTCAATCATCCACTAATCCATTCCTATTCAATCCATCCAAAACTACATTTAGTCGTGAAAATACATTTGGTCATGGTCTCCAAAACCACATCACATTGCCTACACCTTGGGATACATGTCAAAAAGAAAGTCCAAATCATGACATCATAGCTTCACCTTTATGTCAAGATAAAGGTAGTCCATCCCATGACCCCATCGTTAAGTCCACCCAAGAAGTCCTTCTAGATAACCATAACATCCAAAATGCACCTATCCTTGAACAAAATCCCATTTCCAATCATGTCATCCAAGACAAACCTATTTTTTACTAAGATCCTCCCCTTGAACATGAAGTCCAAAATTATCCTCTCATTGACCTTTATGCCATTCATGATCAAATATTTGAAGTCGATCCTATCCAAGTACCAAACACATCCATTTCCCAAGATGAGACACTTGCCTCCTTTGGACACATAGATGATCAAACAAATGACATGGATCAAGTCAAAGAAGAACACAAAAAGGCTACTATGGATCAAGAAGAGCATAAACAAGCTAGTATGAATCAAGTCAAAGAAGAAGATACAAAAGCTACCATGGTTCAAATTGACATCCCAAATTATCAAGAAGAAACAAGCATGATGAATGATAAATCCAAAATATCCTATCAACTAGGATCATCCACTTTTATCAAATAAGGCTTTCTCATATAGGAGAAGATTCCAAGTATCAATTTTCACATACACAACGATGGGTTTGCATCTTGTTTTCTAATTAAAAAATACCCCATCGCAAATAGAATATTTTAGAGCATGCAATATCAAGGAAAAGGACTAGGTCTACATGAGCAAGGAATTCAAGAACTAATACAGCTTTATGAAAATCCCAGACATCAAGGTCTTGGTTATTCTTCAGTCAACGAATAAAATGATGTTAGTGGTATTTCCTCAATATTGGGGGCAACTTTATCTGATACAAATATCAAAATGGAGGCCATGAGTAGTCCTTTTCATAAGGTTGTTTCCAACACTCCTTCCATCCACACCACAAACCGTCATTCCAACATGAATAAACCTTCTATTTGGAACCAAAAAAAAGAAAATTATTGCAAATCCAAAGGTCAAAATTATCAAATGTCAAAGGCCGTTCAATCAAACAAAAATTCAAGTGAACAAATAAAGTTAAAATGGATCCCAAAGAAAAATGGATCAAGCAAAGAAAATAGTTCAAAAGTAAAAGTCAATCAAAATGTGGAGCCACAAGAAAAGAGGACTCCCACATATAATAAATTTCCACCTCCATCAAAATGGTCATCAAACAAGACATATAAAAGTGTTGGTTCCAAACACTATCCCAATCAAAGTTCCAAAATCCATCATCCACCATCCCAAGTTTGGAGAATAAAATTTTCTACATCCAAAACACCAAATAGTCCATCCACACCTACCATCATCCATAATAATCCTACATCTCACATAAAGTCTAAAAATATTACATCACAAATCTGTTGTATCTTGGCAGCAACTCTTTATCATAAGGACTCTCATGGTACTCTATCACGATGTGTGTATTTTGATAAAGCCACCTCTAATATTAGAAAGGATCACAATAACATTTATCAGTTGTATGAAAGTGCTATGATCCTAACAAGACAACTACTCCACAAAGGTCACTATTGGCATATCATGACACCAGTATCTACATCAACACCATCAAAGGATTTAATCAACAATCATCCAAAACATCAAGTCGATATAAAAATAAAAAAAATTGTCACCCTGATGAAAACCTAGAAAATAGGCATCTTGTGTGACATAAAAAAAAAGAAAACAAAAAAAAAGTGAAGAGAAAAATTTCATCCAATAATGAAAACCATTTATATGGCACTTTGGATAAATACCATAATAAAAACCTGGCAAACAAGCATCATGTGTAGAAAAATTATCTATGTGGACCATTACACTTTGGGGCAAGTTGTCTCATCTTCCATTCCTTTCTCATAACATTTCCATCTATCTATCCAATCCATATCGTTTCCATCCATTTTCGCACCTACCTTGATTTTGATAAGAAATGGAGCACAAACATAAATCATGCTTTGGGAAAAATTTTGACATGTTTATCATTTGGTCATACACTATCCATGAAATATCATGTCATTGTCTTCATAGAATTTATCCAAACCCATATCTTAGAGAAAAAAAATTATTCCTATGCGACATAGGGGTAAAAGCACAAACCTATGTCACACTTTATAAAGGAATCTACCAACAACAAAAAAAAAAATGAACTTCAACCACATAAAAGTGGTCTTTATGTTTTGAATTTCAAAATGGTGTAAACTAATGAAATGTAGAACTTTTGATATAGTTTATTCATGTAATTTTTAAAATTTTAAAGAAAATTGTTTTCTTTATGTTTTTATCAATTTAAGGACAAATTTTGGAATGCTGAAAATTTTAGAAAAGAGTGACTTCACGAGCCGTCAAGAAACAAATTGAAAAACTTCATTTCTCCCTTTTTTTTCTCCAAGTAGGTAACTTCAATATCTTGTGCATGGAAAAAAAATCACATTTTGATGTATATTTTTCTCGTAATAACGTTTTAAAGTCAAACATGTCAGAATTTGAAAGTTTTACGGTTCGTCAACTATTTTCAATTTTTTTAATCATTTTCAAAAAAAATATATACCCTTTTGAAGAAGACTCTCTCCTCTTGTGCCCCATATAAGATTTAAATTTTTTTAATAAGCTTTGTACTATCTTTTTTTTAATTTCTAATCAACCTCTTTTTTATTTTTAAAACCTATTTGCATTATTTTAAAAATAAAATATATTAAAACTAATCAAAAAATTATAAAAATTATATATTTGGATTCTCCACTCCAAGATCTACAAAAGGGTATTTTTATTTTTTGTAGAAATATCATTTTGACTAGAGAAATACTCTGCCCAAGTTGAATGTTTTAGAAAACTCTGAAGAATGATGAGTTTGTTGCCATGTAGGATGCCAACTAGACATTCTCACCAAAGAGGGTTTCGACCGAGCATGTTTTGGCCGAAACATACTTGGCCAAAAATGTCTTGATATTTCCAAGCCATAAATACTAGATACACTCACTTTTTCCATAGTTTTGGCCAGTCGTATTCGGCCAAGTAACTTTCGGCTGAAACCTCTTTGGCTGAAAATGTGTCTGCCATGTCAGAGCCACATGGTTTTGGATGAAAGAGACTCGGCCTAATATCTCCCAACAAAAAATAGTTTGCTTGGAACCATTTATTTGGCCAAAAGTGTGACACACTATTGTGCTTTTACCCATAGTCCTTGGAGATCATATGTTAATTTTTTTAGCCAATAATCCTCATGTCTCCTATCCTTTGCCAAAATCAATCCATTATCCTTTCATACCTATTAGTGGACTTGGTTTTCCCTTGTCATTGGTTTAGGGATTCAAATCTACTTATCCAATTTCCCTCTATAATCCCATCTTGTCCTGAGGTTAGTCATTCCAAATGCAACAAGCCTAATCCATACAATCTTGTTATGCACCCTAGCGCATCATCCAAAACATTCCTTGGCTTTGTTCCTATCCTTGTTGTAGACCTTGATCCTTTAGTCACATTATCATCAATTAGATATGTCTTTCCCAATCCTCACGTTGTTTCAGGATGTCTCCTTCCCATATCAAATAACGTTGTCATCATCATCATCATCATCATCACTTATCAATTGGTTTTTAACTTGACTAGGGGCAAGATCATGAGTCTTTGTGCATGCCTACTTGGTTGATTATGGGTATCTTTTATATGCATTTATCATGATCCTTATAGTTATCATCCATCAAAAAGTCTCATTTGTCCATAATAAAGCTTTGTCATCCTTCTCATGGCCTGAGAACCGCCAGAAATTTAGTATCCTTTACCTTCATGATCATCCTTCGTATTCATCCATTGATCCCCTTGCAAATAACAAGTTGGTCTCGCACATGACTGGGGGAAGTTCCTTGATCTGTGTCTTTATTAGAAATAATATCAGCATCAGAAAATATTTAAAAAAAAATCCAAAAATTCATAAAACATCAAAAAATCCAAAAAAATCAGAAAACATCAAAATCCAAAAAATTAGAAAGCTTCAAAAATCCAAAAAAATAAGAAAACATCAAAATCCAAAAATAGAAAACATCAAAATCCAAAAAATAGAAAACATCAAAATCAAAAATAGAAAATATCAAAATCCAAAAAATCAGAAAACATCAAAATCCAAAAATCGAAAGCTTCAAAAATCCAAAAATAGAAAACATCAAAATCCAAAAAATAAAAACATCAAAATCCAAAAAAATCAAAAAACATCATTGGGAGAGATTTACATTAAAAAATGGACCTACTAAGGATGACATTATCAACTTTTTGAGTTATCAAAAATCAATTATAAATAAAAATAAAATTATTTATTTTATAAAATAAAATTTTCTAAAATCCTATGAATTTACTCATGATAATTAATTTAACTCTACATATCATATTCTATCTCATTCCTCTTTCTAAATATAAAATATTCTTTTTGTTTTTTAGATTTATAGTCTTAAGTTCTATTATAGAAATTATTATGTTTTTTAAAAAATATTTTCATTTTTAAAATCACATGAACCAAAAAAGAAATTTGAAAAATAAAAATAAAATCAATTAGAAAATAAAAAATAAAACCAAGAAAAATTAGGAACAATTGGAAGAAGAAAAAATTGGAGAAAATCACCAAAAATATCAAACCAAAAAAAAATAGAAAAAATAAAAAATAAAAATGATGGAAGAGAAAATCAAATAAACTATGAAAAAAAGATATCCTTGACTACTTTAGATATATATCTTTAAATATAAATATACTAGTATATAAATTTTACATAAAATAAAATATAAAATATCTAAATTTACTTTTACTTTACCATTTTTTAAATAAAAACAAATAATCAAGAGAAAAAAGTGAACTTGATTTTTTTAATAAATTATAATAGAAATATATGTTACCACTTTATTAAGTAAAAAATAAAAAATTAAGAAAAGAAATAATCTAAAATGAAAAGTGAACTTGAGTTTGTCAATAAAAATATATGTTACCACTTTTAAAAAAATAATGGACTTTAGTTTTTTAAGGAATTATAATAGAAACATGTGTCTCCATTTAACTCATGTAGTTAAGTAATTTATATTTCTTATATTTAAATAATTTGTATTATTTGAGATAAATTTTGTTTTTTTAGAATTCCTTAGGAGACCCATTTTTGTGTAAATTTCCCTTAATGTAAAATCCAAAAAAATTAGAAAGCTTTAAAAATTCAAAAAAAATAGAAAATATCAAAATCCAAAAAAAATTAGAAAACATCAAAATCTTAAAAATAGATTCCAAGTCTGAGTCTAAGTTAGTTTTTGTTAGTAGGGTTGAACTACATTTCCTCTGCACATTTGCTACATAGGAAAGACTCATCTTAAATGAGTCCCCGAGGCATTAGGTTACTCCTTTTAGGTTGTCCAAATAAAATCATGACTTCGTCTTTTGTCAAAGAAGGCAAAGTCAAGTCGTGTCAAACTACGAGGTATCTACACATCACTACGTAGGCAAGGCCATATGTCGATGAGCCCCTGAGGCCCCCTAGGTCAAGTCCCTTAGGGATTGTCGGGTCTAGCATGTCCTTGGTTTGAAAATAATCATCCTTCAAAACAAAATCACAAATCAACAAATGAACATAACCTACAAATTCTTTCATCAATTAATTGATCTTGTCATTCAATCGGAATGGGGCATTATGTCATTAGTCTCATTCGGTCTTATCTTTTGTCTTTTATCAAGATGTGTCCTTGAGATTACATTTTGTCAATTTGATCATTTACCTTAAGAAGGATGTGTCTTTCTTGCAATCAGATGCCTTGTCAACATTTATCAATTGGTCAACTTTATCAGATGTGTCATTTTCCTTAAATAGAATGTGTCCTTCCTACAGTTGGGTATTGTCACATCACTTGGTCATATCAATCAATCTTTGTCAAACAATCAATTGATCTTATCAACCTTGTTAATCAATCTTGCCTTAGTCAAGATGTGTCCTTCCTAAGGTCAGGCACAATCATTATCAATCAAACCTTGTCAACTTTATCAAATCAACCAATCTTATCAATTTTTTCAATCAATCTTGCCTTAGTTGGGATGTGTCCTTCTTGAGGTCAGGCATAATCATCATCAATCAAATCAACTTGTCAACCTTTGTCAACTTCTCAATCAATCTTTATCAACCTATTGATCAGATCAATTTGTCAACCTTTGTCAATTATCAATCAATCTGGGTCAACCTATCAATCAAGTAAGTCATCTTGGTCAAAAAATGATCTCATCATTACCATTGGCAATCACTATCATGGAAAACACTTTGTTGGGTTGGATGTGTCGTATTATCTTAATTGATTTTGGGTCATATTACTAGTCTCCTTGAGGATTTCCTATCAACATATTTAGAGGGACGATGATGGATCATGGCCTCTTTTCTTTGTTTGTTGTTTGTGGCTTGTCTTGGCAAAAATATTAGGAAAATTAGGTCCTTAGTATGAGCCGGGGCATTCCTTGTCTATTGAATTTATCTTTTGACTACTTGTCTCTCCCAAATGGTCACCTTTCACACCTCTGTCTATGTCATACCATGGTGTTTGCGGTTCATTTGTGACATTTTAATGCCCAATGATGATAAATATAAAAATGTAAACATGAAAGTTGGTTCCCTTGTCATTTCATGTCTAACTTTCCATCTTCATCCCCCTTTCTCTTTCACGCTAACATCCATCCCTTTCCATGCTAACATTTCTTCTATCCTTCATCCTCTAGTCTTATCATCCATTTCGAGAGAACATTTGTGTTCTTTGAACCCACCTATCCTCTCAAGGGGGCATACCTATACCCTACTATCATTGGGGCATATTTTAAAATTAAATTCTTTGAAACAACGCGATGAACTGCATTATGTCAAAGAGGGGAAAAATGTAGACACTAAAAAATGTCCTAAGTCTGTGAGCAACATTTTTCCTTAATCATCATCCTCTAATAATTAAATAATTTAACTTAGGCTTGATCATATCCCTCTATTAATTCAATTCACTTCATAATCTCTTTTTTATCCTGATCGATTAAATAAATTAATTGTTTCACTAATTTCCCCCTCTTCTTCAATAGTTAAATAAATTATTATTTATTTAATTATTTTATCACCTTTCATCTATAGTTAAATAATTACCATTAATTATTTAACTATTCATGGTCTTTTAATTCTTTTATGGTTAATTATTTAACTATTCCCTTGTCATCTTTCCTTATTAAATAATTAATCTAAGTTAATTATTTAATGTCTCTATTTCCCTTTTTCCTCTTATTTAACTAAATGGTTGAATAATCATTTTAATTAAATGTCCATTTTTATTTTCCTCCAAATAAATAATTTGAATAAATTATTTATCTCCACTTGTCATTTTCTTCCATTTTTGAATAAATAATTTAAAATAAATTATGTATGTGCCACCTAGTCAAAGATGCTCCATCATAATCCCTTGTCATAACATTCATTTCTATCATAGCCTACATGCCTGTCATAGTTTGCATGTCTTTCATAGCCTGCATGTCTATCTGGCATAGCTTTCACATCTATTTGTCATGATTCCTCCAAGAATAACATATTCTTGGTGCATCAATTCTGGACCATTAATCTTGGAATCCTTCTAGAGGATTAACCTCGATCGTCCATTCGAATGGTTGTATATAAAAGCAACCTTCCTCTCTCACTTTCAACTTAACAACTATTATCTCCAACTTTCTTGCTTACTATTTGTAGGTATTTGCACAACTTCAACAATAAATCTGAGGGCAATATTGACATAACAAGAAGAAAGAGAGACAAGAGAAGTGAAGCAACTCCAATGGGGAGTGTTTATTCATGAATTCTTTCATTTTAATTCCTTATTATTTGTTTTCTCTGGTTTGATGTGGTTTTATAGCTTAGAAGTGTTGGTTGTCATTTTATCTATGCTATTTTATTTTTAACCCCATCTCACAAGAATTATGAGATAGAGAGGAGAGAGTTAGAGAGAAAGAGGGGGAAGAGAGGAATAAAGAGTGAGAGAGAGATGTAGGTAGAGGGAGGAAGAGGAGAGATAGAGAGTAGAGAGGGAAAGAGGTAGGGAGAGACATAGGTGAGATACAAAGTGATGGAGGGAGAGGTGGGTAAAGGGAGAGAGAGGGGAGATAAAGATAAGTAGAGAGGGAAGGAGATGTAGAGAGATAGAGAAGAGATAGAGAGAAGTAGAGAGGGGAGGGAGGAAAATGTAGGGAGGAGATAGAGGGGTGTGTGAAAAAGAGGGGGGAGAAAGGGAGGAAGGGAGAGAGAGGGAGTGGAGAGATAGAGAGTAGAGAGAAGGAGAGAGTGAGAGAGAAAGATACAACTTGCTGACTACTAAAATTTGACCTCCTGGTTATTTAATTTTGACATGTTGATTCCTAAAATTTGACTAAGTCTAAATTTCTTAAGATATTCCAAGAACTAGAATTTGCATTATAACTCTTAGAGATCTGAAACCACTCTTAAACATCTTGCCTATATACATGAAATATAACTTAAAAGTATAAGAAAGTAAACATCCATATGGAAATGTAAACTTATACTTAAATGTTTATTTCATGTATATAGTTTCCCTAAAAGATAACACGAAGAAAGAGACAAGAAAAAGAAAAAAAAATTCAATGCAGAAAAAAATGCGAACGCATTATAATGCGCTCATATTTTAGAAATGCATTCACAAAACACAAAAGTCATGTCAAAACTAAAATATAACGCGAGTGTGTTATAACGCGCTCGCGTTATGTATTGTTGTAGGAATCCCCAAAGCCTTAGGATTGATATTTTCCTTGGAATACCAACTCAAAGGCTTGGAGGGCATTCCCAACGACCAAAGACATGTTTTTGCAAATTCTACAATATTTCACATAATCAGGTTCGTGCTCACCGTGAGGATTGCACATGGTTCAATATCAAAGAAATATAACATCTGGGTAATGTTAGGTTCTTTCTTAGGTATTGAACGATGTAATTTTTTCACTTTCTGACAATGTTAAACCTTTCATCCATAATTTTTTTTTTTTTGTATGTCTTTTTTTTGGAAAAAAGCAGTGTTTGGTGTTTTTTTTTGTTATATTAACCGTTCATCAATATTTCAAATAAATTACATTTTTAGAAACTAGACTCCATTCTACAAATTTTAAAAAAATAATAAAAAAAATTCAATTAGTTTGCAAAATTTGTAGGGGTAGCATGACCAAAATTATGTTTTTCAGGAAGTGTCCACTTCGAAAATTAGTAAAAAATAAAATATTCATTAAAAAATTATCAGAAAAATCGTGCATCAACTACATACTGTTAGCTAACTTCTGACCATAGTGATTTTAAAAATATGAAAAAAGTTCCCCGTACAAGGGTCGTACAAGAGTTGCTATGTTATGTTTTTCTAACAAAAACAACACCAATTTGTGTATGTCCCTCTTTTGAACCCCTTAATCTCAACCATTTTCAAAATAAATTAGTAGTTTAGAAAGTAGACTCAGAGCATTTCGATCCTTCTTTTTGTTTCATCTCAAAATTTTGAGTTTGACTATCCTCAATTTCACATCCAATATCAATATTTCCTAATTTCAGGAAAAAAAGTGGCCACTTAAACCCCCTTTTGGGAACCATCTTGGTGCACTTACCCATGATATATTTGTATCATTGAATTTTAAAATAAGCATCACATTTAATTTATTTAATTTTAAAATATTAATCTTTTCATAAACCCTAACTTGAAATAAAATTTATTTTAAAATAATAAATCATAATAAATAAATAAAAAATTCATTAGAATAAATAACTAAATAAAATAACAATCATAAATATATATTTTATTAAATATAAGTAATATTCATTATAAAATATTAAATATTAAATAATTATTTGACACGTGCAAAACAACAACTATCAATTTCTATTTTCTAATATTTTTCCCATGAGCTCACTCGACCCTTTTAATAGGGTTTCTTGATATAAAAAGTTGCATTGATCCTAATCTTTGTAAGGAATGAATGTGGGACTAAATTAAAATCCAACATTCAAATGGTGCAATCTTTCAAATGGTGGAAATGACAATTGCAAACAAGTACGGAAATGGAACAGTAAATTTGAACTGCAGTTGAGATGTGAAAAAGATGAGGTTAAGAGAAATGGAAAAGCATGTGTTGAGAGGGCCCCACATAGACTCAACCACCTTAGCAGTCAATTGCTTAGAATGTGTCGGTTAAGCCCAACCCTATTTGACTATTTTTAGCCTTTTCAAAGGATATGAGCCATAATGGTATTAAGATTCTCATCCATTGATTGCAATAATAATCACAAATAAGAAATATAATAAAAAATACAAATACAATTAATTTTCTATCAAATTATAATATTATGGTAAAAAAAATTATAAATTCTTCATAAATTATGTTATCCAAATTCATTAATGAAAAATTATGAGTATTTAATGACGTGTAATATTATTTTCATGATCTTTGATTAAATAATTATTATGAATTATTAGGCCAACTCAAAAAGATGAATGAGAAACAAGACGGATTAAGGGGGCCCACATCAGCCACCTAAGTAGTTTGTTGGTTAAGCCTGCTCTCCAAAAACCTCCATAATGTCAGTAAAGTAATTAAGAGAAAGTTTTAATTAAAGACTAGAATTTAAAATTGAGGATTGTTGAAATCAATGCTATACTTAGACCAACATTTAATCTTTAAATATATATATATATATATTAAGAGTGGGTTGTTTTTTTTATTTTTATTTTGCAAGTAATAAAAGGAAGATGTACTAATGTCATAGATGGAAAATAGCAATAAAGAGACTACCAAAGATTGAGAAGTATTTCTAGAAACTAACAAAGAAGGAATAACTAAAGAAGAAATATGCAAATTGTGAAGGTGCATTGGAGATTTACATATTTAGATTCAAACCTAGATGCAAATCCAAATCCTGTTGTAGTTGCAAATCATGAAGTCACTAATATCCAAATGTAGATGAAAATGCAAATCCAATTGGACATCTTGATGGAGTTGTGGGATCTCATGGTCCAACTACACATCGTATTGGAACATTTTGTTGGATGTTGTGATTGTGTTTTTGATATGTGGTTGTCATTGATGTTAGCACTATTAACATTATTGTATTGAAGGCTATATATTTCGAGGATATTGAGAAAATTGTTAAAGGAAGAGTTACAGGTTGCATGTGGAATAGTGAAGTTCATGAAGGCATCTTTTTTTTATGTTGAAGATTAGTTGTTGTGGACTAAAGTGTTTATTGATGAGAATATCTAGTTCATCTACCAGAAGTTTCAGAGGTTTGCATGAAGATTTGATTGTGCTATGAACATTTGTGTTCTAACCGTATTTCTGAGGGTTTTTCCAGTATTCTTGATTGAATTTTATGTGATTCTAGTAATTTTTGTTGTTGTAAATGATTATCTGTTAGTTCTTGTTGTTTGTGGATGCTTCTAGATCATTCTCTATTCTTGTTGTATATCCGTGTTGATTGGTGTGTTCGTGGTCGAAGATTTTTCTTGGTATGTTTAGGTTTTCATGTTCTTGGCCGACATGATGGTTGTAACATGTTGTGGATGCTTGAAGATTAAAATTTGAATGTTTGGAACACTCAAAGATATTGTTTTGGGTATCATCATAATATTAGCTGATGGTGTTTGATTCGCATTAAAATTTATTTGTAAATTTGGGCCGACATTGTAAATATTTTTTATATTTCTAGTTGACTAAGTTGTTGATGTATTTCATGTTGCAGATATATAAGAGTGGTTTTTTGAGCGAAGTTAGTTTGTTAGTATGTGTGTATGAAGTGAAGAAAATCTAGAGAAGAGAAAGTGTGTGAATATTGATCTATTCATTCGATTGCGAAGCAGAGTGAGAAGAAAGTTGAGAAAAGTGTGAAGAAGGTTTTCTATGTGTAACTGAAACTATAATCAGGCTTGTGTAGAAGCTATTTTCTCAGTTCACACCCTGTGGATCTAATCCAAATTACTGTGTATTGTTGGGTAGTGAGACCTCTTGTATTTGAGCAGTGAGCTCTAGGAAGTGTGCCTGAATGTATGTGTATTCCCATTATCCTTCATTATATTTTTAACAAAGTATAATATTGTGGACTAACATCCACCGTGGTTTTTCCCCTAACAAGGTTTCCACGTAAAAAAATCTTGGTGTTCTTTGTGTTTTTGATGTGTTGATTATTTATGGTTTATTGTTCATTCATCAGATCTAAGATTAAGTTAAGTAAATTCTGAAAAGTTTAATATTTTGTGACAACTGATTCACCCACCCTCTTAGTTGTTTGTCCCTATTTTTCCAACAATTGGTATCAAAGCAGGTTCCTCTGAAGAATTTTAAAAGCTTGAGGTGATCCGAGATGGAATCATACAAGAAAGACAGTCCTAGATTCGATGGAACAAACTACTCATTGTGGAAATCCTAGAAGGAATATCATTTGAGGTGTATTGGAGAACCCTTCTAGAAGATTACAAAGAATCCATATGTTATTCCTCATATTGGTCCTTCCATTGTTGATGAGATTAAAGAGGCTGAGAATAATGTCAAGGCTATGGAAGCTTTGTCGAGTGCTCTAACAAATTTAGAAATGACAAATGTGATAGGTCTGAAGACAGCTCATGAGATTTGGATGAAGTTGGAAACTTTGTATGAAGGATATGTACATGTGAAGATGGATAAGCTATAGAGTTTGAAAGGAAAGTATGAAAACTTGACGATGGGTGAAGATGAAAATATTTCTTCTTTTATGCAAAGAGTAAATGAAATAGTGATAGGTATTAGATGTGCTAGTGGTACCCTAGAAGAGGAAGAAATTGTGGCTAAAGTGCTCAGATAATTTCCTCCCTCTTACAAAGAAAAGGCTCATGCTATTGAAGAAAACAAATCATTGACGAATATGAAAAAAGATACACTGATTGGTAAACTTGCTGCCTTTGAGTTGAGTGAATTTGGTGAATTTGTTCCAAAGACTGAATTTGCATTCAAGGCTATTGTATCTAGAAGAAACAAGCAAAGATATGATCTAGGAGAGTGTTCTACAAAGTCATTCAAGTATGAGGAAGTAATGTAACAACTTGAAGATGAAGAAAGAGAGGTAGAAGAGTTGGAAGCACTGATTGTGAAGAAAGAAGGCAGAGGACAAGGTAAGTATAAAGGAGTGTTGCCTATGAAATGATTTTCTTGCAGTAAAATAGGTCATTTTGCATCAAGGTGTCCTGAAATAGTTCCTCGATCCAAGCCTAACAAATCTAGATTCCAAAATAAATGTTACTATGTTGAAGGAGTGACTGATGATGAGTTTGATAAAGATAATGAAAATGAAGATGAATGGGTGTTCCTTGTTATCAAGGAAAATGGTTTGGTGGCTACTGAATCTGCTAAATTTGAGAAAGCTCTTGCAGCCCGAATTGAAGAAAAGGATGAGTGGGTTATTGACAGCAAATGCTCACATCATATGACTGGTGACAAAATCAAATTTATAAGTCTTGAGAAGTATGATGGTGGGGTTGTAAGATTTGGAGATAACAATGGTGGTGTGTTTCGTGGAAGAGGATCTATTTGTCTTGGTGGTAAGCATAACACTGATGATCTTTATGTTGAAGGCTTGAAGCTGAACTTGTTGAGTGTTGGATAGATGGTGGACAAGGGTTATGATATTCAATTCAAAGATGGAAGATGTAGGATACTTGCAAGATCTGGAAAAGTAATTGCTTCAGGTAAAAAGATAGAAAGTAATATTTTTCACCTGAATGCTACTAGTGAAATTTGTTTAATTGCTCAAGTAGATGAAAGTTGGTTATGGCATAAAAGGATGTGTCATGTGAATTTTGATAACATTGTAAAAGTAAGTTCCACTCAAGCAGTAAGAGATATACCTAAGCTAGTAAAGCCTGCTAACACAATTTGCAAGGAGTGTCAGATGGGAAAACAAACTAGAATTTCTTTTCAAAGAAAATAACATCATTCAAATGGATTACTAGAGCTGGTGCATACTAATATATGTGGTCCCTCCAAAGTCAGAAGTCTTCATGGAGAAAGGTACTTTATGACGCTTATTGATGATTACTCTAGAATGATATGGGTTGCTTTCTTAAGAGAAAAATGTGAAGCATTAGAAAATTTCAAAAGTTTCAAAGCTATGGCAGAGAATAAGAAAGGCTTGAAAATCAAATGTTTAATGTCAAACAGAGGTGGTGAGTTCACCTCTGGGGAGTTCAATTCTTTTTTTGAAAAGCATGGAATCAGAAGACAGTTATCTGCTCCCCGAACCCCTCAATAGAATGGAGTTGCAGAGAGAAAGAACAAAACAATTCTAGAGCATGCTAGAACAATGATGATAGAATGAAATGTGCCTCACATCTATTGGAGTGAAGCTGTAAGCACTATTGTGTATACTTTGAACTAGGTAAATGTCAATGGTAATTCTGGTAAGACTCCTTTTGAACTATGGTTTGGTTATAAGCCTACTATTAGATATTTCAAGATCTTTGGAAGCAAGTGTTCTATCAAGAGATATGAAGACATAGGAAAGTTTGATGCAAGAAGTGATGAAGGAATCTTTCTAGGTTACTCTACTAAAAGCAAGGCCTATCGGTGCTATAACAGAAGACTGAAAAATGGTTGAGTGCAAATGTTAGAGTTGATGAGGACTCTGCTAGATCATCCAGATACTGTGGATATGATTCAAATGAATAGGAAGACATGACAAACAAAGGGAAGATAACTCAGACACAAAATCAACTTCAAATTTTGCCATATGTTCTGGTAAAACAACTTCAATTTATTCTGGTAAATCAAGTCAAGAAGGAGAGACAAGTGCAAGTGTAGAAGAAAGAACAAAAGAACCAGTTGCTCGAGAGAGTCCCAAAGTTCCAAGGTATGTGAAGCTAAATCATTTTGAAAATAAAATTATAGGAGACAAGAATAAAGGTGTGAAAACTAGGAGAAAAATTGTAGAAGAATATTGCCTGATATCCAAGATTGAGCCTAAATATGTCAGTGAAACTTGCAATGATAAAAATTAGATGGAAGCTACGAAAGAAGAACTGATGTAGATTGAAAAGAATGATACATGGATACTTGTTCCTAGACCTAAAGACAAAAAATGTGATTGGTACTAAATGGGTATTTCAGAATAAGTTGAATGAACAAGGTGAAGTGGTCCAAAATAAAGCAAGACTAGTATGTAAAGGGTATTCACAAATGGAAGGTATTGATTTTGAAGAAACCTTTTCCCCTATTGCCAGAATTGAAGTTGTTCGATTATTTCTTGCTTATGCTACATATAAGAACTATAAAGTCTATCAAATGGATGTAAAGTCAACTTTTTTGAATGGTGAGCTAGAAGAAGTATATATTGAACAGCCGGATGGACTTCAACTGACTGACAAGGAGGACATGGTTTTCCAATTAAAGAAAGCTCTATATGGACTCAAGCAAGCCCCCATAGCCTGGTATGCTAGACTGGATAAATATTTACTAAAGCTTGGATTCAATAAAGGTACTACTGGCAGTAACTTGTATTTCAAGTTGGATCATGACAAAGAGTTGATTATTGAGGTCTTTGTTGATGACATTATTTTTGGAGGACATGATAATCTATGTATGAATTTTGTTGATGAAATGAAGAGTGAATTTGAAATAACCATGATTGGAGAGATGAAGTTCTTTCTAGGATTGCAAGTTACTCAGTCAAACAAGGGGATCTTCATATCTCAATCCAAATATATGAGAGAACTGCTGAAAAAGTTTGGCATGGAAGACTCAAAGCCTGTTGGTACTCCCATGGTGACTGGATGCAAGTTAACTCAGAATGATGATTCTCCTTAGGAAAATCAAATAAGATATAGGTCAATGATTGGTGGATTGCTCTATTTAACTCAAACCATACCAGACATTATGAATGTTGTATGTATGGTTGCTAGATTTTAGGCTGATCTAAAAAAATCTCATGTGACTGCTGTAAAGAGAATCTTTAGATATCTAAAAGGAACAGTTGATTTTGGACTTTGGTATCCTAAGGATGATGATCTTACTTTGAGTGCATATATTGATGTGGATTGGGCAGGAGATGTTGATGATAGGAAGAGTACTAGTGGTGGTGCCTTCTTCCTAGGGAAGAAGCTAGTGTCTTGGTTGAGAAAAAAGTAGAATTTCATTTCTCTATCTACTGTTGAGGTAGAGTATATTGTTGCTGCAAATAACTATACTTAGGTGATGTGGATAAAACAAATGTTGAAAGATATTAGAGTAGTATATGATGAACCTATTGCCATATACTATGACAACTCAAGTGCAATTAACATATCAAAGAATCTAGTGCTACACTCTAAGACCAAGCATATATCAATCAAGTTTCACTTCTTGAGGGAGAAAGTGAATGAGAAAGAAGTCAAACTGGAGTATGTGCCTACCAAAGAACATATTGCAGAAATTTTCACCAAGCCATTTCCGAAGGATATTTTTGAGTATCTCAAAGGGATGTTAGGGGTGATTACCCCTCCTGATATGAACTAGAGAAGCATTTTCTTGCATCAATTTGTGTGCTTCATAGATATTTCTTGATCTGGATTGATGTTTTGTGGATGCTACTCAAGGGGAGTAGTCAGATGTGCATATATGTGGGAAGGTAATGCTTATCTTTGTCATTGATGTCAAAGGGGGAGAAGAGCAATGTCAAAAATCCTTTAGGGGGAGAAGAGCAATGTGAAAAATCTTCTTAGGTGGAGAGGAGCATTTGAGGAGAAGAGTTAGAACCAAAGGGGGAGTAAGTGTAGCTATGTTGATGACATTTTTCACATCATGTGTTGCCATCAATTCCAAAGGGGGAGATTGTTGGATGTTGTGATTGTGTTGATGATATGTGGTTGTCATTGATGTCAACAGTGAAGGTCATGAAGGTGTCTTCTTTTGTACGTTGAAGATCAGTTGTTGTGGACTAAAGGGTTTATTGCTAAGAGTATC
This sequence comes from Sequoia sempervirens, assembly GCA_007258455.2. Classification (NCBI taxonomy): domain Eukaryota; kingdom Viridiplantae; phylum Streptophyta; class Pinopsida; order Cupressales; family Cupressaceae; genus Sequoia; species Sequoia sempervirens. Next base: position 182,304,857 of record VDFB02358134.1, on the reverse strand, counting down.
TAGTTCATCTACCAGAAGTTTCAGATGTCCACGTGAATATTTGATCATGCTATGAACAATTGTGTTCTAATAGTATTTTTGTGGGTTATGTCAGTATTCTTGATTGAAGTTTATGTGATTCTAGTAATTTATGTTGTTGCAGATGATTCTCTATTAGTTATTTTTGTTTTTGGATGCCTCTAGATCATTCTCTATTCTTGTTGTATGTCCGCATTGATCGGCATGTTCGTGGTCGAATATTTTTCTCGGTATGTTCAGTTTTTCATGTTCTTGGCTAACATGATGGTTGTAACGTGTTGTGGATACTTGAATATTAAAATTTGAATGTTTGGCACACTTGAAGATATTCTTTTGGGTCTCATCATAATATTAGTCGATGATGTTTGATTCGCATTAAAATTTATTTGTAGATTTGGGTCAACATTGTAAATATGTTTTATATTTTTGGCTGACTAAGTTGTTGATGTATTTCATGTTGTGGATATATAAGAGTTCTTTTTTGAGTGAAGTTAGTGTGTTAGTATGTGTGTATAAAGTGAAGAAAATCCATAGAAGAGAAAGTGTGTGAATATTGATCTATTCATTTGATTATAGATCAAAGTGAGAAGAAGGTTGAGCGAAGTGTGAAGAAGGTTTTATGTGTTTAACTAGAACTTTAATCAGGCTTGTGTAGAAGCTATTTTCTCAATTCACAGCCTGTGGATCTAATCCAAATTATTGTGTATTGTTGGGTAGTGAGCCCTCTTGTATTTGAGCAGTGAGCTCTAGGTAGTGTGCCTAAATGCATGTGCATTCCCATTACCCTTCATTATACTTAAATCAACAATGTATAATATTGTGGACTAACATCCACCATGGTTTTTCCCCTAATAGGGTTTCCACATAAAAAATCTTGGTGTTCTTTGTGTTTTTGATGTGTTGATTTTTTATGGTTTATTGTTCATTCATTAGATATGAGATTAAGTTAAGTAAAGTATGAAAAGTTTAATATTTTGTGACAACTGATTCACCCCTTCCCCCCCCCTCTCAGTTGTTTTTCCTTGTTTTTCCAACACATTCTATTAGACATCCTAATGGGGCTGCAAGTTCCCACATTGCTATGAAAGTTGGATAGCCTATCATAAAAAGAGTATTTAGAAATATTTTTGATGCTGAAATATTCTTTAAAAATGAATCTTGACTATTAATTGAAGAAAAAAATTAATCATTCATTTGTAACAAAATTTTGGGAGCCTTCATCTATAAAAGGACATTCGTTGTGTATTTTTGAGAGGGGTGAAATTGTTGATTGTTATAGGATCTAGTAATAAAGTTTTGTTATTATTGAATGCATTTCATGGTTTTCTCTCATGTAGTGGATTTTATCTAGAATTATAGTGAGTTAGCATGTTTGTATGTTTGTCCAAGTTATCAAAACTTTGAAAATTGTAAGGTGAATTGACTTTTCTTCTTACTATGAATGATGCCACGAAATTATGCCATTCTTAGGATATTTTGTGTAATTCTTTTGTAAATGAAAAATCTCCATAGAAGCTTGCATTTCCCATGTGTAATTGTGGTAGTGTGTACTGAAACACAAAATAACTATTTGATACTTTGCTACTAATTTATATGGAAATTCTAATAAATTTTTAGATTTGGAGTTCTAACCCTTCTCTATCTCACCCTTTCTTTTACTATTTTTTAATATAAAATGTAAAAATTTAAATAAAGAATCATACTATTATGAAATGTTATGCAATGCTCTAATATGAATAACTGAAATCTAACTTTTAGAACATTGAACGTGTATTTTAGGTTTGAGCACATAATTTTTTATCTTATTTTCCAAAGTTGGCCCTATTTTGTAGACTCCAATCACATAAGTCCCTTTATAAAAATAATATCCATAATGAATTACTAAGTAATCCACACATTGAGAACCAACAATTCATGACTTAATGCTATTGATCATGTTTGAAGCTTAAATTTCCTTCCAAGATAAGGTAACTTCATTGAGGAATTTTATCTTAATTGATAGTGTTATTAACACACATTAACAGGTCTATTTAAGGCTAAGAAAAAACCATGATTGAAACCATCTCATCACTACCTCTCCAATGACTATAATTTTGTTCAATTTCATCACTATCAATCTTAAGCCCAATTCCTCTCCTCTGCTATAAAATGCAAATGAAGTTCAAAATAAGTCAATTTAGCATATATGTGTTAGTTTTATATTCTCTTGTAGGTCATTTAAGTGAGACAAAGTGACACAAGTCTACTTCACACCCAACTATCATGGTGCATCCTCCCATCTTTACTTTTATTATACTTTGAACCAATCATTTAATGAAATGCACTTTAGTTTTTTATTTTATTAGTTATATACAAATAGTGGAAGCAAACAACACAAGTGTTTTTTCACTAATTGAAGACTTTTGGAAGAATAACACAAGGGTATCTCCAAATCAAAGGGATGTGGTAAGAAGGAGAATCGATGATCAAAGGCATGAGCCACATCCAAAGCATTTTTTTAATTGACTCAAACACAGTTTTTTTCATAAATTTCTAGAAGACTATCCTCAAATTAAAATTTGTCAAATATATTTTGAAATGCTAAAACCTTTTTATGTCAAGAAAAATCACACATGCACAACTTGTTGTAGATTACATATTGAATTTTCTAACCATTTTGATGTTTATCATTCTATATGATTAGATTTTCATACTAATAATGTTTTGCAGGATTGTGGCATACGTGTCCCACCAACATCTTCAAGAAACTTCATAATAACAATTTTATGTAGAAGAGAGGAAGGTCAAATATTCTATAGGAAATTATGCTTGGATGGCACATGTCAGCATTGTGGTGGGTTGCAACGTATGCCAATATGTGAAAATATGGAAATCACACATGCAGTTGGAAAGGAACTAGTAGAGTTTGACAAGTATAAAACAATGGCCTACAATAAAAAAGATGGTAAAGAAGAAAAAAAGGTGTTAATTGGTTATTCAAGATATTCCACTGTATCAGTTTATGTCTACATTTTGTAAAAGTATAGTGTATGAGTATGCAAGACATACCCATAGAACTTGATGGTTGGACTTGTAATTCAAGTTATGCAAGGATATTTTTCCACTTGGTAGCATTGTTTCATTCGTTGACTTTGCAAAGAACTACATCCTACAGCCACAAAGTGAGGTACAATCACAATATTACAACTCCACACAAGTTTCTACTTTTGTGCACATAACATTCATTCATGCAATTGATAGTATAGAGAATAAAAAGAAGGTATTGAGGGAGTACCACTTTTAAATTAGTGATGATCACACACATTCTACAGAGTTCATGCAAGCTACTTTTAGTTGTTCTACAATGATTTGGCTAGGAGGGGCATAGCATACAGTCAGCATATAATATGGTCAAATAATTGTGCATCACAATTCAAACACTCATGGATGTTCTATTCATTAAGCAGGATACATGTTATTGCAGGTGTTCAACATATGTGGAACTTTTATTGGGTCAGGTATGGAAATGGGGAGCATGATAGTGCAAGAGCGTGTATCAAAAGAGCATTAGCACAAGAAGAGTTAAAGTATAAAAACAATGCAAAGTTGACATATGCAAAATTACTAAGCATTTTCCACTGTATGGATGTAAGGATGATTGTATGATGTAGAGGGAACTATTACCTTTCATTTTCTTTTGGTTTGGTTCAATTTTTTGTTGATTTGAAAAATTTATAAGCATTTTGGTGAAAACCGTTCTGAACCCTGCCTAGGGTTTCGACTTGCAAAAAAATGCCATAACTCGAGTTTCCTCCATGGGAAAATGCTACAAATTGGTAGAGATTTTTGTCTTGGTGCCTTCTATCACCCTACAAGATTTGGTCTCATGATTTACATGTGTAAAAAGTTATCTTTTCACCAATCCGCTTTCCCAAATTCTCAAAACAGTCATAAAAATCCCTTAAATGGTGACTATCCATTGAAACCCTCATTTAATCTCATGTATTTGGGTTGTATGAATTTTTTGATGTGTTGGAGATGCCTACCATGGTCTAGAAATAGTTACGACTTTCATTTTTTGTGTATTTCAATCATTTTTTTGTGCCAAAACCTCATGGTTATCATGCCTAGTTGTCAATTAGACATAGTCAAGAAGCAAGAAAATCAAAATTTGAAGTCTTTCGTACAAAGAAACCTATGCTAGTTTTGAGATATGTTCAATAATGGCCAAATGGGTATCTGAAACAAGTTTTCTTTCTTGGATATCAGTTTTGGTTAGTAATTTATGCCAAAAATTCCTTTTTGAAAGGTTACAAGGAAGAACAAGGGTTTATGAAGGAAAACTCACTTTTTGATGAACAAAGACACTTGTTTAAGGTTGTTTTGAGTTTTATTACCCCTTCTCTACATCACTTGACTCAACTTAGACCAACTAGGATGTGAGTGTGTGTATGCTTAGTTAGGCTCATTAAAGGTTACTAGACCAAGCTCTTCTAGTGAGTGATACTCCCCCTCTCTTCCGAAGATTTAAATATGTTCTTGCATCCAGCTTAGTACATCCAAAAATAGTTAGCCAATAACAATTCATTCATATTCATCATATATTTTCATCTCTAGAACATTAAAAAATATAAAATTGAATTAGGCATTCATTCATCACATTATACATCAAGATCCATATACAAAACACATTCATATATTAAAGCATTTTAACCTAACAAGGTAACAATAAATAGGTAATAACACAATGGGGTGTAACGTATTCCCCCCCTTGTGAATCATTATCCCCAATGATTTTTAGTATCAAATATAAAATATAAACCATAAAACATAAACATAACAATATTATTTTAGGAGCTTTCAAAGTCTAGCAAAATATAACGAAACTTTTGCTTATCTTAGCATAGTCCTGCCAAGTGGCAAAATCTTATGCATATTGATCCCACTGGACCTTACATTACAAAACCTCTTTGTTATGTAAGTGAAGCTTACGTGTTCTGATCACTTTAAGAGGCTCTATTATTACCACTCCTAGGTCTTGTACTTGTAAAGCATTCCATTCAATAACATGGTTATCCCCTGGTATGTACTTCTTAAGGTATGAGACATGAAAGACATTATGCATCTTCAAAAGAGCTGGCAGCAAAGCAATTCTATATGCAATAGACTTGAATTCCTCGAGAACCTTAAAAGGAACTACATAGCATAGAGCTAGCTTGGATGACTTTCCAAACTTTATAGAACTCTTGTAAGGTTTAGCTTTGAACAAAACCTTCTCTCCTACTGAGAAACTCCTAGGTACCTGTTTAGAATTTGCATAACTCTTTTTCCTATCATTAGCTTCCACTAGCCTTTGCTTGATAATCCCAACTTGCTCCATTTTTTATAACATTTTTGGCCCAAGGCTTATCCTAGCTTCTATTTTATCCCATATTATAGGAGTTCAACACTTTCTGCCATAAAATGCTTCAAATGGAGCCATCTTGATTGAAAAATGATAAGAGTTATTATACACAAACTCAACCAAATGTAGGAAATCCTCCCATTTGTATTCTTGATCCATGCAATACATCCTTAGTAGATCCTCTAACACTTGGTTCACCCTTCTAGTTTTTCCATCCATTTGTGGATGATATGTTGAACTTATGTTCAACTAAGTCCCAAGTGAAGAAAACAAGGTTTTCCAAAATCTAGATGTCACACGAGCATCCTTGTCAAAAATAATGTTTTCAAGAATTCTATGCAATCTGAATACCTCTTGAATAAACTTTCAAGCTATAACAGGAGCTCCATCAATCAAATTCCGTAGAATGAAATGAGCCACCTTTATAAGCTTTTCCACCACTACCAGAATGGAATTGTGCTTATTCCTTGACATTGGGAGACCTCACACAAAATCCATGCTAATGACCTGCCATTTACTTTCTAGAACTTCATGAGGATACAAAAGATCTGTAGGTTGATGATCTGCCTTCACTCTTTGACATTCTAAGAAACTTTCTACAAATCTTGCGACGTCCCCTTTCATTACCTTCTAGAAATGCAATGGCTTTACATCAGGAAACATCTTAGTTACACCAAGATGTCCAGAATATGGTGCACTATGAACTTATTTCCATACCAAGTTCCTTAATTACCTAGATTTAGGTACATAAATCCTTCCCTTAAACCTTAATAAACCATTAGGTTCAAAGTAAAATCATTTGTACCTTCAATCTTGTGAATTATCCAAGAGTGCTTGCTTGACTTGATCGTAAAACTTGTCACCCTTAGATTTATGCAATACTTGACCTTTGAAGTCAGTTTGAATTGATATCATCAAGGAGGTATGCCTCCTACAACTTAGGGAATCGACAACCTAATTTTACTTCCCCTTGATATAACTAATGTTGAAATCATAATCAGATATCAGTTCCAACAATCTCCTTTGTCATGCATTCATATTGGGTTGAGTAAACAGATACTTTAGACCATGATGATCAGTCTTCAGTTCAAATGGTTTCTCCAACAGATAGTGTCTCCACATCTGTAATGCATGGACAACTATTGCCAATTCCAAATCATGCAAAGCATAATTTTCTCATAAGGCTTAAGCTTTCTTGACTCATAAGCTAAGACTCACTTTTCATGCATCAATACTCCACCCAAACCTTCTTCTAAAGTATTTGCGATAACAATAAAGTCACCATCTAGATCTAGTACTTTCAATATCAGATCTATGGTCAAATGCCACTTGAAATTTCTCAAACCATTCAAACTTCTTCCCTTTCCTCTACAACAAAGCAATGGGAAAATCTATTTTGGAAAGGTTTGCAACAAAATTTTGATAATACCTAGACATACCCATAAAACTTCTAACTTTTGGCACATTCTTAGGCACTAGTCACTCAAGCACTACTTTTATTTTCACTGGATCAATTGCAATCCCATCAATTGAAATCACATGACCCAAATACTGTACTTCCTTCTAAAAGAAGGTACACTTTGAGAGTTTCTTGTATGGCTTATGCTCCCTTAAGTGTTGGAGGACAATCTCTAAATGCCAGAGATGTTCCTCTTCATTCTTGGAGTAGATTAAAATATCATCCAAGAAGACCAACACAAACCTATCCAATCAATCCCTAAATACATTATTCATTAGGTTCATGAATGTTGCAGGTTCATTTGTGAGTCCAAAAGGTAGGACCATGAACTTGTAATGATTGTACCTAGTTCTGAAAGTTGTTTTAAAAATGTCTTCATCGTTGATCCTTAGTTGATGATAGCTTGACCATAGATCAATCTTCAAAAAAATTGCCACTTCTCACACCTGATCAAAGATATCAATACGTGGCAATGGGTATTTATTCTTTATCATTTCTTTATTAAGCAACCAATAGTTAATACATAAGCATAGTGTACCATATTTCATCTTCACGAACATCACTAGTGCTCCCCAAGGTGAAACACTGGGTCTTATCAGTCCCTTGGCATCAATTCTTCCAATTGATATTTTAGCTCCATTAATTCTTTCGTGATCATCTTATATCACACTTTTGATATAGTCTTCACCCCTAGAACTATGTCGATGGAGAAATCAAACCCTCTTTTGGGAGGAAATCCAGGTAATTCATTTTGAAATGCATCTGTAAAGTTCCTTAGGATAGTGTATTTCTCCATATCTAACTTTCTCAATTCCACCACCTCGCCATCTTCAGCTTCTTGGAGGTCTTGAGGTCCATAATATACTACATAATCTTGAGAAATGAACTCTTTGTATTCCTCAAGTTTCTCCATTTTCACCGCAAAGAGTTGACAACCTTTCTTCTTCACTCTATGCATTTGTATGATAGAAATCTATCACAACTTAACTTCTCTAGGCATGATTCCTTGCAATGACACCTAGTTTCCAAGATCATCTAAGAATTCTATTATTTTTGCATGACAATCTACTTTGGACCTATGTTTCCATATCCAATTCATCGCTAAGATTACATCATATGAACCTAAGGGGGCTACATACAAATTCACTTCCATAAAGAAACTCAAAAGTTCGACCCTTTCTTCAAACAGACATTGATCTACCGTAGCTCTTGTCTGGTTTGCATATTCAACAATCCAAGACTTTTCCATGTATCTAGCTCTTCTAGAAATTTTACTAGCTATACTAGGAGAAATAAAAAAATTTGTAGCATCAATATCTATTAAAATTGAGATGGGTGTACTAAACAAAGTACATGAAAATTCTATTGGATTAATCTAGTACTCTGCTTGCCGGTTGTCTAATGTTGCATAAGTCCTTTGCTAGAATGTAGCTTGTTGAGGAGGAAGAGGGTTCCCATGTGGTTGTGACCTTGATGGTTTGTTGGGACATTGGTTTACAAAGTGTTCTCCACCACATTTAAAACATCCTTTCAATGGTCCCTTCCTTTGTGTAGGCCTTCTAGAATTTCCTTCATTCCCACCAGCATTGTTGTTGTTCCCCCTACGATCCCTTCTTGGTTTATTCCAATTATTATGGGGTCCCTTGTCCCCTTGTCTTTGAAAATCTTTCCCTTCACTAGGCTTCTTTGAAGCTTGATTGGCTTGTGACCAATTTAACTTCTTTCAATTCTTTTCACAGTAATTTGAGATAGATTCAATCCTTTGCTCTTGCTTAATGGCTTTCTCATATACTAGGTCAATGTTAGCAAGACCATGTATATCTACCTCTCCACCTATTTGATTATTGAGACCCATGATGAACTTCCTTATGTGAAACTACTCATCCTTTTGGTACATGGGTACATACCTCAGGAGATGAGTGAATTTCTCCCAATATTCATTCATTAAGGAATCTCCTTGCTTTAGGTTTCGAAAGTCAGTGATCTTTTGATCATAGAATAATTGAGGTAATGACCACTTCTGAAAAATCTCCATGAATTCACTCCAAGTAAGCCTTAAGGAATTGAGCCCAAGCTCCATATTTTTATTCATCCACCAGTTGGATGCTTCTCCAACCATCTAAAAATCTCCCCAAATAGGTTTAGTGACCTCAAACTAATTCTTTATTTCAAAATACTTTTCCATCTTTGTGAGCCATGCCTCAGTTACATCCCCACTAGTACTACCTTCAAATTTTGGAGGTGCGGTCTTTCTCATACCTTGAGATAGCTCACTTGCCAGTTTTTTCCTTTTGGTTCCCTCCGAATTAGACTGTGACTCATCATCCTCATGTTCACTTGATTGAGTATGATCATGGGAATTTTCACCTTCTTCTTCATTGTTAGGAACTTCTTCATTTTTAGGAACTTCTTATTCCTCCCTTTCTTTTCCTTTTACCTCCTGCTCGAGGTTCCAAATTATGTCTCTTGTCTCATCCATCATAGACAAAATACTAAAAAACTTAGCTTCGGCATTCTCTGCAACTTGGCCTACTTCTTGACTTCCCCCAAGGTTAGTTCTTGTTCTAACCATTTTTCACAAGAAAAATTACACGTGGAGGTTTCATTTTAATTAGATCCTAAGAAATTTTACTTAACATTCAAAAAAAATTCCAAAAGAACAAACATTCACATAATAAATTTCATAAAAGAACTCATACACATGTTTTTTCAAAACATGCTTTTCATTAAGATCAAAAAGGATTTCAATATCCTTGTGTTTACATGGAATGACCATTTAGATAGTCTAATGGAGAGTATCCATTAGATTCACTCTACGATACATAACTAAGTGGGGTATACCCCTAAGATTTTTGTTCCCGTTCATTGTCAAAAGGGTAATAACCCTTAGACCTATCCTCAAATACATAGTTCAGGGAACATATTCCTCTAAATCACCAGTTGAGGCTATTACAATAACTTCCAACATTGGAAGAACACAAGGGTCCCTAAATATCATGGCAGGACTAACACTACATTCTAAGGGCATGTCTCTAGAAAGTGGTAAAAATTCTGACTTGGCCACAGAGACAGGAGGTACATAGTTGACAACATCATGCATCTTTTTTCTCTCTTGATTGATTCATGATAGGGCATGATTGAAAGTCTCATTTTCACTCAACCAAATGGCATTGTCATAATTGGTCCCCTATATGGTTCAAACAATGGCTTCCTTTTCCTTATTGGCCCTTAGGTAGTGTTCATTACTGATTACTAAATTCCTTGTAGTCATCTTGAGATGCACCATCCTATCATAAGAATTCCAAACATTGGACTCATATAATGTTGGATGGAAACATAGTGAGCACATTGGACTTTCAACCCCTATACCCTCTACCATATACATTGGACCCTTAACCCTTAAACCCAAGTAAAATCTCTACCCTAATCCCTCAACCTTTAATCCCTAAACCCTTAACCCTCTACCCTCATCCATCAATTTTTAAACCCTAAAGCCTCAATTTTTATACCCTCTACCCTATACATTAGACCCTCAACCCTACTCCATCAACCCTATACCCTCAACCATCTACCCTTAAACCCTCTACCATCTACCCTCAACCCAATATCTTCTACTCTCAACCCTAATCCCTCAACCCTTAAACCCAAGTAAACTCTCTACCCTAATCCCTCAACCCTCAACCCTTAAACCCTCAACACTCTACCCTCTACCCTCAACACTTAAACCCTAAACCATCAACCCCTATACCCTCTACCCTATACATTAGACCCTCAACCCTAATCCCTCAACCCTATACCCTCTACCCTCAAACCCCTAAAACCCCAAAACCCCAAACCTCCCACACTAACCTGAAACCGGCTCTACCCTCTACCTATGCATTAAACTCCTCAACCTCACCTCAAACCTCAACCCTAATCCTCAATCAACCATCAACCCTAAACCATAAACCTCAACCCCTATAAGTACTCCTACCCTAAGGGCTACATTGGACCCTCAACCCAATCCTTCAACCATATACCCTCAATCATATACCCTAAATCCTACTCCTCAACCCTAAACCCTCAATCATAAACCCCAAACCCCAAACCTAAACCTTCTACCCTCTACCCCCTACCTTAACCCCAACCCTATACCATCAACCCAATACACTAAAACTTCATCAACCCTATAGGTCCTCAACTCTATACCCCAATTCTCAACCTCTACCCTATAAATTGATCCTCAACCCTCATCTATCTATGTCCCTCCCCTTATCTTCCCCTTTCTCTATCTCACTCTCCCTCCATCTCCTCCCTCTCCATCCCTCCCTCTCTACCCTAATCCCTCAACCCTATAGCCTCAACCATGAAACCCTTAAACACTCAACTCTAAACCCTAAACCCTCTACCTTCTACCCTAAACCCTAAACCCTAATCGCTTAACCCTATACCCTCAACCCTTAAACTATTTTCCCTAAACCCTCAATCTATAACCCTTAATCCCTCAACCCTTAAACCCTACACTCTCAACCCTTAATCCCTCAACCCTCAACCCTTAAACTCTAATCCCTCAACCCTAAAACTCTTAAACCCTCATCCCTCTACCCTCTACAATATATATTAAACTATGAACCCTCAATTCTCAACCATCTACCCTATACAAGATTCTTTAACGAGGTTTCTGAATTGAGACTTTTAACTTTAACCCTGAATCCTTATTCTTTAATCTCGGAATTCCCGGATCTTTAATCTCCCGGACCTTTTAACTTTAACTTTACTTCCGAGATATTCTTTATTTCCGAGGAGAATCCTTTTTAATCCCGATCTCTTTGACCCCTGAGATTTTAATCCTGATTCTTTTTTGACGATCTATTTTACTTTTTCTTTCCTTTTTTTCTGACTTTTTGACTGAGCTTTTGATGATTTTTCTTATGAGATATTCTTGACGATCTGATCTCTCGATGATTTCTTTTGATTTTTTAAATGAAAATGGATAAAATGGATCTTCTGATTCTGACGATCGCAAAAAGATTGAAAACCTGATCGATTGAAAACTGCAGCGGATTGACGATAAAGTTTGATCCGGAATCCGCGCGTGGATTTCTGCGGATTGACGCGAGATCTCGACGATCTTAAAAAAAAAAGCCTGATCTGATTTCGACTGATCGATCCGCTCGATCCTGATCTGCCTGATCCGATTGATTTTGATTTGCCTGGACATACATACACACATACACACATACTTACATACATACAAGCATACATGTACATATGTACATACAATCTTACATACATACTGTTGATGTGTTTTTTATGCACTTATTAACACAGGCAGTGTGTAGGTGCACTACCTCTCTTGAAAGACAATCTTCCACAATCATATTGCAGAACACTATCCCAAGGTCTCTAATGTCAGGTCTTGACAGTTAAGCTGGAATTGACCGGTCTGTTCTACATGTGATTTTGGTTGAATCACAAGGTGGTCTTAATGGATGATTTACAAAGCATGGAAGTTGGGTTTGCAAATGCAGCTTCAAAGTGCTGAAAGTGAATGAACAGTGGCTATCCACTCAAAACAGCAAGTTGAAACTCATCAAGTTCATCTGATTTAGCTTCATGGTGATGCTTTGGATCCTACTCTAACCAAGGACTAAAAGAAATAGCAAAAGGAAAAGGGTTAAGAAAGTTGTTCTAATCCTAAGCTATGAATGAACAGTATTAATGGTGGTTGCTAAAGTAGACAAGCTTCCTAAACTAAGTTTTGTTTGACCAAGAGAAACCTACGGCTACACAAAACCAGTCCAATCTTCTAAGGTCTATTGATTTTCAAATTACACATACACATCATGAACATGCAATTGAACTAGGTTGCAACAATGACAGAAAGAAGCCCAGGCTAACTTTTCACAACAGCTTGTAATCAACAAGTGCTAAAAGTATGGGCTAGAAGCTTATCAAATACTATAACAGCAACACCATCATGAAAACCATTCAAGAAACTAATACTAAAACTAACATAGAAGGTAGAACCATGCATGCAAGATGAGAAAAATCAAAGAGAAAATCCATAAAATCATGCAATGTTGTCTTCTATTGCTGCAAATGCTTTTTACAACAGCTCTCCAACCCTTACAAATGAGGGGCAAGCCCCTATTTATAGTTTTCCAAAGCCCAAATGAATGGCTAGGATTAATTCACAATGAGTGGCCCAGATTTGATTACATTAGGGTTTCACCTACCCCCCATTATCCAACAATTTAAAATACATC
>VDFB02358134.1:182271904-182291729 GCA_007258455.2 Sequoia sempervirens | reverse complement strand
CCTCCCTCTGGCACTGCACTAACTCTCTTTCTCTCCTCCCTCTCTCTCCCCCCTCTCTCTCTCCCTCTCTCTCACGTCTCTCTCTCCCACCCCATCTCCCTCTCTCCCTCCCACCCTATAGCTAAGTCCCCCTCACTCCAACCGCTTCTCTCCCAATCCCTCTCTCTTAGGTCTCTCCATTTGACCCCCTCTCCCTCTCTCAAGTCTCTCTCTCATTACCTCTCTCTCTCTCTTAGGTTTCTCCCTCCCTCTCTCCATCCCACTCTACATAGGCAATTCTCTCTCTCTCTAAATTTTCCCTCCCTCTAAAGACATACATACACACATACACACATACTTACATACATACAAGCATACATGTACATATGTACATACAATCTTACATACATACTGTTGATGTGTTTTTTATGCACTTATTAACACAGGCAGTGTGTAGGTGCACTACCTCTCTTGAAAGACAATCTTCCACAATCATATTGCAGAACACTATCCCAAGGTCTCTAATGTCAGGTCTTGACAGTGCTTGGAATATCTCAATTGTTTCATGTGATTTGCTGGAATCACAAGGTGGTCTTACGGATGAGTTACAAAGCATGGGAAGTTGGGTTTGCAAATGCAGTTTCAAAGTGTTGGAAGTGAATGAACAGTGGTTGTCCACTCAAAACAGCAAGTTGAAACTCATCAAGTTCATCTGATTTAGCTTCATGATGATGCTTTAGATCCTACTCTAACCAAGGATTAAAAGAAATAACAAAAGGAGAAGGGTTAAGAAAGTTGTTCTAATCCTAAGCTATGAATGAACAGTAACAATGGTGGCTGCTAAAGTAGACAGGCTTCCTAAACTGAGTTTTGCTTGACCAAGAGAAACCTACAACTACATAAAACCACTGCAATCTTCTAAGGTCTATTGATTTTCAAATTACACATACACATCATGAACATGCAATTGAACTAGGTTGTAGCAATGACAGAAAGAAGCCCAGACTAACTTTGCACAGTAGCTTGTCATCAACAAGTGCTAAAAGTATGGGCTAGAAGCTCATGAAATACTATAACAGCAACACCATCATGACAGCCATTCAAGAAACTAACACCTAAACTAACATAGAAGGTAGAACCATGCATGCAAGATGAGCAAAATCAAAGAGAACATCCATAAAATCATGCAATGTTGTCTTCTATTGTTGCAAATATTTTTTACAACAACTCTCCAACCCTTACAAATGAGGGGCAAGACCCTATTTATAGTTTTCCAAAGCCCAAATGAATGGCTAGAATTGAATTACATCGAATGGCCCAGATTTGATTACATTAGGGTTTCACCTACCCCCCATTATCCAACAATTTTAAAATACATCTTTGTCTTTTTCCTGTTTTGTCATCTAGTGCTCAGGTGTTGTAGCAATTTCGTCATTTAGCTGATTTCCCTTTTACTGTAGCAGAAACTGCCTGAAATTTGTTTTCTTACTTGATGTGTTTGCAGTGTTCTTCCTTAGATCAAATGAACCCGTTGATGATTGATATCAATGGATTGGTTGCCCCTGATTCGAGCAGACAACTCCCTTATGCTTTCTTCAAGGCCACCCCCTTGCATTTTTGTCCTTGACTTCCTTGGCACATGCCTTCTTCTAACGCTGACCCTATTGGTGGGTGCTAGGGGGAGAGGCGAACATGAAATGAATGGTGATAGGAGCGATGCACTTTTCCTTGTTCAAATTTCTCAATGGGTCTCCTAACAGACCCGCAGTAGGCTCCTTGAAACCTACATACATGAAGTGTCGTAAGTGCTTTCATACACAAATCAAGGAAAACATTAGTCAAATCTTACAAAATCCTTGTTAGATCCATCCATGCATCATCAAAAGATCATAATATTCATATTTGGAGCTCATTTGGACCATAAACATTAATGCAGGCCCAAGGGGGCGGGCAGCAAACGAGGGACAGCAAACCAGAAGGGAAGATCCCAGACCTCACAAAACTTAGCAAAACCAAGATTTTTTAATTATAGTGCATGGGAAAAGGGGAAGGAAGGGTGCCCAGAAAAACTTCCTCAAGATTGGACTCATTTGAAAAAAACTGGAAGCTCAAAACGACCATGGAGGGATGGAGGGACGGAGTCCCGGAAACGGCCACGGAGGGGCCAGGCTCTGGAGGCCGGGTCGCCGGGGCTCCATGGATGTTCAAAATGACCACGGAGGGATGAAGTCCCGAAAATAGCCACGGAGGAGTCGGGTTCCGGAGGCCGGGTCGTCGGGGCTCCACGGATGTTCAAAACGGCCACGGAGGGGCCAGGCTCCAGAGGCCGGGTCATCGGGGCTCCACGAATGTTCCAAAACAGCCAAAGAAGGATGAAGTTCCGAAACCCTCGAAACTTAACGGAACGTTGATGAAACTTTGGCAGTTCACTTAGGCACCACAAACACATCCCAAATCCACCAAAAAGTTATCCCCAAAGTCAAAAATGTAGGCCAGGACCGAGCGAGGGGTCCCGCGGATGTTTCAAAATAGCCAAATAGGGAGGGAGTTCTAGAGGGAAAGTTCTAAAACCACTAAAACTTAACAGAACATTGACAAAATCTTGGCAGTTCACTTAGGCACCACAAACACATCCCAAATCCACCAGAAAGTGTTCCCCAAAGTCAAAATTGTGTAAAGCGAACCGTCGGGGATCCACGAATGTTTCAAAATAGCCAAAGAGGGAGTTCCAGAGGGAAAGTTCTGAAACCCGAAACTTAACGGAACATTGACAAAACTTTGGCAGTTCACTTAGGCACCTCAAACACATCCCAAATCCACCAAAAAGTTGGCCCCAAAGTCAAAAATGTGGAAACCGGACCGGCAGGGGTCCACGGATGTTTCCAAAACAGCCAAAGAGGAAGGGAGTTCCAGAGGGAAAGTTCTAAAACCATCGAGATTTAACAGAACATTGATGAAACTTTGGCAATTCACTTAGACACCTCAAACACATCCCAAATCCACCAAAAATGAAGGGAGTTTCAGAGGGAAAGTTTTGAAACCACTGAAACTTAACGAAACGTTGATGAAACTTTGGCAGTTTACTTAGGCAACACAAAAACATCCCAAATCCACCAAAAAGTTATCCCCAAAGTCAAAAATGTGGAAAAAAGCGAATCGAGCGATCAGGGACCAAGTTAGCAAGAACAAGACAAAAGGCAGAAAAGGGATGGGGGACTTTGTTTCTCGGCAGATTTGAATACCCCAAGTAGGTGAATTTGGTAAGGGGAATTTGATCGTTTGAAGGCACATGACCAATTTGGGCTTGGAAAACGGGCACGCAAAACAAGACAGGAGCAAAGCAGTCTGTCAGGAGCGAAAAAGGGGGGTCCCTGCCTACGGTGGGGCGTGTGTGCAAAACATGCACAACACATACATACGTACATACATTCATATATACATACATACATACATACATACATACATACAAGAATACATACTTACATACATGCATACACTGATACATACATACATGGAAGCAAGCATACATACATACATACATGTCATACAAGCATACATACATACAAACATACAAATTTATAAATACATACATTCAATAGAGTTGCATTTAACACAAATCAATACATAACATGTCTTGCTAGACATGTCTTGGGCACAAATACAAAAACCATGTCAAACTAAGAAATAACATGAGCGTGTTATAACATGCTTGAGTTATTTCCTGCTTTGGGAATCCCCAAGCCTTGGGCTTGGTATTTTCCTTGGAATACCAACCCAAACGCTTGGAGTGTCTTCCCAATGTCCAAAGATGTGTTTTTACAAATTCTACAACATTTCATATAATCATGTTCGTGTAAAGCATCAAGTTTGCACGTGTTTCAATGTCGAATAAATCGAACACCTGGGTAATGTTAGGCTCTCTCTTAATTATCTAATGATGTAATTTTTTTCACATTTTGATAATGTTAAGCCTTTGATCTATAATTTCTTTTGTTTGTGTGTCTTTTTTTTGGAAAAAACTAGTGTTTGGTGTTTTTTCGTTATAAATTAACCATTCATCAAAATTTCAAATAAATTAATTTTTTAGAAACTAGACTCCATTCTACACATATTAAAAAGAAGATGATTTTCAATTATTTTCCAAAATTTATAGGGGTAGCACGGCCAAAATTCTATTTTTCAAGAAGTGTCCACTTTCAAAATTAGTAAAAAATCAAATATTCATTAAAAATTATCATAAAAATCAAGCATAAACTACATACTGTTAGCTAATTTTTCACCGAAGTGATTTTAAAAATACTAGAAAAAAGTTAATTGTTTGAGGGAGCCACAAACGTTGTTGTCTTATTTTTTTTGACAAAAACAACACCAATTTATATGACCCCCTCTTTTGAACCCCTTAATCTCAACCATTTTCAAACAAAAATATTAGTTTAGAAAGTAGACTCAGAGCACTACAATCCTTTTTTTGTTGTATCTCAAAATTTTGAATGTAATCCTCAATTTCACATCCAAGGTCAATATTTCCTTATTTCAGAAAAAAGTGGCCGCTTAAGCCCCCTTTTTGGCCCCCCATCTTTTTGCACTTACCTAGTGTGTGAACTGTGTAAGTAGTGTTGTCTAGGAGAAAAGGTTTTGCTCTACATTTCTCCATAGTTTGGTTTCTAGTCTTGCAGATCTAGAAGTGTGTTTATATTGCTAGTATCTATCTTATGTATGAGTGGTTTGTGTTTTGGTGCTCCATAAGGTTGGATTCAGGTGTTGTAGTGTGTGGAAGGTTAGTTGGTCGTGTAAAATGAATATGTTCTTCTAATGTATGATGTTGTGAAGGATATTTTGGATTTCAAGGTGTTGATGGAATATTCCAGATTATGTTTAAGTGTTGTCTATGGTTCATGAGTGGACTATGGATTTGGTGAAGCTTGTACTTAATTATTTAATGGTGTCAATATAGGTTTGGTCGACCTTGGGTGTTTTCACTAATTACAAATGCATTGAACAGTGTTTGTGGAATTGTGGTGTGGTCATGTGTTTATGTGGATTTGGGTCTAAGTCAAGGTGTTGTGGTTTGCCTTTTTTCCTTTCCACCGTGGGAATGTTTTGGTGCTGACCTAATTTGAATTTGCACTTTTGAGGTGCATAGCCGACCTTGTGAATTGTTTTCAAGGTTGAGGATGGTATATATGAGTGATGATTTGATGGAAGAAATATAAGTGAAGTGTGTAATGCAAAGTGTTGAGATGTGAAGTGTGAAATCTAGTGAAATGCATTGTGAGCTTTAATGCCTAAGACTACTGGAAGCAATGAGTAGAAGGTGTCTACATTCTATAGAGAGAGCGTGAATGTTTTGGTGAAGCAATGGTGGAACTTTTTTGTTTCTCAGAGATCAATTTCTCATTGTAACAATCTTCTTTCTTCTTCTTTCTAATTTGGCAGTGAGCCCTTCTTTTCTTTTAGGCAGTGAGCCTATTGTATTTGGTGTTGCAAATACTTTATATTGTGAGCTAATCCTCATCGCACTATTTTTTCCTTCTTTGGTTTCCACGTAAATCTAGTGTTCACATGTGTTTAGATGTGTTCGCATTATTGTTTCTTTTGTTTATATTCTACAAATGCATGATAAGGGTTTAATGGTTGTTAAGGGTTTAAGAACTAATGCAAATCTGAATGTTAATGAGGGTTTTAATTTTTTAATCTACAACTAATTCACCCCCCAACCCCCCTCTCAGTTGTATTGTGCATTCAATAGTTTTAAGTATGATCCAAAAGGGAGTTCAATCTAATTGCTACCAACAAAGCATAAAAGAAAGAGGAATATTGTTAGATGTAGTCCAAATGGAATATGAATGATCTTACTTTTAAAGTTTGCAAACCAAACCAAACCAAAAATGCAAAATCACCTTGTTACATTATTGATGTGATAACTCATAAGTAATCAATAAATAATAAGTAACCTCATTTCCAACACTATACATAGCATGGCAGTTAAATTTCTAAAATCTAACAAAAATCTCATTGTTGAACTCTCATTTCATAGAGAGTAATCAATAAATAATAAGTAACCTCATTCCAACACCCTACATAGCATGACAATTAAATTTCTAAAATCTAGTAGAAAGCTCCTTATTGAATTCTCATTTCATAGAGAGTAATCAATAAATAATAAGTAACCTCATTTCCAACACTATACATAGCATGACAATTAAATTTCTAAAATCTAATAGAAAACTCCTTGTTGAACTCTCATTTCATAGAGAGTAATCAATAAATAATAAGTAACCTCATTTCCAACACCGTACATAACATGACAATTAAATTTCTTAAATCTAATAGAAAGTTTCTTGTTGAACTCTCATTTCATAGAGAATAATCAATAAATAATAAGTAATCTCATTTCCAACACTGTACATAGCATGACAATTCAATTTCTAAAATCTAATAGAAAACTCTTTATTGAACTCTCATTTCATAAAGAGTGATAGTGATATGCCATAAATAATGGCTAACTTTGTAACACCAATTTTTAACATTTCTATACATTTAGAAAGGTTTCTATCCCGATGGAGGTAAACTACTTACCGTGGCTAAACATGAGATACCTGAAATACGCTGCTTGGCAAAATCTTAGAACGATAAATATTTGTAATGGTTCTAATTTTTAAATGCCCTTGGTATGCATCGCGCATTCCCCATTGACAAGGGGCGGCACGCATCTTAGGCAATATTCCCTATGCCTAGCTAAATTGAAGATCAAACAAATCAATGATCATACTTATAATTAAAATGACTGTCAAACACAGTGAACTCTATTTAGAAGGGGAAGCAGGATCTAATGTTGGTCTCTTTGCCCCCACGGGCCTGTGCATGCGCCGAGCCCTACTCTATAATGGGGTCGGTCGACTGAAATCAAGAAAGTTACTACCCCACGGACTGAAAAACACCACCCACTACTAAAACTGTAAAAGGGGTACCCCCTCTCAGACAATTAACATTCACGTTGATAGAATGCCCAGTGACAAACCAGATTTGAGTACAGGCATTTATCAATGAAAAAATAAAGAGTGCAATGAGAAAGCATAGATACGGAACGTAGCTATTCAAAAAGAAGAATGTTAAAAAACAAAGCATAGTCAAGGCATGCGAACTGTTTGACGGAATGACAACACGTATATCTCATAGAAGAGAATGATGCAGGTTAATATCTTCCATCAACGTAGCTTTACTTGAGTCTTAGCCACTTCATAATCACCACCCATGAATGATAGATCTTATGTGCATTTCAATGATAGATAAGGCAAAATAAGGTAAAGACTCCTTCCGTGAAGTGAACCTAGGAATGCACGTTCACATTAACTAATGCAATGGCCTATAATAATTCAGTCTCAATGGCTGGCTCTGCTTCATTCTATATGGCTAATTAGCTGACTGCACATCTAGCTTAAATTCTTTCTAAAGTTGAACTCGAAGGATCAGATTATCAACCTAAAATTAAACTCAAACAGAACTCTCCAAAGAGTACTACTTATAATAAGGGTAGAAAAGAGATCAATCCAATATTTTATTGAACTTTTCATGGATCAGTTGCAACTCAAACTTAAGATCTTCTATTTTCTGTTGGAGTGTTCTATTTTTTATAGGACCAGTCCATTTTTGGTTTGGATGTGGCTTATTTCTAACATTTCTCCTTAGGCCACATTAAGTGTCTAGAGCTTCTAGCTTGACCTGACTTTGATACAATGTTGAGTTTTTCATAGACCAGCTACGACTCAAATTTAGAACCTTCCATTTGCTGCTGGAATGTTCTACCAATTGAACTGCATCCACTGCCAGCAATTCACCACCAACAATTCACCGCCATGACAAATTCACCTCAAAGAAAATTCACCACCAGCAATTCACGGCCACAGAAAATTAATTGTGAATTTTTAATGCGATGAATGAATTGCTGGTGGTGAATTTTCCTTGAGGTGAATTTGTCAATGGCCATGAATTTTCCCGTTTCTGATGGTGAATTGTTGGCGGTGAATTTTCCTTGAGCCCAATTGAACTACTGGTCCTTATAGAACCAACCTATCTTTGATTTAGATGTGGCTTATTTCCAACAATATATATATATTTTTTTTTCCATAAACATATCAAATTTTTAAACCGTGGAAAAGGATGAGAAAAGAGAAAACTTGAACAAAACAAAATCTAGATCCAAATGTCTCACTGGATCAAAATCAAAACCAAAATCAAAATCGTTCAATTGTAAAAAGAAGAGAAAAACAATAAAAAGATAAGATATTTCTTGGTGTGCTCAAAGAAACTAAAATACAGAAGCAAATGATGGCTACATACTTGAGAGCTAGTGAGAAGCGTGAAAACCCCAGCCACAGGGATTGCTTAAAGATTTACTCAAAGATAGCCCAAAGTTTTGAATACATGAACTGTTTGGTAAGATACCTTAAAGAAATGTTTTGTCTCCTGATCACCTCGATTGCAGGATATTCACCAAATGGATTTGATGTCAGGCCTTCAAAAAATTTCAAGCGAACATAATTAGCAGTGCAGGAACTTCAGTTGCAACCGTCTTGGTAGACATATATACAAAATGAGAAAGCACAGATCATAACGTGAGGATAATTCTGTTTCTTGGATGATTCTCCTGCATAATTGTTTTTTTGTGTGCATATCCTTGCATGAATAACCTATAAGGTAGTCTATGAATACTATGCATAATCTATTGTCTCTAAGTTACCAATTCAGGTTCAAGTTCAGAGATTCAGATACTTAGGAATAGAACATGAATTTTTCAAATATGAATAGCATAAAGTTAAAAACAACATTGCAAAGAAATATAGCGTACCAGCACCCTCCATGGAAATGAATACCGTAGCTTCTATATCCACTTAATTCACGTTCACTCTCACATAGGTAGCTCAACGCTCTTCTCAACACCCAAAATGATTTTTTAGACCTGGTCCCCTCTTTATTCCACTTATAGAAATATTTAAATCTTTGTTGGTTCCCCTTTTTTGGCTTTTCTTCTTCAACTCATCTCCCACGCCTGTTTCTTAATAATTTCCTCCCCCACCTAAGCACCTTTTCGTCTTCCTTCCACTATTTGACTGTTTTTAGCCTTTTCAAATGATACGAGCCATAATGGTATCAAGATTATCATCTATTGATTCACTTTAAATATTCAAGGTGGTGGACAGTCACAGGGCATCCTTGTTGTATCAAAAAAAATTTATTATTTATTGATTGCAATTGCAATCACAAAATAGAAAAACAATAAATTTTCTATCAAATTATAAAATCATGGTAAAAGATTTTTATAAATTCTTCATAAATTATTTTATTTGAACTCATTTAATGAAAAGTTTTGAGTATCTAATGACATGTAATTTTTTCATAAATTATGTTATTTGAACTTATTTAATAAAAAATTGAGCATCTAATGACATGTAATATTGTTTTTATGATTTTTGTTTAAATAATTATTATGAATTATTAATGTAATTAATAAGATTGTGACAAATATTTTCAAGTAAAATAATATAGTCAAACTACTTGGTACCTACACCAAAAAGGGATTTAACCAAACCTTTTCTCTCAAAATTATTAGGTTGATATATTTTGATTTTAAATTCAAACTAGGTTTCAATTTCTATGATAGGGTGTCAAACAAATTATCTTTGGGTGAAAGAATTTTTCTCCAAACCACTTATGTGACAGGGTAACCTTCTTTTTGAAATAAATTCAACAAAAATTAACTTCAACTCCAGATTTCTCCAATCAAGAATATTTTCATGAAATTTTGAAAATACCTTTTTATAAAGCTTAGAGTTTGAAATCTATTTTTTTAATATATTTTGATTAGTTTTATTAATTTTTTTAATTTATTGCAAGTAGATTATTATAATTAATTAAACATGAAGTTAATTTTATTTTATTTTAAATTAAAAAAGTATAACACAATAGAGGAGAAAATCCTCTCTAGAAGGTATGATTTTTTTTAATTATAAAAATTTAAACCGAAGTTGACCTCCCATCAAAATTATCTAGAAATGGGAAAAAATTACTATATTTTTTGTGGTGTTACATTGATCTCATTATTTCAGTTTAGTAATTAAAATTATTGTTTTAAATTTATAAAAAGTTATATCCAACTAATTTTTCAAAAATTTAATAAATTATAAATATAAACTAGATTAAGAGGTTTGCATTTCATTAGTTTATATTATTTTAAAGATTAAAACATATAAATCACTTTTAGGTAGTTCAAGTTGGAAAAATATATCCCTGTGACTCATTTCCAGTGAACTTTCACTCTTTTTCCTTAAGGAAAAAAATAATCAAATCAACACCACAATTCCCCTATATACAAACATCATTGCCACTTTTAGGACACTCCTTCCTTGCGAGAGAATGATCGTCCAAACACTGGTTGGGCTTAAACGTCACACAGGAAGCAGCGTTGACTGTTTAGGTTTTTGTGCCTCTTTAACTCAGCTCTACCTGTTTCTTTAACCCAAACCTTATCTCAGTTGCCGCATTCTGAACATTAAAAGTTTTCCACATTACCCGTGTGTCTGCATTTTTATAAAGAAATATTTATGACATCTCCTTTATTGGTTGCATTGAAGAATGGTCTATAAACTTAGCATTTATTTAAAATGATAAGGTTATATTTAATTTTAATTTTTTATTTAATATATATTATTTTATTTTTATTTTTTATATAAAAATTTAAATATTTAATTATAATTTTTTCAAATTTAAAAATATTTAGAATATTATTAAAATTAAATAAAAACTGAAATTTTTATTATAATGTAAAAAATATGAATATATAATATAAAAAAAAATATTGAAATCATTAAAAAATTTGTTTATATTAAATTAATTTAAATATTAAAATTTGATAGTTTTAATAAAAATTAATGTTTAAATTTTGATAAAAATATAATTTTGTTCCTAAATTTTTAATTTGATTATTGATAAAACAATGTTCAATTTTAAAATAAAATTTTGAATCTTATGTATAAGATTTTTTAAAATATTTAAATTTTAAAAAAATATGAAAGTATAATTTTGTGCAATAAAATATATATATATATTTTATAAAATTTTATATTTTAATGATTGAATGTATTTAATTTTATAAAATTTCATATTTTAATAATTGAATACATTCAAAATATTCTAAATATATTTTTAAATAGTACTTTTAAATATATTATGATAAATATATATATATATATATATATATATAATATTAAAAAAATTACATAACGAATAATGCATTTTCTTCAAATTGTATTAATTGTATTTTGAATATATTGTTTAATTAACATATTAATTATGACAATATTGTTAAGAAACTAATATTTAATTTTAATAAAAACTCACCTTCTAATCATATTAGTCATATATTAATGACTTTTCTTTATGCTCTTTAAATTGATTAAATTAAATGTATGCATAACACTTTTTTTAATATTATATAAATTATAAAATACACACAACATTTTATTGATGTTATTTAGGTTAAATTATTTAAATATCTAATATAAAATAAAATTGAAAATAAGAATATTTAAATATTTAATATTAAAATATTAAAATCTTCTAAAAAATTGTTTCTATTAATTTAATTTGAATATTAAAATGTTGGTATCTTTAATATAAATTTTGATAAAAACATTTTCTAATTTCTAAATTTTTAATTTGAATAACATAATATCAGATAAAAATAAAAATAAAAAAAATAAAAAAAAACAATAATTCAAGATATCTATTGATATGAAAGAATATTAAATTTTAAAACTTTTAATATGAAAGAATATTAAATTTTGGATAAAAATGTTTTTTTAATTATAAATTAATAAATGAATTCATTTAATAAAAGTCATTTTAAATGTATGATGGTATTTAAGATATATTAGATATAAAAAATTACATAATAAATAGTTCATTCTCTCTAAATTGTATCTATTTTTTAAATATTTTTTTAGTGTATTTTAATATTTTTTAAAATTAATATTTCATTTTTTTTTTCATTTTTTTTTTATAAATTAGAGTATTCTTCTACAAAATTTTATTTTACATAATTAAATTAAAATATTTTAAATTTCAAAATGACTAAACTAGTATAGACATGTTAAATACATCTAGATCTAAAGTGATATTAATATTTGAAATTATTATATTTATTTAAATGTTTAATTTATTTTTATTTGAAGAGCTTTATTGTATTATGTTTACATTCTGCCCCTTGTTACAATCATATTTACACTACACATGATAAATAAATAAAATAAAATCAAAGCTTCATAATATTTATGACCTTAGGGTACATGTTAGGTATTAATGCATATAAAAGAATCTTATTCGATTTTTTTTTAACAAATAGAAATATTAAATCAAAGCTTCATAATATTTATGATCTTAGGGTACATGTTAGGTAATAATGCATATAAAAACTAATCCTAAGACAAAAATATGCACATCACTTTTCTTAATGTTATTTAAATTAATTAAATAAAATGCATGTACAAGATGCAATTAATTTAAATCGAATTAATGATAGTTTGGTATGCTAAGATTTGATGTAGTGATGATTTCACTTAGTAATTTGGATATGTTTGTTTTCTATGCTTTTATGTAAATTCCATAATTATACCTATTTGCAAGCTCAACAAGGAGAGCTAAATACAAGATATACCCCTTAAGTCATTTGCATTTGTTGAATGCAAGGAATTAAAAAAGATAGGAAAATAGCACATAAAATGTAAATGCATACTAATCATTTAAAGCATGTAAAACAAATCACTATCACAAATGCATCATGCAATAAGTCAATAATACATATATAAACATAGGTGTTCAAGCACATAGAATGGAGATAAACATCTAGGTATATAAGATTACCTTATATGAGATTTAATGGTAAGGTGAAAATGGCCCTAAGTGATATGAGGGGTAATGGTTTCCCCTATGTGGCTCTTACAACAGGGTAGTGCATGTGAACACACATGATAGGATATAAAATGCATTTTGATACCTCTAGTATGATAAAGGTAGATCTAGGAGTATAATCAAGCATGTAGGCACAAGATGATATGGATAAATCCAAATTTTATTTGATGTAAAATGCTAACTCATTATAAGGACATCACAATGGAAAAAATTAGATGTCCCCAATTTAAAAGGGTGTCTCTAGAATCATGATAGGACAACATGAGTGAACACTAAATATGGGGGAAGAATGATGTCTCACAATATAATAGGATGACATGGAATTGGAGACATGATATGATTACATAAGTTATAAAAAATAATCATGAGCACGTAATAGTAATCTAGGAATGAGGTAAATTGATAAGGCTCATAACTAAAATATAGTGATATAGAACATGCATATGATTTAAGCATGGTACAAGGTCATAGGAATAAGCATCAAGTAATCAAAGTAGAATATAGGTATTACAAGGGATGGGATCATGAGTATATAGACATAAAAGTATAAAATTATCATGATAAAATTGGCTCTAGGAAAATTCACCACCAACAATTCACTGAAAAATTCACTGCCAACAATTCACCACCAACAATTCTCGCGGTGAATTGTTGGTTGTGAATTTTTCACTGGTGAATTGTTGGTGGTGAATTTTCTGTATGTGATAAAATTAAGCATGGATGCATAACAATTAGAAAAGAAGGAAACAAGAAAAATAGAAAACATGTGACAACGATGAAAAAATAAGGATAAGATGTGAAAGGGAAATAAAGACAATGTAACACTTAGAAAATAGTCAAATAAAAAGAAAAGTGTTGTGTACATTTGATTTAATCAACCTAAAGAACATAAAGAAAAATCTTTAGTATATGACTAACATCATTAGAAGCTAAGTTTTTATCAAAACTAAATATTAGTTTCTTAAGAATATTAACATAATTAATATATTAACAAGAAAAAATATTCAAAATACAATGAATACAATTTGAAGAAATAAATTATTTACTATGTAATTTTTTTTATATAATAATTTTTTTATCATAATATATTTAAAATGATTATTTTAAAATATATTTAGAAAATTTTGAGTGTATTCAATTATTGAAATATGAAATTTTATAAAAATTAAACTTGTGTTTTATTTAAAAGTTTTATATTCTTTCATATAAGGAAAGTTTAAATTTAAATTTTTATTTTAGACATTTGAATATTGTTTATCAAATTATTTAATCAAATTATAAAATTATAAATAAAATTTATTTTTATCAAAATTTAAGAATTAATTTATATTGAAGATATTAAAAAAATTAGATTTAAATTAATTTAATATAAACAACATTTTAAGAAATTTAATATTTTTATATTAAATTTTTTTATTATTAAATTTTAACAATATTTTAAATATTTTTACACTTTAAAAATGATAATTAAATATTTCAATTTTTATCATTCTCAAAATGTAAAAATATTTTAAAAATACCTACAAAAAAAAATTAAAATCTATTTTGATTCGCGGCGTCTGGCGGTTCTCGGTCTCTGTGTGCTCTTTGGCGACTGGCTACTGCCCTCCCCCGGTGACGGGGTCTGCATAGGTGTGAGCGTTCTTTTTCGTTCTTTCTTTATTATGCATTAAATGTTGAATGCTTCCGCCTCTTCACCCCTCTGCCGTTCGGCAGAGGCCGTACCCCCTAATTCATCTGCGACGGCTCCTAGGGCTTCGATGGACTCTGAATCCCCTCATCTAGATAGTTCCGACTCTATCCCGTTGCATCTGAAACCTAAGTCTTTTTCCGAAGCGGTGGCTTGCACTGGTAACCCCATCAACGCGAGCGCGAGGTTTTCTCTGTCCAACTCCAATGAAGCCGCCGATTCCGGTAAGGTCACTGGTGTTGCTCCGTTATCATTTTCCATTTCTCCCAATCCAAAAATGCTAGATGAAATTAGCAAGGAGAATAATAGATTAAGGAATTTTGCCATTTTCTTTTCTGCTGTTGAAGTGGACAAATGTCCTCCTAGGAAATTTCTTGACGACTGGTTCCATAATTACTGGAACCTGAAACTTGGCTATCATATCTCCTTTTGTCGTCAGATTCAGAAGGGGCTTTTTATTATATTCTTCAATAAACATGAAGCTCAAACTGAAGTTCTAAAAAGACAATATTGGTCTGTTGGTTCTAGCTCCTTTCGGGCCTTGGCTTGGTCGCCCGAGGCCATACACGAGGAGGTCCTTGCCCTCTCGGCCCCTCGCTGGATTTTGGTCAAACAATTACTGCCTTTCCTATGGCGTTTTCTCCCGCAAATGCTTGAACCACTTGGAAAGGTCATCCGTATGGATGACTCTGTCCGGTTGGTCCCTCATATGGATGCTAGAATACTCATCTCGCTGAACCCGGGATTAGAAATTCCTTTTGTGATCAATATTTGCATTTCGGAAGAAAACTTCTCTTGCCCTATTGAAATCCTCGGGGGGCTAAACGCTTGTTTCCTCTATAGAAGAGAAGGCCATATGAGAAAAGACTGCCCCATCGTTAAGAAGAAACCCTCGCAGCCTAAACCCGCGGATATCCGCGATACGCCAGATCTTGGAAAGCACTGCGCGAATCCCTCCTCGAATGACTCTTCCCTTGCTGTTGCTCCCTCTAAACCCTCCCCGACCCCTCCTCCCCTTGTTCCCTCCCCCGCATCCCTCCAGTCTGACTCTCTGCCCCTGGTGTGTTCTGTTCCTAACCTAGGGCCCCTTTCATTGACCAAAGTCTCCAATAAGCGCAGGCGGAAATCTAATAAGAAACCCTTGTCGTCTGCAGAAAACCCCCTTTCCCTCTACCCTCAACCCTCCTCGTTCCCAGCCCTCCCCGGCGAAGCTTCAGAATTTGAAACCCCTTTTGTCACCCGCCCTTCGCATCTTGCCCTTACGGAACTTTCAGCTAGTTGCTCTAACCATCTGCCTCCTCAGAGCCTCCCCCCTAAAGTCTTCCGTGAACTTGGTGAGGACTGCCTGCTCGAGATTATCCCTGCTAGCATATACCCCTCTGTCCCTGATACTCACACCGAAAATATTAGCATGGATATGAATTTTGTGTCTCCGGATGAATCTGACAATGGAGAAGAGTTTAAAGATGCTTGCACCCTGGCCAAACGCAGAGGCAGGAAACTTGGCTCCAAGAATAAAAACCCCTCCAAGAAAGTGCTAAGAGACGTTCATAGCAATGTCTCGGCCCAAATTCAAGGACCCACCGGAAGCTCCTCTCTGATTGTTTCCTCATGAACTGCATTTCATGGAATATTAGGGGTCTGGAGTCCACGGACAAACGGTGGATCATTAAACGTCATCTTGACACCTGCAAGCCCATGGACTTCCTTATGCTGCAAAAAAATTAAGTCTACTGGTTACACGCTGGACTCTAACCTTAATTTCCTGTGGAAAGATGCAATTAAAATCCATACCAATCACCAGAGGGGTAGGGGTGGGGTTTCCCTCCTGATTAGCCCCAGTTGGGAGACTCTCATCTCTAGCTATGGGATTTCCCCCTGTAACAGAGCGATGTGGGTTATCTTGAATAACAACAATCATTCCTTTGGCGTTTGCTCTGTCTATGCCTCGAATGACTTCAGGGAGCGTGCGAGTCTATGGGACTGGTGTGCTGCCCTTCCTAATATCCCCTGGCTCATGGGGGGGGACTTCAACATGGTCGAGTCCCAAGAGGACAAACTTGGTGGCCTCCCCTTTGCTTGGAAAGACATGGAGAAACTGCACTGGAATAGAATGTTAAATACTAAACACCTGTTTGATCCCTTGGCTAGTACCAAGGATACTAATCCTGGGATTTGGCATACCTGGTGTAACTTCCAACAGGGTCACTCTAGAATCTACTCCAGGCTCGACCGCTTCTACGCTAACAAAAATTTCTTCTCTTTTTTGCCTAATATAAACGGTAATGTTGTCCTCGTTACCCCCGCTTCTCTCTCCGATCACCATCCCATATCTACCTGCATTAGAATGAACATATCTCCTTCCCGATGCAAGAGCTCTGCCCCTAAATTTTCTCTCAACACTAGCCTCCTGAAAGATGAAGACACTCTTGCTGCCATCCACCTCATTAAGCTTATTAACAGAAACACCTTTCCCTCCTACTCTCATCTGGATAGATGGGACAAAAACCTCCTCGCTTGGCAAAAGCTTTTGAAGACCATCGAGCAAAAAAGAGCTAAAGACTATAGATTTACCAAAAAATGTCTCTCCTCTACTCTTCAGTTAGCTGAGACCAACATTCAAGCCAACCCTTCGGACTGTGACTTCGTTTCCCAGGTTGTCAAAGCTAAGGATGCCCTTAGGCAGCACCAACAGATTAAAATCAATGGTGCTAGGGTCAGATCCTGTGCGCACTGGCTGCAATTTGGTGATAGGGGATCTAAGTTTTTCTTTAACCTCCTTAAGAACAAGCATGCTAATGAAAACATTGAAAGAATTGTTGTTGATAACAATGAGTTAACTGACATAGACAACATCAAAGAAGCCCTTGTTAAGTTTTACCAAAATCTTTTTGCTTCTGAAGATTCGGAGGCTGCCTCATCCCTCAGACAACAAGTTCGTTCCCTTGTCCCTAACAAGATCTCCACTGATGAAGCCAATCAGCTTTCCAAAGATTTCTCTCTGGAGGAAATTGAAAAAGCTATTAACTCTCTTAGCAATGACAAGGCCCCGGGTCCGGACGGCCTCCCGGCGGAGTTCTATAAGGCCAACATTGGATGGATCTGCCAAGATCTTCTTGGTCTGTACTCGGAAGCCCTCGCCAGAGGATCTTTGGGATGCTCCATCAATAAGGGTATTATTAAGCTGATCCCCAAGGATGGGGATAAAGCCCTCATCAAAAACTGGAGACCGATTACCCTCCTTAATGCCTCTTACAAATTTTTTGCTAAGCTCCTGGCACTGAGAATTGAGAAAATTCTCCCCAAGTTTATTTGTGCTACCCAGACTGGTTTTATCAAAGGAAGATTTATTCTGGAGACCCTGATCACTAGTTGGGAAGCCATGTGTTGGTCCAACTACTCCCAACAAAATTCTGCCATGTTCCTTCTTGATTTCGAAAAAGCCTATGACAGGGTGGAATGGAATTTTATCACTATGATGCTTGAGGCTTGAGGCTTTCCTAGGGATTTCTGTAACTTTGTCAAGATTCTTCTAAAAGATGCCTCGGCCCAGATTAATGTTAACGGATCTCTCTCTGCTTCTTTCCCCCTCGGTAGATCCATCAGACAAGGCTGCCCCTTGGCCCCTGCCCTCTTCGTGATAGCTTCAGAAGCCCTGTTTTACATCATGAGGGATAATTCTCTATCCCCGGCGGTCAAGGGCATAACTCTCCCTAATAACGATGAGCTCCTAAACTGCCAATTTGCGGACGATACTGCCATCTTCTTCGATGCTAGGCCTGACAACTTCGAGGCCCTGAATTCCAAGCTCAAGCGTTTTTGTATTATCTCTGGGGCGAGATTGTCCCATGCCAAGTCTATTTGTCTCGATTGGGATGAGCAGCCCCCTGATTAGTTCAATGCCTATGATTTTCAGTGGGGTGGTCCGCATAAGATTGTGCGTTACCTGGGCATTCCCTTCTCTGTTGACCCCTCCCTTAAAGACATGTGGTCGTGGGTCAAAGAGAAGATCACCAATAAGTTGGGAAAATGGCACAACAGAACCTTATCTTTGGCTGGCAGAATGCAGGTTTGTCAAAAAATTCTTTCCTCTTATAACATCTATTATTCTTCTGCCTGGATGTTCAGCAATTATCAAATCCTGGAAATTCAAAAAGCTATCAGGAGCTTTCTCTGGTCTGATGGAAAAGGGAATAAGAAAATGCATGTTGTCAAATGGGAGTGGTGCCATATCAATAAGCTCCTTGGGGGGCTTGGGTTGAAGGATCTCAGGCTCCAAGGGATTGCCCTTGCCGCCAAATGGATCTTTCACTCCCTTGATGGCAATGATCCTTGGAAGGTCCTTGTTAGAAGCAACATTGAAAGAGGCTTCCCCAAAAATGCGAAGTCTTGGAAGAATCTTCCCTTTACTAACCTTGTCATTGGCAACTTTCCTGTTCTTGTTCAAGGGTCTGCGGTTTTTAGATCCATCTAGAAAGTGTGGGGCCAAGTTAAGAAGTTTGTCTCTAACAGGGCTTTCCACGATGACTGCCATCTCTTTGGTGAAAGGTCCATTTGGTGGAATCTTTTCTCCTCTGACAAGCCCCTTGCCCTCTCCCAAGGTTGCTCTACTAGACACTGGTCGAATAAAGGCATTTCCCAACTTGCTGACCTCTTTGAGCATGACGTCTTAATCAGCTGGGAGGATCTCAGACTCAAATATGACCTCCCCATCTCCCAAAAGAAAATGTATAGTATGATTGTCAAAGCCGCTAAAGACCTCCCCACCTCTTGTCATGTTGACTCTCATAGGTTCCTTGGTTGTAAGTGGGTTGATGGTACTATACTTTCCAAGATCAAAGCGAAGAACATTTACAATATTATTGGCCACTCAGAAGCCATCATTGATCATGTTAATTCGGTCTGGTATGCCACGCTGGATGCCCATGCTTGGAAGAAGTACTTCGATATTCTGTGGAAAGGTCCCACCGAACCGAAACTTAAGTGCTTCAACTGGCTTTTGCTGCTTGATAGACTCCCTATCAGAAAGGATCATACTGAGGCTTACATTTGTAAATTCTGTAGACTCCCCGAAACGGCTAGACACATTCTGCTTGACTGTATCTTTGCGAAGGAATTTGGATCATGTTTGGTGTTACCTATCCTATGTTATTTACTATTCTTGATATTGTTACTGGTCATATTAATGGT
>VDFB02358134.1:182216088-182271804 GCA_007258455.2 Sequoia sempervirens | reverse complement strand
AGTTAAAAAGGTGATTTCCACCAATCGTGGAGCGTTTTAGCCAACTTTAACTCAAGAAGCTTTTGACTTTAGTCAACAAATGACCTTTGACTTATTTTAGGCGTCCCTTTTCATCTTTTGCAAGTTTTTTGGTATTTTCTCTCCTGAAAACCCCTTGTTTGATCCTGAATCTGGCGTTGTCTGTCGATCCTGAGACGTCACGGACACATTCACTGCGGAGCAGAATCCATACTGGAAAGAAGTGCCTGGGAGACTGAATGATAAAAAGCTGAGTTAAGGGCTCCAAAAGACTGGGCGCCTTTCCCAAGAAAGGGCGCTTTTGCCAATGCCTTAGTGATTTTTCAGTCTTCGTTCTTCAGCTTATTTGAAATGACCTCTCGTGCCTTGAACTGGATTTCTCGTTGATCGGAGAGTCAGATGTTTTCACATGACGTTTCATCAGGTACTCAGCTCTGTTCTGCTAAGAATGACTGTCTTCGGGAAATCTGGATCTCAAATTAGGGTTCCTTTATCCAAGGGCGCCCCTCTCCTTGAAAAGGGCGCTTTTGCCATTTAGCTTGATTATTTTCGTCTGACAAGTTGCCTACTTTGATCCAGATTATCCGTTGACTGCTCTGTCAGGTATTGATGCTTGCAGTTGCGTTTCCGAGATTTGCTTGAGCTGAGAAGGTCATCAAAGGGGGCCTTTTGTCATTGGTCAGCATCTGGAAGTCCAGAAGAAAGGGCGCCTTTGCTTTGAAAAGGCTCTTTTTCTTGCAACTTTGTCGTTAACTGTGGTTTCCTGTCAATTCCTCAACTGCCTCTTTTTGCTTCGTCAGCAGTTGCTAGTGATCTATTCATCGGATGATCTGGATGTTTGTTTCACTGTTGAGCCAGCAACCAAACGTTGAGAATGACTGCTTCGGATGATCTTACTGACTTTGTTTGACCTTCAAAGACCATGGGCGCCCCTGCTTGAAGAGGGCGCCTTTTCAACATGTGAGCAATCTCCCCTTCGTAACATCTCCAGAGTTAGTCAAATTTTGACCTTTTTCGTTTTCAGGAATCTCCTTCGTCAAACAGCATCTTTTTTGACCTTTTCCGCCATGGTTGTATCGTTGAAGCTTTTGAAGCTTAGCTTTCAGCGCCTGGTACTGGCCAATCTGCCATTAATGGCTGCGGAGCTCCAAACTTCGTTCCTGAAAAAGAGAAATAGACCCACCAGAGTAAAACGTGTCTTTTGATGATTCTGACTTGACCAATGTGATCGTGAAGCCCTTTAAACCTATCAAAATCATTTTCGATCATTTCTGGGAAGGTCCTATTTTCGGGGGATTTCCCTGAAAATAGGGGAAAAACCCTAATTTTCAATTTTTCAGAATTTTGTACATGTGTTCCTAAACAGAAACCCACCAAGATTCTATGATTGGTTTGACCTAAAACAGACCTTTCATGGCATTTTAACAAGATTTAGCTCAATTTACACAGAATGCCAAAAAATTTATTTGGGGTACAACAAGCTTTATTTTTTGTTTTCAACGCTCATTTAATGCTTTCAAAGTCAGTCCCTCTACAGCGGCACTATATAACGCCGCTCAAAAATTAAACTGTGCCACTCTATGTTAGATTGCGCCACGACGGCGGAGTTTGGAGTTTGAAAACTCCGACGCTAAGGTCATGGCCCGCGGGGTCATTTCCAAAGTGCGACGTAGTGGTGCTCTAGTGATAGGAATTTTTGCAAACTGCACTGCTGGGAAGGAAAGTGCATCACGACAG
Source organism: Sequoia sempervirens (assembly GCA_007258455.2). Taxonomy (NCBI): domain Eukaryota; kingdom Viridiplantae; phylum Streptophyta; class Pinopsida; order Cupressales; family Cupressaceae; genus Sequoia; species Sequoia sempervirens. The sequence continues at coordinate 182,270,049 of VDFB02358134.1, read as the reverse complement.
TGTGATTTTGGCCTTTTTGTACCCTAGCATCGTAGTTTGATAAAAATCAAACTGTGATGCCTTCATGGATTGCGACGCTGGAGTGATTTCTTGGATGCCCGGCATTTTTTTTTTCAAATTTTTTAACATGATGACCCTTCCTGATGCAGAACGCGGCGAGGGAGCTCTACTCCTGAGAGCACAGGTCGGGATTTGTTCGGTTACTTGCAGGACCTGAGCGACATAGATCAAGACCGACTACGAGACATGAGGTTGTGATACATCGCCTACACAACGCCCATTCGCACCCACCTTGGGATGATGTCAGTGCTTGCCGAGAGATGGCACAACGAGACCTCTTCGTTCCACCTTCCCACCGGCGAGGCCACCGTGACCTTAGAGGACGTTTGGTGCATTTTACGATTGTCGATTCATGGTCGGTGTGTTATTTTTGATATAGATGAGGGGCGGAATGCCTGCCACAGGGTCCTCGCCACAGAGGACATTATTATTTGCAAGGGGCAGATCGAGCTCGAGCGTCATAGGGCTTTGGCACCTCCCTTCTGCTTGGTTGTTGCGGCGATTATCTCAGGTCTCGTTGCCCTAGACCGACGAGGCCGGTACTTCAGTCCTGGTTGGGGACTTTGCTGGGAGCGCATGGTTATGTGTGACAGGCCTACTTGCTTTGCTTGGGGGCTAGTTCTTCTTGCATCTTTGTACATAGATCTCCACAAGTACATCTACCTTGACGACAGAGCACTCAGAGTAGGCGTGACAGTCCTCCACGTATGGGCGTGGGAGCACATTGTTGTCCTTCGATCGCAGATTGTTACAGTTCCGATGGGGCCTGATGATCCCCTTGTATGGCTCTACAGAGGAGGTGTGTCTTTCACACATACATGCGAGCACGAGATTCCCTACTGGAGGAGGGTCCTAGACGAGATGCAGGTATTCATATGGCGACCATACCTTGGTCGGCCCGGATGGGCCAATGATGTACATAAGCTTTTCTATGCCCGCCAGGACCGCTTCATGCAGGGCGAGAGCATACCATGATAGAGAGATATCTGCCCGGGCGCATGCATCGTCAGTTCAGTGAGCCTCAGGATCGGCCAAACGACGACTATGTGGCCATCTTTTCCTGCACCATGTCATAGGTTTCATGGGAGCGATACATTCCTACCTCGGAGGTTGTCAACAGCTTCAGACATTTGGTGGCTCGCCCATGGGCTTATGATCAGGGGCCTGCGGATCCAGGCATGACACAAGCATATAGGGATTGGTTCCGGCCTCCGCTATGTTTGACAGTTCCAGGTGTAGTCCCCGATCGGCGGAGGGTGAGAGGCAGAGGGGGAGGACGAGGATGGAGGGATGGTGCACAACAGGACCAACCGGTCGGGCCCCCAGTTCAGCATGTTCAGCCAAACGTGCAGATGCAAGATCAATAGCAGGTGTCGTTATGTGTACCACCACGGGCTGGGGGTGAGGATCATCCCCAGGTACAACCTCCACGAGCACAGCCAGCAGGGCAGCCAACAGGGCAGGTGGATCCCCGAGATACGTTGATTGCACAACTGCAGGGTCAGGTGCAGACTTTGACAGGGAGAGAGATCAGGCACGGACTGAGAGAGAGTAGATCAGGGCCGAGAGGGATCAAGCCATATTATAGAGATAGGCTGCAGAGTTACAGGTGGCCACAGAGCTAGGCCAGAGACAACAGTTGGAGATCATGGCAACCTCCTCTCAGGGTACAGTGTTGATTAGGTCCTATAGGGAGGCCATCCGAGAGGTCGAGTATTACCGTATGCATTATCACGAGGCCATACCCAGAGTAGCATGGGTCCCAGAGTATTTGCAGCGGACCAGTTTCAGACTAGTAGAGGGTCACAGTGATAGGGGCGAGGGCAGCATACATGGGGGTAGACCTTGATCGAGATGATACTTTTTATGCCTTATGGGCTCCTTTTTGATAGCTCGATGGACCTTTTTGTACTGATTGACACACATGTATAGTGATCCGATTATTTTGTACTATGACAGTTACATTATTGATGATATATATATGAGATGATGATTTTGATATGATGTGATGTGTATCATTTATTTATGCATGTATGGATGATTATATTTCTATATGTTGTGCAATGATGTTTATGATGTTATATGATGCGTTTATGGATGCATTTATTTCCGATGATATATGCATTATGTAATGATTATGACCTAATAGATCTATATTATGTTTATGATATGCAAATATATTTATGTGATGCGTAATAATGTTGCAGTCTATATGATGATTTGAAATGATATGATATGTAATATGCAATATGCAAAATGATATGGAAATGATCTATGGTGTTCACGCGAAATGATATGTGAATTATGCTTATAAAATGAAATGATTATGGATGGATGTACGCTTTACTTGTGATGGATTTTTATCTTTCTATTTATGCTGATGTGGAATGATTTATGTAATGAAATGTGAAAAATGATTGTGATGCTATTTATGAGATGATATGGATGATTAATGGATGATATAATGCAATGTGAATGCAATGGTCATGTTTTATATGATGATGCAAAAAAGGAGATGGTTTTAAGATGCTTAGAATAACAAATATTATCCTAAACATGTTAAATGTATGTAATGTATGTAATGCATTTAATGTGATGCAATGCGATATATGAAGTGAAATGTTAATGCAAAGTGGTATGATGATGCTTAATGTAATGTGTGCGAGTATGTATGCAATGGATTATCTATAATGCTTATGTACTTATTATGTATGATTATGCAGTAGGTGGTAATGTGAAATGGTTATGAAATGTTTATGCAAATGAATGTTATGCGACGATTTATGTGATAAATGCAATGTGATGCAAAGAATGGATGCAATGTAATAAAATGGATATGCTTATCTATGAAGAATGCTTATAATAACATGTTTATATGATGATGAAAATGCAATGCATGTGTTTCCTATATGATATGTTGATGCAATATGCAAATGATTTGTGGATGCAAGGTTGATGACGATGATGATGGTGATGATGATGATCAACTATCATAGTACCTTGTTAGTGCGATGAGCAAGAAGAGAAGAAGTCATTTCAACAAGACATAAGATGATGAATATGCAAAATGATGATGATTACTTGCCGAGGAGTTGGGATTTTCAAAGGGCCAATTTTCTTATGTTTGATAACACACGTGGTACGATGCATCAAGGTATAGAGAACTAGGATGGTGTTGTACCTAGTGTGATGGACTTTTGACTTGACAAACAGACAGGAGTATCGTTGTTCACACCTGACATATGAAAACCTTGCTAGGATGCACTTTAGAAGTTTCAAACACCTCAGACCAAAACACGGAAAGGTATAACCTATCAATACAATAGTCAACAAGTTTCCCAAAACCTCCTCCATACATACCTAACAAAGCAAGTATTCGCCAAGGTTATATTACAAGAACATCCAACAAGCACAACAGACAAAAGATAATGATCATTGCCCCATTCCTAATTCTCTAAATCCTCTGTTCGGATATCATCAAGAAGTTCTTGGAATGAGCGCAATAAGATAAGTCAAAAGATAAAGATAAAGTAAACAAACAAGCTGATGTTCTTCAATACCGCTAACCAAAAGGGGATGTGTTTTTAAGGATAAGAACCAAAAATATTGCCAAAAGATAATGCCCATTGTAGGAAGGATACATCCTAGGACATGTTAGTGGATGGCGGCACGTCATTTCATTTATCCTAAGTGTTTTTTCAAATGATTGATATGGGACCAATTGGATGATAGGTTATCGACACAAAGAGTTGACCAACTTGCTTATGTACTGACTTGGACCTAAGACTTGTCGTTTTGAGTTTTCTCTTTTGACCGGCTAGACTTGTTTCTGATTATCTTACCAAAGATTGAGGATTTATTATGGATGGTGTTATTGTGGGTGCAAGCGAGATGAGCTGGATGGATTTTTTCAAATATTTGGATGTTTTTGACTTTTTGAGATGTTTTGAGGCTGTTTTTGGTATTTTTGGAAATTTTCAAATGTTTTGATTTTTGATTTTCCAATGTTTTGGGGTTTTCTGAGATTTTGACCAAGAGACTAACCTATAGACCTATCGTAGGGGCCTCAGGGGTTGATCAACAGATTAGCCTTGCCTACGTTATACACGCAGAGACCACGTAGTTCGATTGACAACTTGACTGATTTACAGATGATGATATACATGATGAAATGTCAGTTTATTATGACGAACGCCTAAAGGACTGACCTAAGTGTCTCAGGGGATGATCAAAGATCAACCTTGCCTACGTTCGAGGCTTAGAGACCTGTAGTTCGACAAGCGACTCTGTTTTTGACTTTTTGACTGACTTTTTGACCTGTTTTTGGGATTTTGATATGTTTTGATGTTTTTGGATTTTCTGATGTTTTGATGTTTTTGGATTTTCTGATTTTAGGACTTTAAGGATATACATGAATCTGATCCGATGAGAACATGCCCCCATCATGATGCAATAGACTACTCCGATAAAGGCAGGACAAATTGACCTTGAGGATGGGCCGAGTAGTACTAAGAGGGATCATGATACAAAAACAGGACCAAGCTATGGTGCGGATGCGGGTCACGGATGATGGAAATGAAATAGATGGATGATGCAGAACAAGCCGTAAAGATCCTGGTGGATGGAAAGTTCTTATTTACACAAGGCTCCTATTTGCCAGGTTTTCACCAAGGTACTTGTCCAAAGTGCCACCGAAGTGGTTTTCACTAGAGGACAATTTTTTTCTTTACTATTTTCAATCCTTTTTCTGATCTTTTTTGGATTATTTGTTTTTTTGCTTTTTTTGTTGTCACCAAGATGCCTGTTTTCCAGGTTTTCACCGAAGTAACCATTTTTTTAGGACATGATTTTTTGAATTTTTTGGTTCTATACCTTGAAAGATTTAGGCATAAAACTTTTTGAGATGAGAGCTATTCATGGGCTCTTGCAGAGGTTCCCCTTCGGGTGTTGATAACTAATATGCCCCTGACTTATAACTTGCTGTGATGATGAATGGTCTCAACCAATTGGGTTCAAATTTTCCTTTGCTATTTGGGTTTGAGACGTTCTTCTGATTCTCCTTTAATACCAATTCTTCGACTTGGAAAGTCCTGCTTCTGATTTTCTTATTATAGCTCCTTTTGAGTCTATTCTGATAGACTTGCAAATGATTCAAAGCATCTATACGTCGCTCATCTAGTAGCTCCAGCTCATTCAATCATGATACTCAATACTCTTCATCTGTGATAAGGTTTTGCAGTGATATCCTGAGTGATGGGATCTCTATCTCAATGGGGAGTACTGCTTCTGATCCGTAGACCAAGGAGAAAGGGGTGGCGTCGGTGGGTGTGTGGATACTAGTTTGATAGGCCCAGAGGGTGGGATTGAGTTATGAAGTGCAGTCATGACTGCGTCATTGGTATTTCTTGAGATTTTAGAATGGTTTTATTTGTAGCTTTCGCTTTGCCATTGCCTTGGGGATAGTATGGGGTGGAGAAGCGATGTTGGATTTTGAATTTTTTGCATAAGTCACGAACCTCTCGATTCTTGAATGGTGTCCCATTATCTGAGATAATGGCTTGTGGAACACCATAGTGGTAAATGAGATAGTTCAGGATGAACTTTGAAATCTGCTTCCCAGTTATATACGTCATGGGTATGGCTTCCACCCACTTAGTAAAGTACTCCGTTGCGGTTATGATGAATTTGTGGCCGTTAGATGAAGTGGGTGTGATTTTTCCAACGAGATCGAGTCCCCACTGCGAAAAGGGCCATGGTGTGATGATAGGATGAAGCTCTTGAGCTGGAGCATGGATGAGGTCCCCATGCTATTGACATTGTAGACACCTTCTGGCATAGTCATGTGCCTCTCTTTCCATTGTGGGCCAATAATACCCCATCCTCAGCAGTTTCTTGGCTATGGTCATTCCACTCGAGTGTGAACCACATATACCTTTATGTACTTTAGTTAGAGTGGTCAATGCCTCCTCAGTGTTTAAGCAGCGTAGTAGGGTTCCTTCTATGCTTCTACGATATAGGGTATCTCCTAGGATGACAAATCTGGATTCCTTTTTTACAAAGGTTCGTTTTAGGTTTGAGGGTAAGTCAGCGGGTATGACTCCTATTCGAAGGTATGTGTAAATGTCGTGGTACCAAGGATCACCGGGACCATTGATTTAGCACAAAAATTCTGATTCTGGTACCTCAAATGCGGGCACGAGAAGCTGCTCTATTAGGAATTCATATTTTGGGACGTTGTGGGGGATATCCAGTAAGGATCCAATTGCTGCCATGGCATCTATTGTTCTGTTATTGGCTCTAGGAATCTACTCAAATGTAATTTCGATCAAGGATTCTTTGAGGGTCTCCACCAATTTCTTGTATGGAGTGAGCTTGTATTCCTTGGTCTGGTATTCATCGTTCACTTGATTTATTATCAATTGAGAGTCTCCGTATACTTTGAGAGCTATAATGTTTCACTGCACTACTATTCCGAGACCTATGGTTAAAGCTTCGTATTCTGCAATGTTATTGGTACAAGGAAACACCAGTTTGTAGGACCTTTTTATGCAGTCCCCTTGTGGGATGATAAAGAAGATGTCGGCTCCTGATCCATGCTGCGTGAATGAGCCATCGAAGTACAGTTTCCAGTGGTCAGCTACGTTGAGATTGAAAATACATTCATCTGGAAACTCTGAGATGAGAGGATTCTCTTAATAGATTGGTGCTTCTGCAAGTTGATCTGCGATGACTTGGCCTTTGATTGCTTTCTGCTCCACATATTCAATGTCGTATTCTGATAGTATCATCACCCATTTTTCCATTCTTCCTGTGAGCATTGCCTTTGACAATAAGTACTTGAGAGGGTTGATTTTGGCGATGAGTTTTATTTTGTGTGCCAACAGGTAATGTTTGAATTTCTGTGATGCAAACACTACTGCTAGGCATGCTTTCTCGATGAATGAGTACTTTAGCTCATGCCCAACCATTTTTCTATTGATGTAATAGATATCCCTTTTTGTTCCATTTTCATCATGCCGAGCTAGGAGAGCTCCAAGGGCTGTTGTTGTTGTTGATACGTAGAGAATTAATGGTTTTCTTGGGATTAGTGGCATTAAAACTGGTGGTGTCAGTAGATATTCTTTGATTTTATTAAATTCCTCTTCACACTTGGTATCCCATTTGTGCGCTATTCCCTTGTGAAGTAGGTGAGAGTATGGGTTCTGTTTGTCCGCCAATTGTGCTATGAATCTTCGAATGGATTGGAGCTTGCCTTGGAGACCTCTCAATTGCTTTAATGTTTTTGGTGCCTCCATTTCAAGGATTGCTTTTACCTTTGCTGGATCTACCTCGATACCCCTCATTGACACTATATATCCTAGCAATTTTTCCGATCGTACATCGAAGACACACTTCTTTGGGTTTAATCTGACCTTGTACTCTTCCAGCCTATCAAAAATGGCACTTAAGGTTGCTATGTGGTCTTTTCTCTTTCTGGATTTGAATAGAATGTCATCAACATAATCTTCGACCATCTTATGAATCATATCATGGAATATCAATGTCATGGCCCTTTGGTATGTTTCATCTGCATTCTTTAAGCCGAATGGCATCATGTTCCAGCAGTAAGTCCCCCATGGACAAGTGAAAGTTGTCTTATGTTGGTCTTCTTTAGCTATCATGATCTGATTAAATACCCTGAGAATCTGTCCATTAGTGACAACATTTCATGTCCAGCTGTCATATCTACGATCATGTCAATGTTTGGAAGTGGGAAGTCATCTTTTGGACATGCCTTATTCAAGTCTCTGAAGTCTGTGCAGATTCTGATGCCCCCATCGGGTTTTGAGATAGGTACCAAGTTTGAGACCCATTCTGGATAATCTATCGGTCGGATGAAACCTGAATCTAATAGCTTTTTTAGCTCCATTTTGACTAATAAGGCGATTTGAAGGTGCATTTTTTGAAGCTTTTGTTTAACAGGCTTTGCTTCTAGATATACTACTAAGTGGTGAACCACAATCTCTAGATCAACCCTGGCATGTCAACGTAGCTCCATGCAAAGTTTATTTGTCTTTCTCTTAGGAATGCTGCTAGGAGTTCTTGTTCCTCTGATAGTACTAACTCCACATAGAATGTGATGTGCGGGGTTTCCTCTGTTCCTAAATTGACCGGATTTCATTTTTCTGCCAGGACTGCTGATTTTTCTTGATGCATGGCTCTAGAAGGAAGATTGAATCCCCCATCCTTGGGCGCCTCAGAGAGGTTTTCACTATTGGATGCGTCCTTTTTTTTTACTTTTTTCTGGTCGGAGAGTGCCACAATGTGGTTTTCACTCAAGGACTTGGATATTATTCTTAATTTTTCACTTTTGCGAATGAGGGATTCAATCGTTTCCCCATAATAGGCATGCGTATCTAGCTCAATTGTGAACCCTGCTTTGTGATCCCCACATAGAATGTTATCCTACAGTCCCATGAATTTCGAGAGCACCTCATCATTTTTGAATGTATCAAGAATTGGTGCTCCTCGTTGGTTGTAGTCGATGAGTTGGGGGTATACTAGGCGAATCTCATGATTTTGGTGGTCTGATTCAAAAGATAGGGTGCTAATCATGCAAAGAGTGGTATCCTCAAATAGCCTAGGTAAGTTGGTCATGGTATCCTCGTCATCACTACTACTACAGATGTCGGTTATATCAAATGTAAAGTTATCTATGACTCTACCTGTAGATATTGGTAAGCGTAGTTCTGCTACGGTTGGCTGAGGAGGATTATTAACCCTTCTAACTGGAGGACTTCGACCATGTATGGTTATACTCGGAGGGGTACATCCAAGGCCAAGATTTGTTATCACTCGTGTCTCTGGAATGATAGGTATTATAAGCCCATTGTCATTTTGTCCAAGTCTTTGGTTTCTGTCATAGCCCATTGCGAGCATCATTTGCACACCCTTCCTTCTATCATCCATTGGTAAGTCAGCTACTGGTCTTTCATCTTGATATAGCATATGAGATGGATCTACCTCAATAACCTCTTGGCCAAGATCTCCCCACCTTGTGAAGTTGGGATAGTCTTCAGGAGGTGTTTGGGATGTGGAGGCTTCATTTATTTGCGGATGTCCCCGTGATCTAGGAGATTGTGGTAATTCTCCTACCACAAAAACATTTTTAGGGATCTTGTAGTTTCCACAATCATTATCTTGGATGATGACCTAATGTCAGAAATGGTGGGGATGGCGGGAGTGTCGGGTGTCTCTGTCGCAGAAGTGGATGTGAGAGTGGTGGGATTGATGTATGGTGTAGATGGACCCTCATCATTTTTTGGTACTTGGGGGATTTTATAGTACTTTTCTTCAAGGATTTTGCAATAGGAGAAAGGTCTGGGATCTCCATGGATGGTAACTTCTTGTCCTTCATGTGTGAATTTCACACATTTATGGAAAGTTGATGCTACTGCCTTCATTGGATGAATCCATGGATGTCCCAGAAGGGTGTTATACGGTAAGTTGAGGTCTAGGACCTGACAAGTGGTTTCCATGATAGTAGGCCCTACTTGAATAGGGAGTTTGATTGTGCCCTAGGACACTCTTTCTTGATCATCATATGCTCTTATTGTGATACCCTTTCCTTTGTCGATAGAATCTTCTAAAATTTTTAATTGCTTGATGAGGTTGAGAGAAAATATATTCAAACCCGCACCTCCATCCACCAAGACCCTTTTGACTTTGATTTTTTGTACTATGGCTTCTAAGTGGAGTGCACGGTTGTGAGATGGTTGAACGGGGAAATCTTGGTTAGAGAATGTGAGGAGATTTGGCGTAATGATATTTCTGACCATAGCTTGGAATTGTTCTGCATCAAGATCTGCGGGGACAGTGGATGAAGCCAGTGCTTCCTCAAGGATTTTCCTATGGGCAGATGATATTTGTAGCAACTCCATGATGGAGATTTGCACTGGAGTTCTTTTGAGTTGATCTAGGACATTGTAGCCATTGGGGACAGATCTAAATGTAGGGACTCTGTTTGGCTGGGATGATCTTATGATGGTAACTTTGCTGCCTCTTGTGGTGACTCCACAATCGGCATGGGCGCCTTTGATGGTGATGATTGTGCAGTATTCATCTAGGGGGTCAACGACAGTTTCATACACATGATTCACGTTTGTGTGGGTGCCTTTCCCCTTGTCGGTGTTATTATTATTCCCTTTATTGCCATGATTAGGCATCAGATTCGTGTATATCTTAAGATCTTGGTTTCCTGTTGGTTGTTCCACATTTATAATCCTTTGATTGATGAGATCTTGAACTATGTTTTTTAATCTCATGCAACTGTTCATGGTATGGCCTTTGATTTTATGGAATTCATAGAGTTGATTCTCATTATACCAAGGAGGTTTCACATCCGGTTCTTGGTAATTCTCAAAGGTAGGAGCCTTGATGAGTTTTTCGTTTATCAGCTTCTTCATGATGATTTCTAGTGGTTCCCCCAAAGTGGTGTACTTTCGCTTGGGGTAACTCTTGTTCCGTTGGGGTGGTCCCCTTTGATCATTGAGATTGTTGATTGTTGGATTGTTGTTTGGTTGTTGTATTGCATGATGATTGTTTTGGTGTTGGATTTGGATTTGTGGTGTGGGTGTATTTTGGTGCGGGGCACTAATGACAACTTTGGCATGAATGACACCATCATTAGTAACATTTTTGTTCCTTCATGCAAGGTTTATCGTTGTAATTGGAGGGTGGGCAGTTTTTTTGTTGTTTGGGGTATGAAATTGATACTATGGGTTGAGTCATAAGGGCTCATTCGATACCGAGCGCCTTGGAGATCAACTGGTCATATGTGGTAATCCCTTGGACCTTGAGATGAAATGCCAAGAGGCCGTCAAGGTTGGATATGATGGTGCAAACTTGTTGTTCCTCAGGCATGGTCCACTTGCTTCGATTGGCCTTGGATCGCCATCGTTGTAGGAATGAAGTGAATGATTCATTCTTTCCTTGTTTCAGAGCTGAGAGTTCTTCTAGACTGACATCTATTGCAATATTGCATGCGTAGTTTTTAATGAATGCATCTATAATTTTTTGGAATGTTTTGATGCCTGTGGGTAAGCGAGAGAACCATTCCATAGCGTGGCCAACCAAACTGCTAGGGAATAGCCGCATCAAATAAGTATTGTCGTATGCAACTTCCATGCAATGAACCTGGATTTCCATGATGTGATTTTCAGGGTTTCCCATCCCACGATATTTGTCAAACTTGGGGATCTTAAATCCCTTGGGGAGTGGTTTCATCACTAGGCTCCTATCAAATGGATAGGGACACAAGTTGATTGGTGTTTTTGTGGTTCACTTTGATTGAAGATCGAGCACTTGTTGTGAGAGAAACTTGATTTGTGCCATTACGTCATTTTGCAGATCAGGGGGTGGGATGAAGGTGTTCTGGGGGGTTTCAATTGTAGGTTGGATGGGTGGGTTGTTTGGTGTGTTATTTGATGGTATTTGCGCATTTTGCCGAGCTAGGTATGCTTGCACTTGCTGCTGTATAAACAATGCTTATTGTTGTTCTTGTTGTTGTTGCGCTAAGATTGCTTGTTGTTGTTGTGCTAGGATTGTTTGTTGTTGTGCTTGTTGTTCCAACAATGCTTGTTGTTGGGCTACCAATTGGGCTGCTTCTTGTTGCTCTTGATATTGTTGTATTGCTTGCTGATATGCCTGTAGTTGCGCTGCTTATTTTTGTGCAAGAAGTTGTGCTTGTGCTTGTGCTTGCTATGCTTGGTATTGGGCATGTGCCTGAGCTTGAGCTTGTGCTTGGGCTTGTGCTTGTGTCGCTTGTTGCAATAGAATTTGGGCTTGAGCAGCTTTTTGTGCTTGTAATGTGGCTTGGGCTGCTTGAGCATCTTGCATTGTTTCAGCGGCTTTTTGTTGTTGTTTTTGTTGCAATAATGCTTGGGCTTGTGCAGTTTGTTGTGCCTGTAATGTGGCTTGGGCTACTTGGGTAGCTTGCGCAACTTGAGCGGCTTGCTGAGCAGCTAGTTGTGCAGCTTTTTTTTTGCACTTGCAGGAATCCCCTTTGATAAGCAGCTTGTTGAGCTGCTTGCAATGCCATGTTGTATTGGCTTGATATGCTGGAAGTTGGAGGTGGTGGGGGTGGTGGTGGATTCAGAATGGCGTTTGTGGTGGTGGTGAGCGGTGATGTCGTGTTGGTAGTTTGAGTGGTGAGTGGTGATGTCGTGTTGGTGTTTTGAGTGGTGAATGGTGTTGTTGATGTGGTTGGTCCTTGAGAGATCATGCTTTGGGATGTTAGGGGGGTGGTTGATGATGTCATGATTGCTTGTGTAGTTGTCATTTGTTGTTGTGATATTGATAACAAGTTTTGAGAGTTTGGTGTGATGTTTTGATTGGTGTTTGGAATGTTGGTTTGATTGATATTTGGTAAAGGTGGAAGCCCCAAGCCAAGTAAAGGTCTGGATAATGGTGGTAGTGGTGGAAGAGGTGAAAATGTGAGGGGTGTGAGTTCTTGAGAAAATGTTGTGGTGTCGAAAATTCCCACAGGTCCGAACATGTCACCTTTTTCTTGCGAGTTTGTGAGGAGAGAATTTTGAGGTGTTGCGCGGAAGGATGATGATGATGGATCATTAGGATTATGGAAAGTGAGAGGAACATACTTATGTAATGGATTTTGGGGTATGTTTTCTTCCAAAATGGTATTTGCATCCAAGTCTTGATTGTTGACAAGGGGGTGTGTTTGAATAGCATTGAGAAATGCATTTCCCTTATTAACATTGGGTTGGGTTGGAGCAAAAGATGTGATTTGCGGAATGTTTTGAGTGATGCTTTGGGATGGGGGTGTAGATGAGATGGGGAGTGTGGATGAAATTAGGGGCATGACCTCCAAAGATGGTTCCACTATAGAGCTTACATCGAAATAGGAAGGTAATTTGGACCCTTGCTTTGCTAGTTCAAGCATGTATAATGAAGGGTTAAGCCTCATCATGATGTTGATGATCTTATGGTTTTCCAGATTTTGGAGCATTTTGGTTATTTCTTCCTGCGACATCCCAAAGGTAAGATCTTCTCCTTGATTTTCCTCTTGTGGGTTTTGTGATGATGAGATAGTCAAAGGATTGCTTGATTCGACCGGATTCATTTCAAGGTTCGTTTGGCTTAGGTCACTTGAAGCGGGTGTTTCTTTGTCAGCTTCCATGTTCTTCTTGTATTGAGATCTAGTTTGAACCATAAAATAAGGATCAATTTTCAAGAATATGGGAGATGAATCTCTTAATTCTTTGGATTGATCTTTACTTTATGCACAAAAGAGAAAAAATTTAGGATATCTTGAGGATCAAAAGGTGATATGACGATGATGCAAGAGATGGATGATGTGGATGTTTTGATCTTTTGATAAATCTTAAGGGGGATGCTAGGATTTTGCATCTTTCGGATATGTTTTGGATTTTGATTTTTGATTCTTTGGATTGTCCTTGATTGATTGGTTTTGGTTTGCTTTGATTGAACAAATAGACCCTAAGATGTTTGATGATTATCTAAGGGATAGATTTGCTCAAAGGATGATAATTTGATTATGTGTAGGGAGAAGGATGCATCTACCCACACCTATTCAAACAAGATGATAATTTAACCAAGTATATGAAGAAGGATGCATCTACATATACCTAGCTAAACAAGATGGTTTGATAACTTTGACTAAATATATGCAAATGTGTGAACCCTAATCCCAATACCTGCAAAACAATAAGAACAAACACATTAGATTATCAAATGCAACAAAGAACAAGGATTCCTCATGAAATACATTCACAAAATTCAAATTAGGAAATGGGTGATCCCACAATAGTGGTTTACAATTTTTGGCCAAACAGGACACTGAAATAATTTTTTTTAACTAGATCTTTACTTTCAGGCAACTATAGTGGCTAAACCGTGAGGAATTTGAAGATGATGCAAACTAGAGTTTTGTGAAATTTTGTCTATAGATTATAAATATATTTTTTTCAAAATTTTTGGAATCAAATTGTACTTCTTTTTCCATCTCCCTTGAAAACTATTTATTTTCAGAAAACAACATTTTTAAAAAGTGGTGCTCACCATATAACGCATAACTTTTTTTCCATGAAGGATAAAATTCTAATTCTTTCGAATTTAGATTTTTAACTCCAATATCTAGTGCTTCCACTTGGTTAGATAGTTTTTTATTGAATATATTTTTTTTAATCAAGTTTCAAAATGAAACCAATTACAATTTAGACATAGCGCGACCGTATAATGCGTAACTTTTTTTGTATGTATCAAAATTCAATTTTTTTTTTGTTGGATCAAGGACTCCAATATCTAGTGCACTCATATTTTTTTTATTTTATTTTTTTATAATCTTATATTTTTCCACATGCACAGAACAAGGAGCTTGATTTTTGGTGAAAAACCTACATTCACAAGAAATAAAAAATAAATATAATAATCAAATTAAATTTAATTAAAATTATACTTTTTTGGAAGCTTATAATAAGGAAAACATACTTACAAAAAAATAAATTTTAAATGAATTCATTTAATCCCCCAAAAGGTAAATCAAAAGTGGCTTTTTATCAGCATTTTGATAGGTGTAAAGGAGACTTCGTTATAGGTAAGGTTTAAAACTAGCGGGGTTCTATCCAAGGGGGCTTGGTCTAAGGTGGTTTGATCAAACCCTATTCAATTGGAATCCATTAAATAGAAATTTTCAAGGCTTAAATCATTATATTTTCTAAAAATATGTGATTTCAGGAAAAATCAGGATCTCCTAGAAAGTGTAAACCACTATTGTGGCAGCACCCAAAAAAGAATGAAGAACACAATGAAAACAACAAAATAAAGATTGAATCCTAATTAAACTAGCAAACTCATGATCCCATGGGGGAATTGGTGCCAATTTGATGTGAAAATTGGCCCTTTCCCAATTCTTATGATGCAAGCTTGATGAATGTTGATGAATGTTGATGAGTGATCCACTTTGTTGATGCTTGATGAGTGCTTCAATGGAAAAACCTGCATAACCTAGCTATGATTCAATGATATTGGATGGAAATGGCTAAATATTTGAGTATAATAACTTTGCATAATTTGTGGATGATCAAATGAGGAATGAAGCTTCTTATTTATAGATGAGATTGAAGGATGAATCTCCAAAATAGAGAAATGTGGGACTAACATTCATCCAATGGCAAGATTCCACTTGTCAACCTATGAGTGGATGGAGGATGTGCAAGTTTTGAGGATTGTGCCAATAAATGCCTATTTTTGAATTTTGAATTTGTTGAAATGACATGCAAGAGGGAAGGAAAAATGTATTAAATGCCACTTGGCTCAAAGCAAAGGACATGTAAGAGAGAGTAAATGCCTTGTTGGATGTACATGTCCATTTGGATTTTTGAATTCAAACTTGGAGAATATTCCCAAAAGATGCCTTGTTGAGGAAAATAGAGATTTAATAAATCAATTCAATCTATTTTCATGTGCAAGTGGTAAAAGCTAGAGGATGGGACATGATATGGGATTAAATTAATCAAAGTTAATTAATTTAATGAGAGATTAAGTGATGTGACCTATTTGACTTAAATTTGTGGATTTATTTAAATCAAATATGAGAGGAATGTGATAAGAGATTAATTAAATAAATATTTTAATTTATTTAATTAAAAGAGATGATTGTTAGATTAAACTAAATAAGGTTTTAATTTATTTAATTTAATAGATAGACTTTAGGGATTTAATCAAATAAAATTAATTATTTAATTAAATTGGATAATTAGATCAAGATGATTAATTTAATTATTGAGAAGAGGTGACTTAATTCGATAACTGGTTTATTTAATTAAGAGAGAAAATTGATGAATTTACTTAAATAAGGAAATTTGATTAAATGGTTAGATCGAGGGATAATTCAGGATGAAATGATGTTAGTAGTCGGGATCAGATGCACAATGTCAATTGGTACATTTTATGTGTCTACAATATGTAAATGTATGCTTGTATGTATGTAAGATTATATGTACATATGTATGTATGCTTGTATGTATGTAAGTATGTGTGTATGTCTATATGTATGTATGTCTACTTATATGTATGTATGTAGGTATGTATGTCTTTAGAGGGAGGGAGAATTTTAAGAGAGAGAGAGATAATTTTCTAAGTAGGGTGGGATGGAGAGAGGGAGGAAGCAACCTATGAGAGAGAGAGAGAGGTAGTGAGAGAGAGACCTGAGAGAGGGAGAGGAGGTGGAATGTAGAGACCTGAGAGAGAGGGAGTGGGAGAGAAGGGGTTGGAGTCAAGGAGACTTATCTAGGTAGGGTGGGAGGGACAGAGGGATGGAGGGAGAGGGGGGTGGGAGAGAGACCTGAGGGAGAGGGGGTGGGAGAGAGAGGGGGAAGAGAAAGAGAGAGTTAGTGTGGTGCCAGAGGGAGAGACTTGAGAGATAGGTAGAGAGAGGGAGTGAAAGAGAGGGAGGGGGTATGAGAGAGAGACCTTAGAGAGGGAGAGGGTGTGGGAGAGAATGACCTGAGAGAGAGGGAGAGAGAGAGTTACCTAGGTAGGGTGATAGAGGGAGAGAGTTGAGAGAGAGGGGGTGGAAGGGATAGACCTGAGAGATAGTGAGAGAGGGAGTGGGAGAGAGAGGGAGTGATGGAGAGGGAGTGGGAGGGAGATAGAGAGAGATGGGGAGAGAGTGGTAGGGATTGATTGAGCGAGAGGTATGTAGAAAGAGGGAGAGGGTAGATAGAGACAATTAGAGAGGGTAGGAGAGAGGGAGGGAGAGAAAGGTGAGATGGATAGATAGATAGAGAGGGATAGGGGTTGAGGGATTAGGGTTGAGGTTCCAATGTATAGGGTAGAGGATATAATGTATAGGGTAGAGGGTTGAGTGTTTAAGCATTTAAGGGTTGATGGGTTAAGGGTTGAGGATTTAAGGGTTTAAGAGTTGAGGGATGAGGTTTACAGTTGAGGGTTGAGGGTATAGGGTTGAGTATATAGGTTTTAGGGTATATGGTTGAGGGATTATGGTTGAGGATCCAATGTATAGGGTAGATGGTTGAGAATTGAGGGTTCATAGTTTAATGTATATTGTAGAGGGTAGAGGGTTGAGGGTTTAAGAGTTTTAGGGTTGAGGTATTAGGGCTTAAGGGTTAAGGGTTGAGGGATTAAGGTTTAAGGCTTGAGGGTTGAGGGATTAAGGGTTGGAAATTGAGGGTTTAGGGATTGAGGGTTGAGGGATTAAGGGTTGAGGGTGTAGGGTTTAAGGGTTGAGTGGTTAAGGGTTATGGGTTGAGGGTTTAGGGAAGATAGTTTAAGAGTTGAGGGTATAGGGTTAAGGGATTAGGGTTGAGGGTAGAAGGTAGAGGGTTTAAGGGTTGAGGGTATAGGGTTGAGGGATTAAGGTAGAGAGGGAGGGATGGAAAGAGGGAGAGATGGAGGGAGAAGTGAGATAGAGAGAAGGGGAGAAGATGAGGGAGGGACATAGATAGATGAGGGTTGAGGATCCAATGTATAGGTTAGAGGGTTGAGAATTGAGGGTATAGGGTTGATGGTTTAGGGTATTGGGTTGATGGTATAGGGTTGAGGGATTAGGGTTGAGGGTAGAGGGTAGAAGGTTTAAGGTTTAGGGTTTAAGGGTTTATGATTGAGGGTTTAGGGTTGAGGGTGGAGGGTTTAGGGTATAGGTTTGAGGGTATATGGTTGAAGGATTAGGGTTGAGGGTCCAATGTATAGGGTAGAGGGTATAGGGGTTGAGGGTTTATGGTTTAAGGGTTGGGGTTGAGGGATTAAGGGTTGATGTTTGAGAATTGAGGGTTGAGGGTTTAATGTATAGGGTAGAGGGTAGATGGTTTTAGGGTTGAGGGATAAGGGTTGAGGGTTGAGAGGGATTAGGGTAGATATTTTACTAGGTTTTAAGGTTTTAAAAGCGTTAGAATTGCTCGGGTTTAGGGTAGAAGTGGGTTGAGGTTGAGGGTAGAGGATTTAAGGGTTTAGGGTTTAGGGTTCGGGGTTGAGGGTAGGGTTGAGGGATTGGGTTGAGGGTCAATGTATAGGAGTAGAATTATAGGGGTTGAGGTTTAAGTGTTGAGGGTAGGGTAAGAGTGTTGAGGGTTTAAGGGTTGAGGGTTGAGGGATTAGGGTAGAGAGTTTACTTGGGTTTTAAGGGTTGAGGGATTAGGGTTGAGAGTAGAGGATATTGGGTTGAGGGTAGATGGTAGAGGGTTTAAGGGTAGAGGGTAGAGGGTATAGGGTTGATGGATTAGGGTTGAGGGTCTAATGTATAGGGTAGAGGGTATACAAATTGAGGGTTTAGGGTTTAACAGTTGATGGATGAGGGTAGAGGTTTGAGGGTTGAGGGTTTAAGGGTTGAGGGATTAAGGGTTGAGGTTTGAGGGATTATGGTAGAGATTTCACTTGGGTTTAAGGGTTGAGGGTCCAATGTATAGGGTAGAGGGTATAGGGGTTGAAGGTCTAATGTGCTCACTATGTTTCCTTCCAACATTATATGAGTCTAATGTTTGGAATTCTTATGATAGGATGGTGCATCTCAGGATGACTGCAAGGAAGTCAGTAATCAGTAATGAACACTACCTAAGGGCCAAGAAGGAAAAGGACTCCATTGTTCGAACCATATAGGGGACCAATTACAACAATTCCATTTGGTTGTGTGACAATGAGACTTTCAATCATGCCCTATCATGAATCAGTCAAGAGAGAAAAAAGATGCATGATGTTGTCAACTATGTACCTCCTGTCTCTCTATCCAAGTCATACTCTTTACCACTCTCTAGAGATATGCCCTTGGAATGTAGTGTTAGTCTTGCCATGATCTTTAGGGACCCTTGTGTTCTTCCAATGTTGTAAGTTATTGTAATAGCCTCATCTGGCGATTCAGAGGAATATGTTCCTTGAAACTATGTATTTGAGGATAGGTCTAAGGGTTATTACCCTTTTGAAAATGAATTGGAACAAAAATATTAGGGGTATACCCCACTTAGTTATGTATCGTAGAGTGAATCTGATGGATACTCTCGGTTAGACTATCTAAATGGTCATTCCATGTAAACACAAGGTTATTGAAATCCTTTTTGATCTTCATGAAAAGCATGTTTTGGAAAAAAACATGTGTATGAGTTCTTTTATGAAATTTATTATGTGAATGTTTGTTCTTTTGGAATGTTTTTTGAATGTTAAGTAAAATTTCTTAGGATCTAATTAAAATGAAACCTCCAGGTGTAATTTTTCTAGTGAAAAATGGTTAGAACAAGAACTAACCTTGGGGGAAGTCAAGAAGTAGGCCAAGGTGTAGAGAATGCCGAAGCTAAGTTTGTTAGTATTTTTTCTATGATGAATGAGACAAGAGAAATAATTTGGAACCTCGAGCAGGAGGTAAGAGGAAAAGAAATGGAGGAATAAGAAGTTCCTAAAAATGAAGAAGTTCCTAACAATGAAGAAGGGGAAAATTCCCATGATCATACTCAATCAAGTGAACATGAGGATGATGAGTCACAGTCTAAGTCAGAGGGAACCAAAAGGAAACAACTGGAAAGTGAGCTATCTCAAGGCATGAGAAAGACCACACCTCCTAAATTTGAAGGTAGTACTAGTGGGGATGTAACTGAGGCATGGCTCACAAAGATGGAAAAGTATTTTGAAATCAAGAATTAGTTTGAGGTCACTAAACCTATTTGGGGAGCTTTTTAGATGGTTGGAGAAGCATCCAACTGGTGGATGAATAAAAATATGGAGCTTGGGCTCAATTCCTTAAGGCTTACTTGGAGTGAATTCATGGAGATTTTTGGGAAGTGGTCATTACCTCAATTATTCTATGACCAAAAGCTCATTGACTTTTAAAACCTGAAGCAAGGAGATTCCTCGATGAATGAATATTGGGATAAATTCACTTGTCTCATGAGGTATGTACCCATGTACCAAAATGATGAGTAGTTTTGCATAAGGAAGTTCATCATGGGTCTCAATAATCAAATAGGTGGAGAGGTTAATATAAACGGTCTTGCTATCATTGACCTAGTATATGAGAAATCCATTAAGCAAGAGCAAAGGATTAAATCTATCTCAAATTACTGTGAAAAGAATTGAAAGAAGTTCAATTGGTCACAAGCCAATCAAGCTTCAAAGAAGCCTAGTGAAGGCAAAGGTTTTCAAAGAAAAGGGGACAAGGGACCCCATAATAATTGGAATAAACATAGAAGGGGTCGTAGGGGGAACAATAACAATGCTGGTGGGAATGAAGGAAATTCTAGAAGGCCTACGCAAAGGAAGGGACCATTGAAAGGATGTTTTAAATGTGGTGGAGATCACTGTGTAAACTAGTGTCCCAAAAAACCATCAAGGTCACAACCACATGGGAACCCTCTTCCTCCTCAATGAGCTACATTCTAGCAAAGGATTCATGCAACATTAGACAACTAGCAAGCGGAGTACCAGATTAATCCAATAGAATTTTCATGTACTTTGTCTAGTACACCCATCTCAATTTTAATAGATATTGGTGCTACAAAATTTTGTATTTCTCCTAGTATTGCTAGTAAAATTTCTAGAAGAGCTGGATACATGGAAAAGTCTTGGATTGTTGAATATGCAAACTAGATAAGAGCTACGGTAGATCAATGTCTATTTGAAGAAAGGGTTGAACTTCCGAGTTTCTATATGGAAGTGAATTTGTATGTAGCCCCCTTAGGTTCATATGATGTAATCTTAGCGATGAATTGGATACAGAAACATAGGTCAAAGTAGATTGTCATGCAAAAATAATAGAATGCTTAGTGATCTTGGAAACTAGGTGTCATTGCAAGGAATACCTAGAGAAGTTAAGTTGTGATATATTTCTATCATACAAATGCATAGAGTGAAGAAGAAAGGTTGTCAACTCTTCGCAGTGAAAATGGAGAAACTTGAGGAATGCAAAGAGTTCATTTCTCAAGATGATGTAGTATATTAAGGACCTCAAGACCTCCAAGAAGCCGATGATGGCGAGGTGGTGGAATCAAGAAAGTCAGGTATGGAGAAATACCCTATCCTAAGGAACTTTACAGATTCATTTCCAAATGAATTACCTGGATTTCCTCCCAAAAGAGGGTTTTATTTCTCCATTGACATAGTTTTAGGGGTGAAGAATATATCAAAAGTGTGATATAAGATGATCACGAAAGAATTAATGGAGATAAAACCTCAATTGGAAGAATTGATGCCAAGGGACTGATAAGACCTAGTGTTTCACCTTGGGGAGCACCATTGATCTTCGTAAAGAAGAAAGATGGTACACTACGCTTATGCATTGACTATCGATTGCTTAATAAAGCAACGATAAAAAATAAATATCCATTTTTCACGTATCGATGATATCTTTGATCAAGTGTGAGAAGTGGCAATATTTTTGAAGATTGATCTACAGTCAAGCTATCATCAACTAAGGATCAAGGATGAAGACATTTTTAAAACAACTTTCAGAACTAGGTACAATCATTACGAGTTCACGGTCCTACCTTTTGGACTCACAAATGCACATGCAACATTCATGAACCTAATGAATAATGTATTTAGGGACTGCTTAGATAGGTTTGTGTTGGTCTTCTTGGATGATATTTTAATCTAATCCAAGAATGAAGAGGAACATCTCTAGTATTTAGAGACTGTCCTCCAACACTTAAGGGAGCATAAGCCATACGAGAAACACTCAAAGTGTACCCTCTTTTAGAAGGAAATATAGTATTTGGGTCATGTGATTTCAACTGATGGGATTGCAATTGATCCAATGAAAATAAAAGTAGTGCTTGAGTGACCAGTGCCTAAGAATGTGCCAAAAGTTAGAAGTTTTATGGGTATGTCTAGGTATTATCAAAATTTTGTTGTAAACTTTTCCAAAATAGCTTTTCCCATTGCTTCATTGTAGAGGAAAGGGAAGAAGTCTAAATGGTTTGAGAAATTTCAAGTGGCATTTGACCATAGATCTGATATTGAAAGTACTAGATCTAGATGGTGACTTTATTGTTATCACAAATGCTTTAGAAGAAGATTTGGGTGGAGTATTGATGCAGGAAAAGTGAGTCGTAGCTTATGAGTCAAGAAAGCTTAAGCCTTATGAGAAAATAATGCTTTGCATGATTTGGAATTGGAAACAGTTGTCCATGCATTATTGATGTGGAGACACTATCTGCTGGAGAAACCATTTGAACTGAAGACTGATCATCATGGTCTAAAGTATCTGTTTACTCAACCCAATCTGAATGCATGACAAAGGAGATTGTTGGAACTGATATCTAATTATGATTTCAACATTAGTTATATCAAGGGAAAGTAAAATTAGGTTGTCGATGCCCTAAGTTGTAGGAGGAATACCTCCTTGATGATATCAATTCAAACTAACTTCAAAGGTCAAGTATTGCAGAAATCTAAGGGTGACAAGTTTTATGATCAAGTCAAGCAAGCACTCTTGGATAATTCACAAGATTGAAGGTACGAAGGATTTCTCTTTGAACCTAATGGTTTATTAAGGTTTAAGGGAAGGATTTATGTACCTAACTTTGGGTAATTAAGGAACTTGGTATGGAAATAAGTTCATAGTGCACCCTATTCCAGACATCTTGGTGTAACTAAGATGTTTCCTGATGTAAAGCCATTGCATTTCTAGAAGGGAATGAGAGGGGATGTCACAAGATTTGTAGCATGTTTCTTAGAATTTCAAAGAGTGAAGGAAGATCATCATCAACCTACAGGTCTTTTGTATCCTCATGAAGTTCTAGAAAGTAAATGGTAGGTCATTAGCATGGATTTTGTGCAAGGTCTCCCAATATCAAGGAATAAGCACAATGCCATTCTGGTAGTGGTGGAAAAGCTTACAAAGGTGGCTCATTTCATTCCAGGGAATTTGATTGATGGAGCTCCCGTTATAGCTTGAAAGTTTATTCAAGAGGTATTTAGATTGCATAGAATTCCTGAAAAGATTATTTCTGACAAGGATGCTTGTGTGACATCTAGATTTTGGAAAACCTTGTTTTCTTCACTTGGGACTTAGTTGAACATAAGTTGAACATATCATCCACAAATGGATGGAAAAACTAGAAGGGTGAACCAAGTGTTAGAGGATCTACTAAGGATGTATTGCATGGATCAAGAATACAAATGGGAGGATTGCCTACATTTGGTTGAGTTTGTGTATAATAACTCTTATCATTTTGCAATCAAGATGGCTCCATTTGAAGCATTGTATGGCAGAAAGTGTTGAACTCCTATAATATGGGATAAAATAGAAGATAGGATAAGCCTTGGGCCAAAAATGTTATCGAAAATGGAGGAGCAAGTTGGGATTATCAAGCAAAGGCTAGCAAAAACTAATGATAGGCAACAGAGTTATGCAAATTCCAAACAGGTACCTAGGAATTTCTTAGTAGGAGAGAAGGTTTTGTTGAGAGCTAAAACTTACAAGAGTTCTATAAAGTTTGGAAAGTCATCCAAGATAGCTCTATGCTATGTAGTTCCTTTTAAGGTTCTCTAGGAAGTCAATTTTGTTGCATATAGAATTGCTTTGTTTCTAGCTCTTTCCAAGATGCATAATGTCTTTCATGTCTCGTACCTTAAGAAGTACATACTAGGGGATAACCATGTTATTGATTGGAATGCTTTACAGGTACAAGACCTAGGAGTGGTAATAATAGATCCTCTCAAAGTGCTCAGAATGCATAAGTTTCACTTACATAATAGAGAGGTTTTGTAATTCAAGGTCCAATGGGATTAGTATGCATAAGATTCTTCCACTTGGCAGGACTATGTTAAGATAAGCAAAAGTTTCATTATATTTTGCTAGACTTTGAAAGCTCCTAAAACAATATTGTTATGTTTATGTTTTATGGTTTATATTTTATATTTGATACTTAAAATCATTGGGGATGATGATTCACAAGGGGGGGAATATGTTACACCCCATTGTGTTATTACCTATTTATGGTTACCTTGTTAGGTTAAAATGCTTTAATATATAAATGTGTTTTGTATATGGATCTTGATGTATAATGTGATGAATGAATGACTAATTCAATTTGATATTTTTTAATGTTGTAGAGATGAAAATATATGATGGATATGAATTATTTGTTATTGGCTAAATATTGTTGGATGTACTAAGCTGGATGCAAGAACATATTGAATCTCCGGAAGAGAGGGGGAGTATCACTCACTAGAAGAGCTTGGTCTAGTAACCTTTAATGAGCCTAACTAAGCATACACACACTCACATCATAGTTGGTCTAAGTTGAGTCAAGTGATGTAGAGTAGGGGTAATCAGACTCAAAAAAACCTTAACCAAGTGTCTTTTTTCATCAAAAAGTGAGTTATCCTTCATAAACCATTATTCTTCCTTATAACCTTTCAAAAAGGCATTTTTGGCATAACTTCCTAACCAAAACTGATCTAAAAGAAAAAAAACTTGTTTCAGATACCCATTTAGCCATTATTGAACATATCTCAAAATTAGGGTAGGGTTCTTTGTACGGAAGACTTCAAATTTTGATTGTCTTGCTTCTTGACTATGCCTAATTGACAACTAGGCATGACAACCATGAGGTTTTGGCACAAAAAAATGATTGAACTACACAAAAATGAAAGTCCTAACTATTTATAGACCATGGTAGGCCTCTCCAACATGTCACAACATTCATACAACCCAAATACATGGGATTAAATGAGGGTTTCAATGGATAGTCACCATTTAAGAGATTTTTATGACTGTTTTGAGAATCTAGGAAAGTGGATTTGTGAAAAAATATTTTTCCCACATGTAAATCATGAGCCCAAATCTTGAAGGGTGATATAAGGAACCAAGACAAAATTTCCTACCAATTTGTAGCATTTTCCTATGGAGGAAACTAGAGTTATGGCATTTTTTTGCAAGTTGAAACCCTAGGCAGGGTTCAGAACGGTTTTCACCAAAATGCTTATAAATTTTTCAAATCAGCACAAAATTGAACCAAACCAAAAGAAAATGAAAGGTAAGAGTTCCCTCTACATCATACAATCATCCTTACATCCATACAGTGCAAAATGCTTATTAATTTTGCATATGTCAACTTTGCTTTATTTTTATACTTTAAGTCTTCTTGTGATAATGCTCTTTTGATACATGCTCTTGCACTATCATGCTCCCCCTTTCCATACCCGACCCCAAAAAAGTTCCACATATGTTGAACACCTGCAATAACATGCATCCTGCTCAATGAATAGAACATCCATGAGTGTTTGAATTGTGATGCACAGTTATTTTACCATATTATATGCTGACTGTATGCTATGCCCCTCCTAGCCAAATCATTGAAGAACAACTGAAAGTAGCTTGCATGAACTCTATAGAATGTGTGCGATCATCACTAATGTAAAAGTGGTACTCCCTCAATACCTTCTTGTTATTCTCTATACTATCAATTGCATGAATGAATGTTATGTGCAAAAATATAGAAACTTGTGTGGAGTTGTAATATTGTGATTGTACCTCACGTTGTGGCTATAGGCTGTAGTTCTTTGCAAAGTCGACAGATGAAACAATGCTACCAAGTGGAAAAGTATCCTTGCATAACTTGAATTACAAGTCCAACCATCAAGTTCTATAGGTATGTCTTGCATACTCATAAACTATACTTTCACAAAATGTAGACATAAAATGATACAATGGAATATCTTGAATAACCAATTAACACCTTTTTTGCTTATTTACCATCTTTTGTATTGTAGGCCATTATTTTATACTTGTGAAACTCTACTAGTTCCTTTCCAACTGCATCTGTGCTTTCCATATGTTCACATATTGGCATATGTTGCAACCCACCACAATGCTAACATGTGCCATCCAAGCATGATTTCCTATAGAATATTTGACCTTCCTCTCTTCTATATAAAATTGTTTCTATGAAGTCTCTTGAAGATGTTGGTGAGACATGTATGCCACAATCCTGTAAAACATTATTAGTATGCAAATCTAAACATATAGAATGATAAACATCAAAATGGTTAGAAAATTCAATATGTAATCTACAACAAGTTGTGCATGTGTGATTTGTCTTGACATAAAAAGGTTGTAGCATTTCAAAATATATTTGAAATTTTTTAATTTGAGGATAGTCTTCTAGAAATTTATGAAAAAACTATGTTTGAGTCAATTAAAAAAATGCTTTGGATGTGGCTCATGCTTTTGACCACTGATTCTCCTTCTTACCACATCCCTTTGATTTGGAGATACCCTTGTGTTATTCTTCTAAAATTCTTCAATTAGTGAAAAAATACTTGTGTTGTTTGCTTCCACTATTTGTATATAACCAATAAAATAAAAAACTAAAGTGCATTTCATTAAATGATTGGTTCAAAATATAATAAAAGTAAAGATGGGAGGATGTACCATGATAGTTGGGTGTGAAGTAGACTTGTGTCACTTTGTCTCACTTAAATGACCTACAAGAGAATAGAAAACTAACACATATATGCTAAATTGACTTATTTTGAACTTCATTTGCATTTTATAGTAGAGGAGAGGAATTGGGCTTAAGATTGATAGTGATGAAATTGAACAAAATTATAGTCATTAGAGATGTAGTGATGAGATGGTTTCAATCATGGGTTTTTCTTAGCCTTAAATAGACTTGTTGATGTGTGTTAATGACACTATCAATTAAGATAAAATTCCTCAATGAAGTTACCTTATCTTGGAAGGAAATTTAGGCTTCAAACATGATCAATAGCATTAAGTCTTGAATTGTTGGTTCTCAATGTGTGGATTACTTAGTAATTCATTATGGATATTATTTTTACAAAAGGACTTATGTGATTGGAGTCTACAAAATAGGGCCAACTTTGGAAAATAAGATAAAAATTATGTGCTCAAACCTAAAATACACGTTCAATGTTCTGAAAGTTAGATTCCAGTTATTCATATTAGAGCATTGCATAACATTTCATAATAGTATGATTGATGCTTTATTTAAAGTTTTACATTTTATATTAAAAATAGTAAAAGAAAGGGTGAGATAGAGAAGGGTTAGAACTCCAAATCTAAAAATTTATTAGAATTACCATATATTAAATTAGTAGCAAAGTATCAAATAGTTATTTTGTGTTTCAGTACACACTACCACAATTACACATGGGAAATGCAAGCTTCTATGGAGATTTTTCATTTACAAAAGAATTACACAAAATATCCTAAGAATGACATAATTTCATGGCATCATTCATAGTAAGAAGAAAAGTCAAGTCACCATACAATTTTCAAAGTTTTGATAACTTGGACAAAAATACAAACATGCTAACTCACTATAATTCTCGATAAAATCCACTACATGAGAGAAAATCATGAAATGCATTCAATAATAACAAAACTTTATTATTAGATCCTATAACAATAAAAAATTTCACCCCTCTTGAAAATACACAATGAATGTCCTTTTATAGATGAAGGCTCCCAAAAATTTGTTACAAATGAATGATTAATTTTTTTCTTCAATTAATAGTCAAGATTCATTTTTAAAGAATATTTCAGCAACAAAAATATTTCTAAATACTCTTTTTATGATAGGCTATCCAACTTTCGTAGCAATGTGGGAACTTGTAGCCTCATTATGATGTCTAATAGAATGTGTTGGCAAAACAGGGACATGCAACTGAGAGGGGGGGTGAATTAGTTGTCACAAAATATTAAACTTTCCAGACTTAACTTAATCTCAGATCTGATGAATGAACAATAAACCATAAACAATAAACACATCGGAAACACAAAGAACACCAAGATTTTTTACATGGAAACCCTTTTAGGGGAAAAACCATGGTGGATGTTAGTCCATAATATTATACATTGTTTAAAGTATAATGAAGGATGATGGGAATGCACATGCATTCAGGCACACTGCCTAGAGCTCACTGCTCAAATACAAGAGGGCTCACTACCCAACAATACACAATAATTTGGATTAGATCCACAGGGTGTGAACTGAGAAAATAACTTCTACACAAGCCTGACTACAGTTCCAGTTAAACACAAAAAACCTTCTTCACACTTCACTCAACCTTCTTCTCACTCTACCTTGTAATCGAATGAATAAATCAATATTCACATACTTTCTCTTCTCTGGATTTTCTTCACTTCATACACACATACTAATACATCAAATTCATTCAAAAAACCACTCTTATATATCCACAACATGAAATACATCAACAACTTAGTCGGCCTGAAATATAAAACATATTTACAATGTCGACCCAAATTTACAAATAAATTTTAATGCGAATCAAACAACGTCGGCTAATATTATGATGAGACCCAAAACAATATCTTTGAGCATGCAAAACATTCAAATTTTAATCTTCAAGCATCTGCAACACGTTACAATCATCATGTTGGCCAAGAACATGAAAACCTGAACATACCGAGAAAAATCTTCAACCACGAACACACCGATCAACGTGAACATACAACAAGAATAGAGAATGATCTAGAAGCATCCAAAAACAACAACTAACAAAAAATCATCCACAACAACGAAAAATTACCAGAATCACATAAACTTCAATAAGGAATACTGACAGAACCCACAGAAATACTGTTAGAACACAACTATTCATAGAATGATCAAATCTTCACGTGGACATTTGAAACTTCTCGTAGATGAACTATATACTCTTAGAAATAAACCCTTTATTTCACAACAACTGGTCTTCAATGTATAGAACAACACACCTTCATCACCTTCATTGTTCTACTAGCAACCTATAAATCTTCCTTTAACAATTTTCTCAATATCCTCGACATATACAACCTTCAATACAATAATGCTAATAGTGTTGACATCAATGACAACCACATATCAACAACATAATCACAACATCCAAAAATCTCCCCCTTTGGCATTGATGGCAACACATGATGTGAAAAATTTCCTCCTTGTCAGTCAATTGAAGTCCATCCAGCTGTTTAGTATATACTTCTTCTTCTAGCTCACCATTCAAAAAAGTTGATTTTACATCCATTTGATAGACTTTATAGTTCTTATATGCAGTATAAGCAAGAAATAATCTATCAACTTCAATTCTGGAAACAAGGACAAAGGTTTCTTCAAAATCAATACCTTCCATTTGTGAATACCCTTTATATACCAATCTTGCTTTATTCTAGACCATTTCACCTTGTTCATTCAACTTATTCCAAAATACCCATTTAGTACCAATCACATTTTTGTCTTTAGGTTTGGGAACAAGTATCCATGTATCATTCTTTTCAATATGCATCAGTTCTTCTTTCGTAGTTTCCATCTAATGTTCATCATTGCAAGCTTCATTGACATCTTTAGGCTCAATCTTGGATATCAGGCAATATTCTTCTGCAATTGTTCTACTAGTTTGCACACCTTTATTCTTGTCTCCTATAATTTGATTTTCAGAATGATTTTGCTTCACACACCTTGGAACTTTGGGAATCTCTTGAGCTTTTGGTTCTTCTATTCTTTCTTCTTCACTTGCACTTGTCTCTCCTTCTTGACTTACTTGATTTACTGGAACAAATTGAAGTTGTTTTACCAGACCACATGGCACAATTTGAAGTTGATTTTGTGTCTAAGTTGTCTTCCCTTTGTTTGTCATGTCTTCCTGGTCATCTGAATCATATCCATAGTATTTGGATGATCTAGCAGAGTCCTCATCAACTCTGACATTTTCACTCAACCATTTTTCTCAGTCTTCTATTATAGCACCAGTAGGCCTTGCTTTTAGTAGAGTAACCTAGAAAGATTCCTTCATCGCTTCTTGCATCAAACTTTCCTATATCCTCATCTCTCTTGATATAACACTTTCTTCCAAAGATCTTGAAATATCTAACAATAGGCTTATAGCCAAACCATAGTTCAAAAGGAGTCTTACTAGAATTACCATTGACATTTACCTGATTCAAAGTGTACACAGCAGTGCTTATAGCTTCACTCCAATAGATGTGAGGCACATTTCATTCTATCATCATTGTTCTAGCAACATCCATAATTGTTTTGTTCTTTCTCTCTACAACTCCATTCTATTGAGGGCTTCGGGGAGGAGATAACTGCCTTCTGATTCCATGCTTTTCACAAAAAGAATTGAACTCCCTAGAGGTGAACTCACCACCTTTGTCTGACCTTAAGCATTTTATTTTCAAGCCTTCCTCATTCTCTGCCATAGCTTTGAAATTTTTGAACTTCTCTAATGCTTTACATTTCTCTCTTAAGAAAGCAACCCATATCATTCTAGAGTAATCATCAATAAGCAACATAAAGTACCTTTCTCTATGAAGACTTCTAACTTTGGAGGGACCACATAGATCAGTATGCACCAGCTCTAATAATCCATTTGAATGATGTTGTTTGCTCTAAAAAGAAACTCTAGTTTGTTTTCCCATCTGACACTCCTTGCAAATTGTGTTAGCAGGCTTTACTAGCTTAGGTAGATCTCTTACTGCTTGAGTGGAACTTACTTTGACAATGTTATCAAAATTCACATGACATATCCTCCTATTCCATAACCAGCTTTCATCTACTTGAGCAATTAAACAACTTTCACTAGCAACATTTTGGTGAAAAATATTACCTTCTATCTTTTTACCTGAAGCAATTACTTTTCCAGATCTTCCAAGTATCCTACATCTTTCATCTTTGAACTGAAGATCATAACCCTTGTCCACCATCTATCCAACACTCAACAAGTTGTGCTTCAAGCCTTCAACATAAAGAACATCATTAGTGTTATGCTTACCACCAAGACAAATAGATCCTCTGCCACAAATCACACCAAAATTGTTATCTCCAAATCTTACAACCCCACTGTCATACTTCTCAAGACTTATAAATTTACTTTTGTCACCAGTCATATGATGTGAGCATCCGTTGTCAATAGCCCACTCATCCTTTTCTTCAATTCAGGATGCAAGAGCTTTCTCAACTTTAGCAGATTCAGTAGCCACCAAACCATTTTCCTTGATAGCAAGGAACGCCCATTCATCTTCATTTCCATTATCTTTATCAGACTCATCATCAGTCACTCCTTCTTCAACATAGTAACATTTCTTTTGGAATCTAGATTTGTTAGGATTGGATCTAGGAACTCTTTTAGGACACCTTGATGAAAAATGACCTATTTTACTACAAGAAAAGCATTTCATAGGCAACACTCCTTTATACTTACCTTTTCCTCCTTCTTTCTTCACAATCAATGCTTCCAACTCTTCTACCTCTCTTTCTTCATCTTCAAGTTGTTTCATTACTTCCTCATACTTGAATGAATTTTTGGAACAATCTCTCGGATCATATCTTTGCTTGTTTTGTCCAGATACAATAGCCTTGAATGCAGATTCAGTCTTCAGAACAGATTCACCAAATTCACTCAACTCAAAGGCAACAAGTTTACCAATCAGTGTATCTCTTGTCATATTCGTCAATGATCTGGTTTCTTCAATAGCATGAGCCTTTGCTTTGTAAGAGGGAGGCAATGATCTAAGCACTTTAGCCACAATTTCTTCCTCTTCCAGGGTACCACCGACACATCTAATACCCATCACTATTTCATTTACTCTTTGCATAAAAGAAGAAATATTTTCATCTTCACACATCTTCAAGTTTTCATACTTTCCTTTCAAACTCTATAGCTTAGCCATCTTCACATGTACATCTCCTTCATACAAAGTTTCCAACTTTGTCCAAATCTCATGAGGTGTCTTCAGACCTATCACATTTGTCATTTCTGAATTTGTTAGAGCACTCGACAAAGCTTCCATAGCCCTGACATTATTCTCAGCCTCTTTAATCTCATCAGCAGTGGAAGGACCAATCTGAGGAATAACATATGGATTCTTTGTAATCTTCCAAGAGGGTTCTCCAATACACCTCAAATGATATTCCATCCATGATTTCCACAATGAGTAGTTTGTTCCATTGAATCTAGGACTATCCTTCTTGTATGATGCCATCTCAGATCACCTCAAGCTTTTAAACTTCTTTAGAGGAACCTGCTCTGATAACAATTGTTGGAAAAATAGGGACATACAACTGAGAGGGGGGGTGAATCAATTGTCACAAAATATTAAACTTTTTCAGAATTTACTTAACTTAATCTCAAATATGATGAATGAACAATAAACCATAAACAATCAACACATCAGAAACACAAAGAACACTAATATTTTTTATGTGGAAACCTTGTTAGGGGAAAAACCAAAGTGGATGTTAGTCCACAATATTATACCTTGTTAAAAGTATAATGAAGGATAATGGGAATGCACATGCATTCATGAACACTACCTAGAGCTCACTGTTCAAATACAAGAGGTCTCACTACCCAACAATACACAGTAATTTGGATTAGATCCACAGGGTGTGAACTAAGAAAATAACTTCTACACAAGCCTGATTACAGTTCCAGTTAAGCATAGAAAACCTTCTTCACACTTTGCTCAACTTTCTTCTCTTTTCTTTGCAATCAAATGAATAGATCAATATTCACACACTTTCTCTTCTTTGGATTTTCTTCACTTCATACACACATACTAACACATTAACTTCACTCAAACAACCACTCTTATATATCCGCAACATGAAATACATCAACAACTTAGTCCGCCTGAAATATAAAACATATTTATAATGTCGGCCCAAATTTACAAATAAATTTTAATGCGAATCAAACGCCATCAGCTAATATTATGATGAGACCCAAAACAATATCTTCGAGCGTTCCAAACATTCAAATTTTAATCTTTAAGCATCCACAACATGTTACAACCATCATGTCGGCCAAGAACATGAAAACCCGAACATACCGAGAAAAATCTTCAACCACAAACACACCAATCAATGCGGATGTACAACAAGAATAGAGGATGATATAGAAGCATCCACAAACAACAAGAACTAACAGAGAATCATCCGTAGCAACATAAATTACCAGAATCACATAAAATTCAATCAGGAATACTGACAAAACCCACAAAAATATTGTCAGAACACAACTATTCATAGCAGGATCAAATCTTCATGTGGACCTCTGAAACTTCCGATAGATGAACTAGATACTCTCATCAATAAACCCTTTAGTCCACAACAACTGATCTTCAACGTACAAAACAAGACACCTTCATGACCTTCACTATTCCACTGGCAACATGTAACTCTTCCTTTAACAATTTTCTCAATATCTTCAACATATACAGCCTTCAATACAATAATGCTAATAGTGTTGACATCAATGAAAACCACATATCAGCAACACAATCACATCATCCAACAAAATGTTCCAATACGATGTGTAGTTGGACCATGAGAGCCCACAACTCCATCAAGATGACCAATTGGATTTGTATTTTCATCTACATTTGGATATTAGTGACTTCATGATTTGCAACTACAACAGGATTTGAATTTGCATCTAGGTTTGAATCTAAATATGTAAATCTTCAATGCACCTTCACAATTTGCATATTTCTTCTTTAGTTATTCCTTCTTTGTTAGTTTCTAGAAATATTTCTCAATATTTGGTAGTCTCTTTATCGCTATTTTCCATCTATGAAATTAGTGCATCTTCCTTTTATTTATTTATTTATTTATTTTGATCGGTAAACGCTGCAAGGGGCAACACCCTATATTAGATTTCCAAAAAAAATATTGCATGTTTTTTTATCAAAAATTGTTGGTAGGTCTTTTTTGTAGTATTGACCTACCAGCCCACCAAGCTACTCAACAAGCTACCCGTTCATGATACGCACAACAAAAACTGGTTGTCATTTTTGTATTAATGGAAAAACAAGAGTAAGACCTATACAAAACACCCTAATCTAAGCTATCCATACTGCACACCCGAGATTGACACAAAAGGAAAACTAACCATGTGCTACTAAAGGAAACAGTCACATAAAAACACTTAAAAGAACACCCACCCTGAAAAACTTCAGTCTTTTGTAGACATCCGAAGTGCATCTTCCTTTTATTACTTGCCAAAGAAAAAAAAAAAAAAACAACCCACTCTTAATATAATATAATTTTTTTTTTAAAGATTAAATGTTAGTCTAAGTATAGCGTTGTTCAGCAAATCCTCGGTTTTTAAATTCAGTCTTTAATTAAAACTTTCTCGTATTGCTTCATTATGGAGGTTTTGGAGGCCGAACTTAACGAACAAACTACTTAGGTATTTGATGTAGGAGGCCCCTTAAATCCATAAACTTTTGATTCCATCTTTACGAGTTGGCCCTAATAATAATTATTTAATCAAAGATCATGAAAATAATATTACACGTCATTAAATACTCATAATTTTTCATTAATGAATTTGGATAACATAATTTATGAAGAATTTATAATTTTTTTTACCATAATATTATAATTTGATAGAAAATTAATTGTATTTGTATTTTTTAATTGTATTTCTATTTTGTGATTGTTACTGCAATCAATGGATGAGAATCTTAATACCATTATGGCTCATATCCTTTGAAAAGGCTAAAAACAATCAAATAGGGTTGTTGTAATGCCATAAATTTGGTACGAAGGGCAAAAACACACCCATCAATTTTTTTTTTTGAAAACCAAAATAAGACATTCATAGAGTTAATGATGCATAAACATGGTATCATCATATACATATTTCTTGGTGATGGATGACCGTCCTCACTTATGTCACATCGTCTAAGAGAAAAGGAAGGGAAGGAAGTGACATCGAGTGTGTAAAATCTATTGTGCACACCCTTACAACAAAGATGGGATGACCCAAATACTAGGTTAAGGTCATGCTAGGTTCCAACGAATTTAAATGGACTATAGGTGTCAAACCTCATTTTGACAACATGCTCCACAACAAAAATGGAAGTATCATTAACCCATCTTTAGATCGTCTATCATTTTGGTGACAATGTTATTATTTCAAACCCAAAAGAATTAGCATTATTTTTCCATAGTATTAATGATATAATCAATTACATGTTCATATTAACAATAATACAAATGTGATTCACATGAGATTCTCAAATCAAATTTATTTAACCTAAACAATTTTAATTGATAAATAATTATTTAATTTACAATACCATTAAAATTATCCCAATATATATCCCTTTTCAAGTATACACTTAAAAATTAATAATAAAATGTATATACATATATATAAAGAGAGAAGTAAAGCAAATATCCCAATTAAAATTTATTTTTATATAAATGAGAAGCTATATATAATTCTTTTCTATTATACTTTATAAATGTCATATAAAATAATAAGTTTAAACCTAAGTCTTTTTTTAAAAAGAAGAATACCACGATTCCTTTCCTTCCTTAGACTTAAGAGTCTCCTCTTTCTATTATTTTAAAGTATATATTTAAATGTGTGTAACTTTTTAAGATTATGAAATACCTCCTTTTAAAATTTTAGACGCAAAAGACATACATAAAGTGAAATTTATTAAGGCTTGTTCTTAGAGTAAGCTAGCTGCCCAACCTATTGTAGAAAAAATAAATGAAACAAGGCAGCACCGTATTTATTTGTTTCGATCGAATTAAATGGGAGCCCTAGCATTAACAATTCTACGCTAATAAAAAAAAAAAATATAATCGTTAAGATAAAAGCTTAAAATTTTTATATCACAACCTCTATACTTGTTATTAAAATATTGTCATAGGAGTGGTGGGAAGCTGCACGTTAGCTTGGAAAACTCAAGATTTTAAACCACAGAAGTAGGTAACGTAAAAATTACTGTCACCATGCAAGCTGGGCACCCTACGTCTGGCACGAGAGCTAACAGAAAGTTTGTAGGCAATGGATCAGAGTACATTATTTTGATGGATGGATTGTAACCAAAATTCAAACGAAGGCAGGCGCCGAAGTGCTGGCATTGATATTTTATTAATAAAATCATTATAATTGCAAGAGATGATAGGTATAAAGTAACTTATTGCGCCGGCTTCAGCTCTGAAGGCAAGCCACGACCATTGAGCCGTACTATGGCATGTATTCGCTATTTTAATATTAATTGATGTGAAAATATTAAGTACTCGCAATATTAATCTTAGTATTATTGATATTCCGTTGTCTACAAGAATTGAAGATAAGAAATAGTGCAGATTGCTAAAATGTCAAATTAGAATTGAGAGATCACAGATAAATAGTTAGTTAAAGATCCTATTACGTATAATGAATTCATTATGGAAATATGGGAATAGCACACTGCACGGAGCCTAATGAAATGTTTATTTTGACTAATATTAATTATATGGAAGTAAGTTTGAAATCAACAGATCTCTCATTGATAGCCGATGAACCACCATGATAGGATTAGCAACTGTGCATAAATTGACCGAAAGATCACATGTGAAAAATTACTCCTACTTAGACAATTAAAAGAGAGGTGAGAGCTCATTTATTCTTGCAGTTAAGGAATGACAGAAGGGCCAGCGCTACAGAAAGCATAAAATTTAATGATTATTTTGTTCGCTCTTCAAATTTTACATCCAGATGAACCTGCCATATCTTTTTAGTAGATCCTTTGTTTCACTTGGGCAACAACATTTAGGACAGTCAAGTTATAACTTCCCGTCGCATCTTCCCAACTACTCGCTTAGACAAGCTATTACCTACGCAGCCAATTGGGAATAGAATTAAATACCAACTTGAGGGATGAGCTACAATGGCGCCGACTTGTGAAAGTGATGTCTTCCTTCAACGACATCTCAGGAAATGTCAGTTTTTTTTTAATTAATGGCAAGGCCACAATTTCCTTGATTATTTAAGGACACTGCAGATGAAATTGTCTGGAACACATCCCATTGTGACGACTTTCCTACAAGTTGTCACTTCAATAACTTGTAAGGCGCACAAGGCTTACACCATCATGGCCTACCATGGCTATGGCTAGAATATTTTTTTTAGTATCTATGAGTGGCGACGTAAACCCCACTAAATCGCAGCAGAGGTGAAAGGTATAAGGCCAAAATTTCCCACACAACCAAAAGTCATTACCTACCAAGCACCACAGTTTATAATTGAAATCACTGGTTAAATTTGGTGTCGAATTTTGAACAGAGGCTTAGCGTTTCTATCTCAATAGGGGATTTTCTTTAGTCGATCGAGTTAACATTTCTAAACTGAGAGCAGTAGCTCCATTCTAACAAGGATAAGAGATGCTCGCCTGAACAAGGAGGTCGATACAAGGTGGGGTATTACGGAGACCCCATCTAATACTACATGTGTATAAATATATTGGGGAACTATCTACAGGCTCATCGTACCAATTCTAATGGGACTGAGAATCTATGTTATCGCCCAGTCTCTTTAATCACGTTTTCAGAATAACATTACTACAGAAATCTATTTTACACTTGGTAGTTGAATTTCATCTATTCACTAGACATAAAATATCGATTTGCTATCATTTTAAGGTATATGAGAAAACAATACTAGCAGAATGCATTTGTAGAATAAATTTCACTTATGTCAGCCTTGCTTCAAGTCTTTATTTCAAGCAAGCACATTACAAATTTGCAGCAAAGGATCATACAAGGAAGCCTGAGTATGTCAATTTCTATATTTCATTTCCCCACACGACGCAAGTAGTAATTTTGTTCTTTCTTGATAATAAAATGATTTAGCATTTTACAGACTCACAACAGATTACATAATTTTTATGACAACCACACAGACTTTAACATTAATACTGTAAGCATTAATACAACAAGCACTACCACGACAAGGACAATAAGACTGATTGCATTTTTTGTTTCATATACATAGATCATACAGAGGAACAAGTTCATCTTTTAAATGTTTATATACTATTTTACATGCTTTCAAATGTCTATCCACAAACTGCAACATAGCTGAGCATTGAAGACCATATATTTTCTTTCAAAACCTTTTTACACAGCTGCAAAGGTGATCTTTAAATCTGCAAGTTATAAATAAAACAAATTTTCTCATGGCCATTCGGGTGTGCTCACCTCCCAACCTTGGGTTGGAAAACCAACCACCCCCCGAGCTAGGAGGTAACCAAGCTACCGGGTACACACAACAATAGAGTAAACAACCATTTCAAACCACAATGCTCAAAACAAAATACTCCCAACCAAGATTCACACATTTACTTAGGGATTCTTTATAAATCCAAAGATGGGGATAGAGGTGGACATCACTTCCATATGGGGAGACCTATTAGCAAGTAGAAATAACCAACACAATCCTTCTTTTTCTCCAATCCACCCATTCAATAAATCTCTTCATATCATACATCCTCCATACAACAATCTTCCCAAAACACCATACTATCATGAAACAATTTTGGGTACTCATACCCTTTTTGTGCCTCTCCTTCTAAAAGGAGGAACAATCTCCCCATAGAGGTTCCTACACATTCCTATCCCCCCACAAGGATTCTCTTCCCACATTGGGTGAGTTTATCCTATACAACCCCAAACCAACACAAGGAAATGCAAAAACACATAAATGGACAACAACCCATATAACTCATGTTATCAAACTTCCATACAAAGAGGTAAAAGAAATGAAAAGAAAACATACATAAAGATAGAGTAAAACCTACCTCAAATCCAAGCCA
The DNA here is from genome assembly GCA_007258455.2 of Sequoia sempervirens. Lineage (NCBI taxonomy): Eukaryota > Viridiplantae > Streptophyta > Pinopsida > Cupressales > Cupressaceae > Sequoia > Sequoia sempervirens. Next base: position 182,231,393 of record VDFB02358134.1, on the reverse strand, counting down.
ACAATGAGAGGAGTTTGAAGATGAGCTCCAAATCCCTACTCCTTCAAGACCAAGCAAAATTTTCCTTCCTCCAAGCAATCCAAACACCAAGTCCCAAAAGAAGAACCCTTTCCTTTCCTTTCCAAAGGATTCAAATAGGAGTCAAGGGTTAGAAACCCTTGGAGGAGAGTGTGACACATGTCAACCTCCTATTCACTCCCATGGACACACCCTCCCACAAGTTCTCACACATGTGTGAGAACTCTTGGGAAAGTGAAAGGCCAAAAAGTGTTCAACACTCAACAAGGTTTTCAAATCTCATAAATGAGATTTTGGAGCCAACACTCCAATCCCATCCCAAAATCCGTCACCCTTCTTGATGGCTAATTAAGAAGGGTCACAACTTGCAATTTTGACAAGTTATGGGTTTGATTTGACCCCTAACCCATAGGTGACTATCCTAGGGGTTAATTAAGGGCCAATTAACCCAATTTAAGGACTAATTAAACCTTTGAAAACCCTCAAAAGAGAAATTGAAATTTTAACATAATAAAATAAATCCAACATGCCCCAAAACCCTCAATAAAAGTTTGATTGACTTTAAAAACATAATCTCAAGATTCAACATCAAATATTTTTAATCACAAATTAAAATACAACACAAGAGGCTATGATCCATTCTTCATGGACCATAGTGGCTTCACTAGGCTAACACAATTGAGTACCCTTGGTTACCTCCAATCCCATTGGCCATGGGTGCGTACCTACAAACTCAATGTCCACATGTCAAAATATCCAATGCATGATAATCAATAATTAAATCATAAATTCATATGCACATATTTAGCACAATCTAACTCTGAATCAATAAATTCAATATCTATAATCATTCTTTCTCTAGCAATAACATATTTTATCAGTTCATGTATATTCATGGCATAATAAAGAAATCACATCATCACTAAATTAAATTTAGCATCCTATCAATTCCATCTCATTTTAAAACAATTGTCCATTTCAATCGTGATAACCAAATCATATGAGCATATCAATAAAGGAAGCATAATGTGCATATAATTATCATAGCATCATAAGCATAAAACAAGCATAACATCAAGAGTCTATGATCATCCAAAATAGTCTAAACACATAGAGTATCAACATGATCGAATCAAAAGATAGCCAAATGGTGAATCAAATGGTAGGCCTCACAATTGGGCTTAACCGACACATTCTATGCAGTTGACTGCTGAGGTGGTTGAGTCTATGTGGGGCACTCTTAACACATGCTTTTCTATTTCTCTTAACCTGGTCTTTTTCACATCTTGACTGCAGTTCAGATTTACTGTTCCATTTCCGTACTTGTTTGCAATTGTCATTTCCACCGTTTGAAAGATTACACCATTTGAACATTGGATGTTAATTTTAGTCCCACATTCGTTCCTTACAAAGATTAGGATCAATGCAACTCTTTATATCAAGAAACCCTATTAAAAGGGTCGAGTGAGCTCACGGGCAAAATATTATAAAATAGAAATTGATAGTTGTTTTGCACAACGTGTCAAATAATTATTTTATATTTAATATTTAAATGTTATATTTATTTTACCTTATTTGTATATATTAGGTATTAATTATTTAATTAAAATATTTGTATTTTAAAAATTAATATTAGTTGCCAATATTTATAAATTTAACATTTTCTAATGATTATTACCCATATTTATTAAAATATATATATTTAATAACATATTATTTATATTTAATATTTTTTAATGAATATTACTTATATTTAATAAAATATATATTTATGATTTCTATTTTATTTAGTTATTTATTCTAATGAAAAAAAAGTTATTTATTATGATTTATTATTTTAAAATAAATTTTATTTCAAGTTAGGGTTTATGAAAAGATTAATATTTTAAAATTAAATAAATTAAATGTGATGCTTATTTTAAAATTCAATGATACAAATATATTATGGGTGAGTGCACCAAGATGGTTCCCAAAAACGGGGTTTAAGTGGCCACTTTTTTTTTTCTTGAAATTAGGAAATACTGACCTTGGATATGAAATTGAGGATAGTTACACTCAAAATTTTGAGATGAAACAAAAAGAAGGATCGAAGTGCTCTAAGTCTACTTTCTAAACTACTAATTTATTTTGAAAATGGTTGACATTAAGGGGTTCAAACAAGGGACATACACAAATTGGTGTTGTTTTTGTTAGAAAAACATAACATAGCAACTCTTGTACGACCCTTGTACGGTGAATTTTTTTTAATATTTTTAAAATCACTATGGTCAGAAGTTAGCTAATAGTATGTAGTTGATGCACAATTTTTTTGATAATTTTTTAATGAATATTTTATTTTTTACTAATTTTTGAAGTGGACACTTCCTGAAAAACATAATTTTGATCGTGCTACCCCTACAAATTTTGCAAACTAATTGAATTTTATTTAAAAATAAAATAAAATTGTAGAATGGAGTCTAGTTTCTAAAAATGTAATTTATTTGAAATATCGATGAATGATTAATTTATAACAAAAAAAACACCAAACACTACTTTTTTCCAAAAAAAAGACATACAAACAAAATAAATTATGGATGAAAGGCTTAACATTGTTAGAAAGTGAGAAAATTACATCGTTCGATAGCTAAGAGAGAACCTAACATTAGCCAGATGTTCGATTTCTTTGATATTGAACCACGTGCAATCCTCACGGTGAGCACGAACCTGATTACATGAAATATTGTAGAATTTGCAAAAAACACGTCTTTGGTCATTGGGAATGTCCTCCAAGCCTTTGGGTTGGTATTCCAAGGAAAATACCAATCCCAAGGCTTGGGGATTCCCACAACAATATATAACGTGAGCGTGTTATAACACACTCATGTTATATCTCAGTTTTGACATGACTTTTTTGTTTTGTGAATGCATTTCTAAAATACGAGCGTGTTATAATGTGCTCGCGTTTTTGTCTGTATTGAATTTTTTTTCTCTTTTTCTTGTCTCTTTCTTCTTGTTATCTTTTAGGGAAACTATATACATGAAATAAACATTTAAGTATAAGTTGGCATTTACATATGGATGTTTACTTTCTTATACTTTAAGTTATATTTCATGTATATAGGCAGGATGTTTAAGAGTGGTTTCAGATCTCTAGAAGTTATAATGCAAATTCTAGTTCTTGGAATATCTTAAAAATTTTAGACTTAGTCAAATTTCAGGAATCAACATGTCAAAATTTAGTAATTAGGAGGTCAAATTTTAGTAGTCAGCAAGTTGTATCATCTTTCTCTCTCACTCTCCTTTCTCTACTCTCTATCTCCACCTCCTTCCCCTCTCTTTCACACAATTTCTATCTCCCTCCCTACATCTACCCTCCCTCCCTCCCCTCTCTACTCTCTATCTCTTCTCTATCTCTCTACATCTCCTTCCCTCTCTACTTATCTTTATCTCCCCTCCCCCTTTACCTACCTCTCCCTCCATCACTTTCTATCTCATCTATGTCTCTCTCCCTACCTCTTTCCCTCTCTACTCTCCATCTTTCCTCTCCCTCCCTCTACCTACATCTCTCTCTCACTCTCTATCCCTCTTTATCCCTCTCTTCCCCCTCTTTCTGTCTAACTCTCTCCTCTCTATCTCATAATTCTTGTGAGATGGGGTTAAAAATAAAATAGCATAGATAAAGTGACAGCCAACACTTCTAAGCTATAAAACCACATCAAACAAGAGAAAACAAATAATAAGGAATTAAAATGAAAGCATTCATGAATAAACACTCCCCATTGCGGTTGCTTCACTTCTTGTCTCTCTTTCTTCTTGTTATGCCAATATTTCCTTCAGATTTATTGTTGAAGTTGTGCAAATACTTGCAAATAGTAAGCAAGAAAGTTGGAGATAATGGTTGTTAAGTTGAAAGTGAGAGAGGAAGGTTGTTTTTATAGACAACCATTCGAATGGACGGTCGAGATTAATCCTCTCGAAGGATTCCAAGATTAATGGTCTAGAATTGATGCACCAAGAATATGTTATTCTTGGAGGAATCATGACAAACAAACATGCAAGCTATGCCAGACAGACATGCAGGCTATGATATACATGCAAACTATGATAGGAATGCAGGCTATGACATAAATGAATGTTATGATAGGGGATTACCAGGTGGTGCATAAATAATTTATTTCAAATTATTTATTAAAAAATGGAAGAAACTGAAAAGTGGAGATAAATAATTTATTCAAATTATTTATTTGGGGGAAAATGAAAAATGGACATTTAATTAAAATGATTATTTAACCATTTAGTTAAATAAGAGGAAAAATGGAAATCAAGACATTAAAAAATTAACTTAGATTAATTATTTAATAAGGAAATATGACAAAGGAATAGTTAAATAATTAACCATAGAAGAATTAAAAGACCATGAATAGTTAAATAATTAATAGTAATTATTTAACTATACATGAAAGGTGATAAAATAATTTATTTAACTATTGAAGAAGAGGGGGAAATTAGTGACACAATTAATTTATTTAATCGATCAGGATGAAAAAGATATTAGGAAGTGAATTTAATTAATAGAGGGATATGATCAAGCCTAATTAAATTATTTAATTATTAGAGGATGATGATTAAGGAAAAATGTTGCTTGCAAACTTAGGACATTTTTCAACGTCTACATTTTTCCCCTCTTTGACATAATGCAATTCATCGCGTTGTGTCAAAGAAATTTAATTCTAAAATATGCCCCAGTGAAAGTAGGGTATAGGTATGCCCACTCGAGAGGACATGTGGGTTCAAAGAACATGAATGTGCTCTCAAAATGGATGATAAGACTAGAGGATGAAGGATAGAAGAAATGTTAGCATGGAAAGGGATGGATGTTAGCGTGAAAGAGAAAGGAGGATGAAGATGGAAAGTTAGATAGGAAATGATAAAGGAACCAACTTTCATGTTTACATTTTTATATTTATCATCATTGGGCATCAAAATGTCGCAAATGAACCACAAACACCATGGTATGACTTAGATCAAGGTGTGAAAGGTGACCATTTGGGAGAGACAAGCAGTCAAAAGATAAATTCAACAGACAAGGAATGCCCCGACTCATACTAAGGACCCAATTGTCCCAGTCTTTTTTCCAAGACAAGCCATAGACAACAAAAAAAGAAAAGAGGCCATGATCCATCATTGTCCCTCTAAATCTATTGATAGGAAATCCTCGAGGAGACTAGTAACATGACCCAAAATCAATCAAGATAATAAGACACGTCCAACCCAACAAAGTGTTTTCCATGATAGTGCTTGTCAATGGTAATGATGAGATCATTTGTTTGACCAAGATGACTTACTTGATTGATAGGTTGACCCAGATTGATTCATAATTGACAAAGGTTGACAAATTGATCTGATCAGTAGGTTGACAAAGATTGATTGATAAGTTGACAAAGGTTGACAAGTTGATTTGATTGATGATGATTGTGCCTGACCTCAAGAAGGACACATCTCGACTAAGGCAAGATTGATTGACATGATTGACAAGATTGGTTGATTTGATAAAGTTGAAAAGGTTTGATTGATAATGATTGTGTTTGACCTTAGGAAGGACACATCCTGACTAAAGCAAGATTGATTGACAAGGTTGATAAGATCGATTGATTGTTTGACAAAAATTGATTGATATGACCAAGCGATGTGACGATACCCAACTATAGGAAGGACACATCCTATTTAAGGCAAAGGACACATCTGATAAAGTTGACCAATTGATAAATGTTGACAAGGAACCTAATTGCAAGAAGACACATCTTGCTTAAGGTAAATGATCAAATTGAAAAAATCTAATCTCAAGGACACATCTTGATAAAAGACAAAAGATAAGACCAAATGAGACAAATGACATAATGCCACATTCCAATTGAATGACAAGATCGATTGATTGATGATAGGATGATTGATTGATGAAAGAATTTGTTGGTTATGTTCATTTGTTGATTCATGATTTTGTTTTGAAGGATGATTATTTTCAAACCAAGGAACCAGACCCGACAAACCCTAAGGGACTTGACCTAGGGGGCCTTAGGGGCTCATCGAAAAATGGCCTTACCTACGTAGCGATGTGCAGAGACCTCATAGTTTGACACGACTTGACTTTGCCTTATTTGACAAAAGATGAAGTCGTGATTTTATTTGGACAACCTAAAAGGAGTAACCCAATGCCTCGGGGACTCATTTAAGTTGAGTCTTGCCTACGTAGCAAACATGCAGAGGCAATGTAGTTCGACCCTACTAACACAAACTGACTTAGACTTAGACTTGGACTCAGACTCAGACTCTGTTTTTGGGATTTTGATGTTTTTTATTTTTTTTGAATTTTGATGTTTTCTAAATTTTTTTGGATTTTTGAAGCTTTCTGATTTTTTTGGATTTTGCATTAAGGGAAATTTACATAAAAAATGGGTCTCCTAAGGAACTCTAAAAAACAAAAATTATCTCAAATAATACAAATTATTTAAATATAAAAAATATAAATTACTTAACTACATGAGTTAAGTGGAGACAAATGTTTCTATTATAATTCCTTAAAAAAATCAAGTCTATTATTTTTTTTAAAGTGGTAACATATACTTTTTATTGATAAACTCAAGTTCACTTTTCATTTTAGATTATTTCTTTTTTTAATTTTTATTTAAAAATCTTAAACTCAAAGTTTTTAAAAAATGGTAACATATATTTTTATTATAATTTATTAAAAACTCAAGTTCACTTTCTTTTCTTGATTATTTGTTTTTATTTAAAAAATGGTAAAGTAAAAGTAACTTTAAAGATATTTTATTTTATACTTAATATTTTATATTTTATATACTAGTATATTTATATTTAAAAATATATATTTAAAGTAGTCAAGGGATATCTTTTTTCCATAGTTTATTTGATTTTCTCACTTTTTTTTCTTCCATCATTTTATTTTTTAATTTTTCCTTTTTTTTTTGGTTTGATATTTTTGGTGATTTTCTCCAACTTTTTCTCCTTCCAATTGTTCCCAATTCTTTTTGGTTTTTATTTTATTTTTCTAATTGATAATAATTTTTATTTTCTAATTTTTGGTTCATATGATTTTAAAAATATTTTTTAAAAAACATAATAATTTCTATAATAGAACTTAAAAATATAAATCTAAAAAACAAAAAGAATATTTTATATTTAGAAAGATGAATGAGATAGAATAGGATATGTAGAGTTAAATTAACCATCATAAGTTAATTCATAGGATTTTAAAAAGTTTTATTTTATAAAATAAATAATTTTATTTTTATTTTGGATGATGTCACCGGTTGATGTCATCTTTTAATTGATTTTTGATAACTCAAAAAGTTGTTAATGTCATCCTTAGTAGGTCCATTTTTAATGTAAATTTCTCCTAATGATGTTTTTTGATTTTTTTGGATTTTGATGTTTTAATTTTGGATTTTGATTTCTATTTTTTGGATTTTTGTGTTTCGATTTTTGGATTTTGATGTTTTCTGATTTTTTTGATTTTGATGTTTTCTATTTTTGATTTTGATGTTTTCATTTTTTTGATTTTGATGTTTTCTATTTTTTTGATTTTGATGTTTTCTATTTTTGAAGTTCTCTTTTTTTTCTAAATTTTTGGGTTTTGATGTTTTCTAATTTTTTTGGATTTTTTGATGTTTTATGATTTTTTGGATTTTTTTTTATGTTTTTTGATGCTGATATTATTTCTGATAAAGACATAGATCAAGGAATTGCCCCTAGTTATGTGCGAGACCAACTTGTTATGTGCGAGACCAACTTGTTATGTGCGAGGGGATCAATGGATGAATACCAAGGATGATTATGAAGGCAAAGGATACTAAATTTATAGTGGTTCTCAGGCCATGAGAAGGATGATAAAGCTTTATTATGGACAAATGAGACTTTGTTATGGATGATAACTATAAGGATCATGACAAATACATATAAAAGATACCCATAATCAACCAAGCAGGCATGCACAAGGACTCATGATCTTGCCCCTAGTCAAGTTGAAAACCAATTGATAAGTGATGATGATGATGGCAACGCTATTTGATATGGGAAGGACACATCCCGAAACAATGTGAGGATTGGGAAAGACATATCCCATTGATGATAATGTGACTAAAGGATCAAGGTCTACAACAAGGCTAGGAACAAAGCCAAGGAATGTTTTGGATGATGCGCTAGGGTGCATAACAAGATTGTATGGGTTAGACTTGTTGCATTCAGAATGACTAACCTTAGGACAATATGGGATTATGGAGGGAAATTGGATAAGTAGATTAGAATCCCTAAACCAATGACAAGGGAAAACCAAGTCTACTAATAGGTATGAAAGGATAATGGATTGATTTTGGAAAAGGATAGGAGACCTAAGGATTATTGGCTAAAAGAATTAACATATGATCTCCAAGGACTATGGGTAAAAGCATAATAGTGTGTCACACTTTTGGCCAAATAAATGGTTCTGAGTGAACTATTTTTGGCTGAGAGATATTAGGCCAAGTCTCTTTCAGCTGAAACCATGTGGCACTAACATGGAAGACACATTTTCGACCGAAGAGGTTTCAACCGAAAGTTACTCGGCTGAATACGGCTGGCCAAAACCATGGAAAAAGTGAGTGTATCTGGTATTTATGGCTTGGAAATATCAAGACATTTTTAACTGAGTACGTTTCAGCTGAAACATGCTCGGCTGAAACCCTCTTTGGCGAGAATATCTAGTTGGCATCCTACATGGTAGCCAACTCATCATTTTTTAGAATTTTCAAACATTCAACTTTGGCAGAGTATTTCTCTAGTCAAAATGATCTTTCTATAAAAAATAAAAATACCCTTTTGCAGAGCTTGGAGTGGAGAATCCAAATATATAATTTTTATAATATTTTGATTAGTTTTAATATATTTTATTTTTAAAATAATGCAAATAGGTATTAAAAATAATAAAGAGGTTGATTAGAAAAGAAAAAAAAGATAGTAAAACTTATTAAAAAAATTTAAATCTTATATGGGGCACAAGAGGAGAGTCTTTTTCAAAAGGGTTTTTTTTTTGAAAATGATTAAAAAAATTGAAAATAGTTGATGACTCGTAAAAACTGTCAAATTCTGACATGTCTGACTTTAAAACGTTATTACGAGAAAAATATACATCAAAATGTGATTTTTTTTCCATGCACAAGATATTGAAGTTAACTATTTGGAGAAAAAAAAATAGGGAGAAATGAAGTTTTTTTCAATTTGTTTCTTGACGGCCCATGAAGTCACTCTTTTATGAAATTTTTAGCATTCCAAAAAATTTCCTTAAATTGATAAAAACATAATGAAAAAAATTTTCTTTAAAATTTTAAAAATTACAGGAATAAACTACATCAAAAGTTCTACATTTCATTAATTTACACCATTTTGAAATTCAAAACATAAAGACCACTTTTATGTGGTCGAAGTTCAAATTTTTTTTTGCTGTTGGTCAATTCCTTTATAAAGTGTGACACAGGTTTGTGTTTTTACCCCTATGTCGCAAAGGAACAATTTTTTTTCTCTAAGATATGGGTTTGGATAAATTCTATGAAGGAAATGACATAATATTTCATGGATAGTGTATGACCAAATGATAGACATGTAAATTTTTTTTCCAAAGCATGATTTATGTTTGTGCTCCATTTCTTATCAAAATCAAGGTAGGTGGGAAAATAGATGGAAACGATATGGATTGGATAGATAGATGGAAATGTTATGAGAAAGGAATGGAAGATGAGACAACTTTCCCCCAAGTGTAATGGTCCACATAGATAATTACTCTACACATGATGCCTATTTGCCAGGTTTTCATCATGGTATTCATCCAAAACACCATATAAATGGTTTTCACTATTGGATGAAATTTTTCTCTTTACCTTTTTTTTGTTTTCTTTTTTTTGATGTCACACAAGACGCTTATTTTCCAGGTTTTCATTAGGGTGATAATTTTTTTAATTTTTATATCGACTTGATGTTTTGGATGATTGCTGATTATTCTAAATCCTTTGATGGTGTTGATGTAGATATTGGTGTCATGATATGCCAATAGTGACCTTTGTGGAGTAGTTGTCTTGTCAGAATCATAACACTTGCATACAACTGATCAATGTCATTGTGATCCTTTTTGATATTAGAGGTGGCTTTATCAAAATACGCACATTGTGATAGAGTACCATGGGAGTCCTTATGATAAAGAGTTGCTGCCAAGATGCGACGGATTTGTGATGTGATATTTTTGGACTTTATGTGAGATGTAGGATTATGATAGATGATGGTAGGTGTGGATGGACTATTTGGTGTTTTGGATGTAGCAAATTTTACTCTCCAAACTTGGGATGATGGATGATGGATTTTGGAACTTTGATTGGGATAGTGTTTGGAACCAACACTTTTATATGTCTTGTTTGATGACCATTTTGATGGAGGTGGACATTTATTATATATGAGAGTCCTCTTTTCTTGTGGCTCCACATTTTGATTGACTTTTACTTTTGAACTATTTTCTTTGCTTGATCCATTTTTCTTTGGGATCCATTTTAACTTTATTTGTTCATTTGGATTTTTGTTTGATTGAATGGCCTTTAACATTTGATAATTTTGAAATTTGGATTTGTAATAATTTTATTTTTGTTGGTTCCAAATAGAAGGTTTATTTATGTTGGAATGATGGTTTGCAGTGTGGATGGAAGGAGTGTTGGAAACAACCTTATGAAAAGTACTACTCATGGCCTCCATTTTGATATTTGTATCAGATAAAGTTGCCCCCAATATCGAGGAGGTACCATTAACATCATTTGATTCTCTGACTGAAGAATAACCAAGACCTTGATGTCTAGGATTTTCATAAAACTGTATTAGTTCTTGAATGCCTTGCTCATGTATACTTAGTCCTTTTCCTTGATATTGCATGCTCTAAAGTATTCTATTTGCGATGGGTTATTTTTTTCTTTGAAAAAAAGATGCAAACCCATCATTGTGTATGTGAAAATTGCTACTTGGAATCTTCTCTTTATGAGAAAGCCTTATTTGATAAAAGTGGATGATCCTAGTTGATATGATATTTTGGCTTTATCATTCATCATGCTTGTTTCTTCTTGATCATCTGGGATGTCGATTTGAACCATGGTAGCTTTTGTATCTTCTTCTTTGACTTGATTCATAGTAGCTTGTTTATGCTCTTCTTGATCCATAGTAGCCTTTTTGTGTTCTTCTTTGACTTGATCCATGTCATTTGTTTGATTATCTATGTGTCCAAAGGAGGCAAGTGTCTCATCTTGAGAAATGGATGTGTTTGGTACTTGGATAGGATCGACTTCAAATGTTTGATCATGAATGGCATAAAGGTCGATGAGAGGATCATTTTGGACTTCATCTTCAAGGGGAGGATCTTGGTAAAAAATAGGTTTGTCTTGGATGACATGATTGGGAATGGTATTTTGATAAAGGATAGGTACATTTTGGATGTTATGATTATCTAGAAGGACTTCTTGGATGGACTACTTTGATCTTGACATAAAGGTGAAGCTATGATGTCATGCTTTGGACTTTCCTTTTGACATGTATCCCAAGGTGTAGGCAATGTGATGTGGTTTTGGAGACCATGACCAAATGTATTTTCATGACTAAATGTAGTTTTGGATGGACTGAATAGGGATGGATTAGTGGATGATGGACTAGGATAGGATGTGGAGACTTGGAATGGGTTGAGGGATGATAGACTAGGAAAGGACATAGAGGCTTGGAATGGACTAGTGGAAGGTTGGTTTCCCTTGTCAAGGTTAGGATAAGGGTGATTAATGGAAGTTTGATTGGGATTTAATGGCATGGATTGTGCTAAGGGACTCTTGATAATGAGGGTAGATGGATGGAAGACTAGAGTTTATGGGTTGTTGGTAAGAGGGATAGATGGATGGCTGACTATGGGTTGTGGGTACTTGGTATTCGGATTCAAGGTATTTTCTTTTGAATTCTATGGCTGTTGGGCTTGACCATTGTGGAGTAATTGGTATTCAACTTGACTAGCAAGCATATCAAGGTGAATGGAAGACATGGTGGTGGATGGTATGAAGCCTAAGAGATGCAAATGCAATGGAAGGTATGTACCTATGCTATGCTTTTTTTTTTTGGATTTTTTTTTTTGGTGTGATTTTCAAGGATAGAAGGACTCAAGATGATCATGCAAGGATGATAATGACTAAAGGATGAGATTATATGAGACTAATGGATGCAAAGGATACCAAAGGTAGACCAAGATAGTGGAGACTAAATGATGCTAAGTGAATGAAATTAAGCTATGTTTTTGGATTGTTTTGGATATAAGGATGCACCTGAGACCAAGATTATGGAATGGTAGAATGATAATGACCTATAACTAAAGGATATGATATGCAAGGATGATGATGACCAAAGGATTTTTTTTTTTGTGATTTTTGGAATATATAGGGATGCAAAATTACAATGCAATGATGATAATGACCTTATGACCAAAGGGATATGATATGCAAGGATGATAAATGCAAAATGGGATATGAGACTAAGCTATGTTTTTTGGATTTTTAGGATTTTAGGATATGAAAATGCATGGATACTAATGCAAGGATGGAAATTCCTAAAAAATAGGGGATAATGAATGCTAAAGCACACTAAAAGATTGAGTGATGGTTAAAGTGAGTGATGAGGTGACTAGTTGATGCTAATGTAACTAAGGTTAAGTGAGATTGATCTATGTTTTTGTATTTTTTTCTTGTATTTTGGGGGTATGAAAATGCAAGGATAATGAAGGATTGATATGAGCTATTTTTTGTTGTTTGTATTTTGGAATAGGGGTAGAGTGCAATCTAAGGAAGGGTAGTCTAAATTAAGGTGATCTAATGCAAAGGAGCACTAAAATTTTAAAAAAAGGGTGGTATTCAAGCTAATGTGAATCCAAGGTAGCAAATTCTAAATGTCATTGACCATAAGAGGACAACCAAGACCAATAAACAAGACCAAGACTCAACTTGAAAAAGTGCCAATGACAAGACAAATGACAATGGTCAATGACAAGTAGAATAAGTAACCAATAATTTTCAAGAGATAAAAGGTCCCCCTATGTTCAAAATAAAAATCTGAAGGTTTAAATGCAGCCTAAAGGTCAAGGTTCAATTTGTGCAATGCAAGGAACGAAGGAATGCAACCTATAATGCAATGTACATATTTCTAATAGGAATGCCTAAAATAAATTGGTAAATCTTGCAAGTCTTTGGTTTGGAAGTCAAGATCACTATTATGATGAATTGGTTCAGTTTTGGACAAGGATTTTATGAAATTGTGGTAATTAGGTAGTTGTGGCTTTGTATCTAGCAATTGTTGTTTTCCAAAATGTTGTTTTGATAGTTTTGATGTTTTTGAAATGGTTGGTTCAGTTTTGGACAAGGATTTTATGAAATTGTGGTAATTAGGTAGTTGTGGCTATGTGTTTTCCAAAATTCTTTGATAGTTTTGATGTTTTTGAAATGGTTTTGATCTAAATTTTTTACTGTTTCTGATGAAATGTGACTAGCAAACACATCAAACAATATCAAACACTTTGTTTAGGACTGATTTGATGTGAAATGGTAAAAATAAAACAAGCGCAATCCTAATAGGAAAAGGGTTTGTGTACTTGGTATAGGCCCACTAAAATACCCTAGATTGGTGTTGAACACCTCTCCTTCTCGAGGACGGATAGCTTAGAAGTTTGGTGTCACTGGCTCCCCTCTACGACACTTACTTCTATAGGCACACCAACTTCGGATTCCTGGGTAGTCACTTCCTAGAAACTGTTATCTCTACTCAAGGGAGTTAGTAGTGAGTGTCTTCAGGCATGATACTATACCTTGCACTATACCAAGCAATGATTGAAAATGGCTAGGCTTCTAAAAACAAAAGGTGTCTAGTAAGGGCATCTGATTTAGGGGATATGATGATAAACTCCCTCGAGAGGTCTCCCAACCCTTTGAATAAGGGTTTCTCATATCATAATGATACTAGAGGAGAACTATCACATACCGTCCTATTGACTATGAACTTTCCTCACAACCACAAATTTATATAGCAGTTTGGAAGGACTTGGATTTAGCCCCTTACCGCTTGGGTCGTTCCCTTAGGGTGAATATTTTTTCCCACTAAGGTCGGCCCTCTAATAGTTAAATACAAAAGTGGATGGGTTTGGCTTTCTGATCACCGAGTTTGTACAAGGTGAGAGCATAATACCTACCACCCTCAAACACTAAGACATGGTGTTCTTTTACCCCCTAGTTAAAGCTATGTGAGAAAGACAATCATTAATTTTTAAGGACCAAAATGAAATGTTTTCTAAGCTAAAACAAGCAAAGTGCTTTAAAAAAAATTCTCTTGGACACTCAAACCTACAAAACCACTTGTTAGTAGTCTCACAAAATGATCTTGGACCAATGAGAAAGCTACAAAACCCAGTTAGCACAAAAGATTAAAGCTAGACTAGAAATCCAAAAGCTAACAACTAGAAAAGAAATGGAACTAAACTAGCGAACTTAAAACAAACTAAACTAATAGTTCAATTTTTTTGTTGCTTCAAAAGAAACAATTTTGCTAGCTCCACTTCAAAGCCACACATTGAAAACAAGAGATTAGTAACAAAAAAAACTTTAATGATAACAAAAAATTAAAACAGTGATAATTTTCTCAAAACTTAACAAAATTTTAAATCGTTTGAATCCATGGAAAGGTGAAACTCATACCTTCAAAACACAAAAAATATTTTTTCAAGATTCTGCAAAAAAAAAATGTTATAGGCAAAACAAAACGCGGGTTTTAACAGATAAATTTAAAAATCAATGACTAATAAAATGGCCATAACTTTCTCAAATCTTAACAAAATTTTAAACCTTTTGAAGTTCCGGAAAGTTAAAAGTTTAGGCCTACAAAACCCAGGATAATAATTTTTAATATTTTATTTTCCCATTTTTCTGTACTCAAAAGAAGATGAAATTTTGTGTGAATTCTTGGTTGTAACCTGCAAAACAACAAAAACAAACAATTTTTTCTACAAAATTGTAAGATTTGCATCAGGTTCACTAATGTGAAATGGAGTAAAATCAAATAACATAGATAAAGTGACATCCAACACTTCTAAGCTATAAAACCACATCAAACAAGAGAAAACAAACAATAAGGAATTAAAATGAAAGCATTCATGAATAAACACTCCCCATTGTGGTTGTTTCATTTCTCTTGTCTCTCCTTCTTATGCCAATATT
>VDFB02358134.1:182198394-182215988 GCA_007258455.2 Sequoia sempervirens | reverse complement strand
GGAGAGAGAGGTTAGATAGATAGAAGTATAGAGGGAAGGAGAGAGTGAGAGAGAGAGAGGTCTAGAGCATAAGGGATAAAAAATGAGTGAGATAGAGAGAGAAAGATGATACAACTTGTTGATTACTAAAATTTGACCTTTTGATTACTGAAATTTGACATGTTGATTACTGAAATTTAACTAAGTCTGAAATTTTTGAGATCTTCCAAAAACTAGAATTTGCATTATAACTCCTAGAGATCCGAAACCACTCTCAAACATCCTGCCTCTATACATGAAATATAACTTAAAGTATAAGAAAGTAAATGTCCATATGTAAATTTCAACTTATACTTAAATTTTTATTTCATGTATATAGTTTCCCTGAAAGATAATAAGAAGAAAGAGAAGAAAAAAATTCAATGTAGACCAAAATGCAAGTGCGTTATAAGGCACTTGCGTTTTGAAATTTTTTTTTTAATTTCAAAAAATGCACATTTTTTGAACTCAAAATGCGCACATTTTTTGAAATTTAAACCATAACGCGAGCACGTTATAGCACACTCACGTTATGACTTGGTAATGACCGATCCTAGGCTCTTTCATTACCAAGCCATAATGTAAGCATGTTTTACTATAATGCGCTCGCGTTTTCACTATTTTTGGATGAAAAAGTAAATTGGCCACAAATTTTCTACCCATCTTCATGCACCTTCCCTTATAGGAGATGTAGATGTTATTGAAAGTGTTGAGGTTTAGGGATAGATTCTATAAATGCTTTAAAATACACAAACAAAATGTTTTTTTGCTTTGGTTTAGATGTGTCTACAAAATAGAACTAGTTTACAAGCCTAAACCTTTAATTGCAAGAATCAATTAGAAAAAATATAATTATTTGAATTCACTCACTTTTATCTTCTAACATTTACATCTCAATAAGGATAATAGGGATACAAGCCTAAAACATTGATCCTTGAGGATTATAGAGAAAAAACAAGGTGAACAAATAAAAGTGTTCATTAATTTATAAGATAATAAGGATACTAATATCCAAGATAAGCAAATTAAATAACAAGTCAATAAGGATCAAGGTCTAATTCACCAATAAAAATTTGGTGATAATCAATAAGATATTCCATGTGCCTTGACATTCATACTTCCAACTCCACAAAAGAAAGAAAAAAGCGAGTAAAGAAGTATCTTAGCTAGATATTTATTTTATATGGCCACAATTACAACAACAAATTGTAGACTCTTTTTCATAAGTGTCTATTTGGTTAGAAGTAGGTATATAGTATATAGGTAATCAATAGTAAAGATTGCATCCTAAGATATTTCTAGCATCATATCAATGACTCATACACCTAGAGCTAGAAAGAAGCAAAGGGTCTATCTATAATAACAAGGGAAGCTACAAGTTCTAGGATAAACGAAATAGTTAAAACTATTATTGAAAAAATGATAGAGACCTAAGAGACATGAAGAATATCATATGACTACAATAATCTTAGACAAAACATTAGAGAACAAAAAATTAAGAAGTTTAAATAATCACCTCTACTATTGTGTCAAGAATGAAGAAGGTTGAAATAGCCAAGAAGAAATTAAAGGATCAAGTTGCAAAAGTCCAAGAAGTAACTAATTCATCCCTTACAAATAGTAGCTAGGTATAATAATCCTATAACCATCCTCTTAGGTAGAGGCATCATCTTTAGAGAAAATGAAATGTATTGATAAAGTAACAAAGGATTGGGATAAAGAGTTGAGTGATAAAGGATGTAAAATGATAGTTGAAGCTACATATTCTTGGGTAAATTCAATCCATTGAATAGAAAAATATTAATTAACTAAGGATTTCTAAGAAGAATAAGAGATAAATGATCAAAATCTTCTTCACTCGACTATCATTCCAAATTTAAATGCTCAAGTGTTGATTACGGAGAAAGTTTTAAATAAAGAAACTTTTAAATATTCTAAAATGTAGATAGAAACCATCAATTTTAGAAATGGCTTGATTGTAATATATATATAAATGCTCAAAAAATCCTTTTTCATTTTGAATTTATGGACACGGGGAAGAAATAAAGGGCAAGCCTACAATTGAAGGCATTTCTAATGAATTTTTTTTTTTTATTGTTTTTTTTAGAGTTCAAGCATTCTACTTTACCGTGTTTTGTTTTAAAGTTCATATTTTACAAGATACTTTTCAAACTAGGCATTGAGCCTTGCAATTTGTGTCATTTTCATCTACTTTTATAAGTTGTTAAATTTTATTCCTTTAATAGGAATAAAATCAACAACTTCAGAGGGACTATTAATAGTAAACGGAGATACATGAAAAACATCATTCTTAGCCTCAAATTTTAGAATCCCCAAATGAAAATAAGATAGAAAATTAGTGTCATCCACAAGAATATTACAACTAATATTATTCCAAACAACCTTAAAAATAGAAGTATCCGCATGGTGCTCAAAACAAAGAGCAAGATTTAAATATTATGATCATCACTACCAATAATCACATCTTTCTACTGGTGCCAACTATCATTATCAAATGACAACTAATTAAAGATACCATGTGAGGTTTGAGGTTAGTAAGAGATTTGGAATCATCATCAATAGTAATTTTTACTTTCTTGAAAGGCTAGCGAGCAAATGATTCTTGTCTTGAGAAACGATTATTCCTAGCAATCCATAAAAACTATAGAATCTCAATAGAAAAATTGTCGAAGGAATTATTTAAATGTAGAGAACTAACTATTTTTAGAAATAAAATATCAAACAAACTAACTTCCTATTTGCACTTCTATTCCAAAAAGGATGAAAGAAATTTTAAAAAATCTTAGCTCAGGGACACTAAAAGAATACACCAAACATGTATATCAAAATTCAAAGCAAATTCAACTTGTTGACCTTTTAAGTAGTTGCATATCAAAATTGTTCTACACTTTTTGGAAAGTCCATTCATTGCGAGATCCTTTCTTATTAACTTGTATTTTTTCTATTTATCACAAAAGAATGAATTCTTTTCATAATTTCAAAAACTAATGGTTTCTTAAGCTTTCAATCAGCTCATAGGAAAATTGTTATTCCAAAAAGGATGAACTAAATTTTAAAAAATCTTAGCTCAGGGACACTAAAAGTATATTATTTAAAATGACAATACCCACACTTAGTTTTTTAATAAAAAACACCCACTTAAGAAAAATGCTTCTTAGGCTCAATGTTACTAAATCATAGAATAAGATTTTTTCTAGTGCATAGGTATATCAGACTTAAATTAAAAGATGTACTAAGGATTAAAACTTTCATTAACTAAAATATTGTTCATATACTTGATAGATTTACAAGACCTAGCTTTATGTGAACAAGCCCTAGTAGAAGCGAGAAGGTGACTTTTATTGATCACTGACCAACACAATGGACAAAATCTCAAATTTTTTTTTTTATCTAGTTGAAGACCTCCTAACCTTTTTGTATGAACCTAAATTCTAAACCTACAATAACACAATAAACAAACAACAAATTAGAGTGAATGCAAGCTAGAATATAGATTCCTCAAGAAATTCATTTAGATTGCAAAAGGGGAAGGAAATGAGATGAAGAACACAAGAGACTTAAAACATATGAAATCCTATTCTAATGCAAGGTGAACTCTTAATCTCTTGAGGGAATTGGTGCCAATTTGATGTGAAAATTGGCCCTTTCCCAACTCCAATGATGCAATGGTGATTTGGTGATGAAAGTTGATCCACTTTGATGAAGAGTGATGAGTGCTCCAAGATGAAAATCTGCATAACCTAGCTTATAAATTCGAAAGTATGGATGAAGATTGCTAAATATTTGAGCATAGTAAGTTTACTCAAATTGTGGATGATAAAATGAGGAGATTAGCCTCTTATTTATAGAATTTCAAGTTGAAAGAATGCCAAAAATAGAGCAATGTGGGACTATCTTTCATTCAATGGCAAGGTGCCACTTGTCCAAGTGTGAATGGATGGAGGATGTGCAAGTTTTGAAGAATGTGTCAATAAATGCATATATTTGAATTTTGAAATTGTTGAAATGACATGTAAGATGGAAAGAAGGTGCATTGAATGCCACTTGGCTCAAGGAAAAAGGACTTTGTAGGTGGAGTAAATTCCTTGTTGGAAGGACAAAGTCCACTTGGATTTTGAATTCAAATTTGAGGAATATTCCTTAAAAGATGCCTTGTTGAAGAAAATAGAGATTTAATAAATCAAATAACTCTATTTTCATGTGCAAGTGGCAAAAGATGGAGGATGGGACATGAGAAGAGATTAAATTAATCAAGGTTAATTAATTTAATGAATGGATTAAATGATGTGACCTATTTGACTTAAATTTGTGGATTTATTTAAATCAAATATGAGAAGAGTATGATAAAGGATTAATTAAATAAAGACCTTTGATTTATTTAATTAAAAGAGATGATGTTAGATTAAACTAAATAAGGTTTTAATTTATTTAATTTAATAGATAGACTTTAGAGATTTAATCAAATAAAATTAATTATTTAATTAAATAGGGATAATTAGACCAGACTGGTTAATTTAATTATCGAGAGAGGATGACTTAATTAGATAACTGATTTATTTAATTAAGAGAGGAATATTAATGAATTTAATCACATAAAGGCATTTGATTAAATGGTTAGACCGAAGGATGATTCAAGATAAAGCAATGTTAGTGGTCAAGATCAGATGTCCAATGTCAATCAGTACATTTTACACGTCTACATTTTTCCCCTCTTTGAAGCAACACACTTGTGTTGATTCAAAGAATAAATGATCTCGATCAAAGCTAAAAAAAATTTGATTTAAAAAATTTGCCTCCGTGCTGCCCCGATGAAGGAAATTATGGTAATATACTACCCCCTTGAGAGATTGGACGAAAATTTTGATTTTTGGGTGATCTCGCGAAAAAAGAGGACAAGGTGCCCGACAGGTCCAGAAAGGCTCCAGGAGGTCAAAAACGTGTCTAAACGCAATAAAATGATGTAAAACAAGCCTCAATCGGACAAACACAAGTTTAAGAGCTCAAAACCTTAGCAGGATAACCAAATAGATTGAAAAAACCCTAATTTTCAAGCTTAAAAAGGCTCTGAGGAGTCACTTTCGATTCATTTTCACACATATCCTTCTAGCGATTTTGCAATTTGAGCTCTGATACTCTAATGAGATGGCACAACAACAGCTCCCGATGCACATTTTTGATCGATTCTGGACATACCAGTGACCTCCCGGCATTGGGGCACCGGTAAGTGATCCTTACTTGAGCTTTGTTTTTTGTTTTTCGTGCTTATTTAATGCTTTTAAATTTAGTTTCTTTGCAACGGTGCTATATAGCGCTACTCAAATTTCAAAGTGCACCACTCGGTGGTCCAAACTGGCTTTCCATCATAGAATGGATCACGGCGGTGGAGTTTGGAGTTGGAAACAAACTTCAAACTCCGATGCTCATGCCATCTCCAGTGGGGGCATTTAAAAGTGTGATGCGGTGGCAGTCTTGTAGACTAGAATCTTTGCCAAACTGCACCACTTTATTGAAAAGTGCACCACGGTGGTGCTCTTTAAGACTTTGGCAGTTCCAGTGTCGAAGTTTGAAACTTTCAAACTACAATGCCTTCACAGATAGTGACGCTGGACTGGTTTTTAGACGCTCGAAATAAAATTTCTTAAAAGTTTTAACATGGCGACCTTCCCTGATGTAGGACGCGGCGAGGGAGCTCTATTCTCGGGAGCATAGATTGTGAGAGATTTTTGGTTACTTGCGAGATATGAGCGATAGGGAGTAGGATTGGTTATGAGATATGGGTCTATGGTGCATTGCTTATGCAGCACCTGTGCAGACCCACCTTGGGATGATGTTAGCGCTTGCTG
The DNA here is from genome assembly GCA_007258455.2 of Sequoia sempervirens. Lineage (NCBI taxonomy): Eukaryota > Viridiplantae > Streptophyta > Pinopsida > Cupressales > Cupressaceae > Sequoia > Sequoia sempervirens. Next base: position 182,210,106 of record VDFB02358134.1, on the reverse strand, counting down.
AGAGATGGCACAATGAGACCTCGTTCTTCCACCTTCCTATTGGTGAGGCCACTGTCACCTTAGAGGATGTGTGGTGCATCCTTAGATTTCCGATTCATGGTCGGTGAGTTATCTTCGATATGGATTCTGGATGGGATGCCTACCATGTAGTTCTCACCATAGATGAGGTTATGTTTTGCAAGGTCCAAATAGAGCTGGAGCGCCATAGGACACTCACATCACCCTTCCGTCTAGTGGTTACAGTGATCATCTTAGGTCTCGTTACCCTGGATTGACGAGGCTGATATTTCAGTCCTAGCTAGGGGCTCTACTGGGAGCGGATGGTTCACAACAGGCCAATCCATTTTGCATGGGGTCCGGTTCTTCTAGCCTCCCTTTATAGGGACTTGCACAAGTACGTTTACCTAGATGGCAGAGCACTTGGAGTAGGTGTCATGCTTCTCCATGTGTGGGCATGGGAGCACATTGCCATTCTCCGGCCGTGAGTCGTTGTAGTGCCGATGGGGCATGATGATCTCCTAGTGTGGCATTATAGAGGTGGTGTGTCCTTTACACACACGGGTGAGCATGGAATTCCTCACTGGAGAAGGGTCCTGGATGATATGCAAGTTTTTACATGGCGTCCATACCTTGGTCACCCTGGATGGGTCGATGATGCACAATAGATCATCTTTACCCATTAGGACTGCTTTATGTAGGGGTGGGAGCATACGATGGTGGAGAGATACCTACCCGGGTGAGTCCAGCATTAGTTTGGTGAGCCACAAGATTGGCTAGATGATGACTATGTGGCCATATTTTCTCACACTATATCACAGGGTTCGTGGGGTCGATACATTCCTACCTCTGAGGTAGTGGACAACTTCAGATAGTTGGTGTCCTGACCATGGGTATATGATCAGGGACCCACAGATCTAGGCATGACACAGGCCTACAGAGATTGGTTTTAGCCACCCCTGCGATTGATAGTTCTAGGCACACCCTCCGCTTGATAGAGATCGAGGGGCAGAGGGGGAGGACGAGGACAAAGAGATGGTGAGTAGCAGGATCAGCCGGTCAGGGCTCCAGTTCAGCCAGTCCAGGCAAATGTTCATATGCAGGATCAGGACCAGGGGCTAGCCAGGCAGTAGGATCAAGCAGATGCACCACCACGAGCCGAGGGTGAGGATCAACCTCACGTGTAGCCCACATGAGCATAGTCAGTAGGACAGCCAGATCCCTGAGATGCACTGATTGCACAGCTGTAGGCTAAGGTTCAAACCTTAACAGCGGAGAGGGATCAGGCCAGGGCCGAGAGAGACTAGGCCATTTTGCAAAGGCAGGCTATAGAGCTACAGGTAGCCGCAGAGATGGGCCAGAGACAGTAGTTGGAGAGCATGGTGGCCTCCTCCTCTCAGAGCACAATGCCTCTTTGTTATTATAGGGAGGCCATCCGGGAGGCCGACTATTATTGTCTGCATTATCATTAGGTCGTACCCAGAGTAGAGTGGGCCCCAGATTACTTGCAGCGGACTAGCCACAAACTGGTAGAGGGTCATGGTGATAGAGGCGAGGGTATTAGACAGGAGGGTTAGGCCTCATTTTGATCGAGATATCATTTTTCATGCCATATGGGCTCATTTTGGATAGCCTGATGGGCCTTTTGGTACTTATTGACACACATGTACAGTGATCCGATTATTTTGTACTATGAAAGTTACCCAATGATGATATATATGAGATGATGATGCTGATATGATGTGATGTGTATCATTTATTTATGCATTTATGGATGGTTCTATTTCTATATGCTATGCAATAATGTTATGGTGTTATGCGATGTATATATGGATGCATTTCTTTGTGATGATGTATGCATTATTAATAGATCTATATTATGTTGTTAATACATGATATGCAAATGGATTTATATGATATGTGATATGGATGGATGATGATGTATGTTTTGATGATGATGTAATCTATATGATGATTTATGTATGTTGATGCAAATGATATGATATGTGATATGAAATGGATGATGTAATATGCAAAATGATATGGAGATGATTTATGGTGTATACGCGAAATGATATGTGAATCATGATTATAAATGATTTTATAAAATGATTATGAATGGATGTATGCTTTTAATGTAATGGATTTTTATGTTCCTATTATGCTTTGAATGTTTATAATGGTATGGAATGATTTATTAAATGAAATGCAAAAATGATTTTGATGTGGTTATTTATGAGATGTTCTATATGATATGGATGACTGATGGACGATATGTATGTTTTTTATGATTATGTATGATGTAATGTGAATGCAATGGTCATGCTCTATATGATATGTATTGATGTTGTAAATGGGATGGTTTTTAAGATGCTGAGAATAACAAATATATATTATCCTAAACATGTTAAATGATTTGAGATGTATGTGATGCATTTATTGTGATGTGATGTAATATGTGAAATGATATGTTAGTGCAAAGTAGTATGATGATGCTTTATGTTATGCAAAATGAATGTAATGTGAGAGATGACCTTATGATGTTTATGTGATGTGATTGTGTATGCTTATAATGCAATGGATTATCCATAATGTTCTCCTACCTATTATGTTTGATTATGCAGTAGATGATTATGGAATGTTTATGCAAATGAATTTTTATGCTATGGTTTATGTGATGAATGCAATGTGATGAAAAATAGATGTAATGAAAAATGGATGTGATTATTTATGAAAAATGATTATAATAGCACATTTATATGATGATGGAGATGCAATGCCTATGTATATGATATGTTATGCAAATATGCTAATGATTTGTGGATGCAAGATTGATGATGGTGATGATTAACTGTCATAGTACCTTGTTAGTGTGAAGAGCAAGAAGGGATGAAAGAAGAGGAGACACTTCAACAAGACATAAGATGATGAATATGCAAATGATGATGACTACTTGCTGAGGAGTTAGGATTTTCAAAGAGCCAATTTCCTTATGTTTGATAACACATGTGGTATGATGCATCAAGGTATAGAGAACTAAGATGGTGTTGTACCTTGTGTAATGAACTTTGACTTAACAAAATAGATAGGAGTATTCTTGTTCACACTTGACATACGAAAACCTTACTAGGGTGCATTTTAGGTACTTCAAACATCTTAGACCAAAACACAAAAAGGTATAACCTATCAATGCAATAGTCAACAAGCTTCCCAAAACACCCTCCATACATATCTAACAAAGCCAGTATTCGCCAAGTTATATTACAAGAATGTCCAACAAGCACAACAGACAAAAGATAATGATCGTTGCCCCATTCCTTTCTCTCTAAATTATTTTGAGTAGACATCATCAAGAGGTCATCAGAATGAGTGCAAATAAGATAAATCAAAAGAAAAGATAAAGTAAACACAAGCTGATGTTCTTCAATACTGCTAACCAACAAGGAATGTGTTTTCAAGGATAAGAATCAAAACTATTGCCAAAAGATAATGCCCATTGTAGGAAGGATACATCCTAGGACATGTGAGTGGATGGCGACATGTCATTTCATTTATCCAAAGTGTTCTTTCTGATAAATAATGCCCATTGTAGGAAGGATACATCCTAGGACATGATGTTATCAGATGATTGATATGGGACTGATTGGATGATGGGCTATTGACACAAAGAGTTGATCAACTTGTTTATGTATTGACTTAAACCTGAGACTTAACGTTTTGAGTTTTTCACTTTTAACCTGCTAGATCTGTTTCCAATTGTTTCACCAAAGGTTGACGATGATGATCGTTTATTATGAGTGGTGTTTATTGTGGGTGCAAGTGAGATGAGATAGATGGATTTTTTCAAATATTTGGATGTTTTTGGAGTTTTGCAATGTTTTGAGGCTGTTTTTGGTATTTTTCGAGATTTTCAAATGTTTTGATTTTTTGATTTTCCAATGTTTTTGGGGTTTTCTAAGATTTTGACCAAGAGACTAACCTAAGGACATATCCTAGGGGCCTCGAGGGCTGATCAACAAATTAGCCTTGCCTACGTTGTAGACACAGAGACCACGTAGTTCAATTGATGACTTGACCGATTTACAGATGATGATATACATGATTAAATGTCAGTTTATTATGACAGACTCCTAAAGGACTGACCTGAGTGTCTCGGGGGATGATCAAAGATCAACCTTTCCCACGTTCAAGGCTTAGAGACCCGTAGTTCGACAAGACAACTCTATTTTTTGACTTTTTGACTTTTTGACCTATTTTGGGATTTTGATATGTTTTGAATGTTTTTGGATTTTGTGATTTTTTGATGTTTTTGGATTTTGTGATTTTTTGATGTTTTTGGATTTTTTGGTTTTCTTATGTTTTTGGGTTTTTTTATTTTTTTGATGTTTTTGGATTTTTTGATTTTAGGACTTCAAGAATATACACGAATCTAATCCAATGATAACATGCCGCCAACATGATACAATATACTACTTCGATAAAGGCAGGACAAACTAACCTTAGGAATGGGCTGAGTAATACTAGGAGGGATCATGATACGAACACTTGACCAAGCTATGATGCAGATGCCAAATGGATGGGTGATGGACGAAGATCTAAATGCGATGGATGATGCAGAACAAGTTGTAAAGGTCCTAGTGAATGGAAAGTTCTTATTTACACAAGGCGCCTGTTTGTTAGGTTTTCACCAAGGTACTTGTCCAAAGTGCCACCGAAGTGGTTTTCACCAGAGGACGATTTTTCTCTTTACTATTTTTAATCCTTTTTCTGATTTTTTGGATTGTTTTTCTTTTTTGATTTTTTTGTTGTCACCAAGACGCCTGTTTGCCAAGTTTTCACCAAGGTAACCATTTTTTTAGGACATTTTCCATATTTTTTATTTTTTGGGTTCTATACCTTGAAATATTAGGCATAAAACTTTTTGAGATGAGAGCTATTCATGGGCTCTTGCAGAGGTTCCCCTTCGGGTGTTGATAACTGATATGCCCCTGACTTATAGCTTGTTGTGATAAAAAATTTTCCTTTGCTATTTGGATTTGGGACATTCTTCTGATTCTCCTTTAGTACCAGTTCTCCAACTTGGAATGTTTTACTTCTGATTTTCTTGTTATAGCTCCTCTTGAGTCTGTTCTGATAGACTTGCAAATGATTTAAGGTGTCTATACACCACTCATCTAGTAGCTCCAACTCATTCAGTCTTGATACTCGATACTCTTCATCCGTGATGAGGTTTTGCAGTGATATTCTTAGTGACGGGAGCTCGATCTCAATGGGGAGTACTGCTTTTGATTTGTAGACCGGGGAGAAGGGGGTGGCGCCGGTGGGTGTGTGGATGCTGGTTCAGTAGGCCCAGAGGGAGGGATTGAGCTGAAAATGCCAGTCACGACTTGTGTCATTGACTATTTTCTTGAGGATATTTAAAATGGTTTTGTTTGTGGCTTTTTCTTGGCCATTGCCTTGGGGATAGTATGGGGTGGAGAAGCGATGTTGGATTTTGGAATTTTCACACAAGTCGCAGAAATTTTGATTCTTAAATGGTGTCCCATTATCTAAGATAATGACTTGTGGGACAACATATTGGCAGATGAGATAGTTCAGGATGAACTTTTATATCTGCTTCCCGGTTATATATGTCATGGGTATGGCTTCCACCCACTTGGTAAAGTACTCAGTGGATGTTATGATGAACATGTGGACATTAGATGAAGTGGGAGTGATTTTTCCAATGAGATCGAGTCCCCACTACGAAAAGGGCCATGATGTGATGATGGGATGAAGTTCTTGAGCTGAAGCATGGATGAGGTCTCCATGTCGATGACATTGTAGGCACCTTCTGACATATTCATGTGCCTCTTTTTCTATTGTAGGCCAATAATACCCCATCCTTAGCAATTTCTTGGCTAGGGTCATTCCACTCGAGTGTGAACCACAGATGTCGTTATGCACCTCAGTTAAAGCGGTCAATGCCTTCTCGGCGTTTAAACAACATAATAAGGTTCCTTCTATGCTCCTATGATATAGGATATCTCCTAGGATGACGAATCAGGATGCCTTTTTGACAAAGGTTCATTTTAAGGTTGAGGGTAAGTCAATAGGTATGCCACCTATTCACAAGTAGGTATAAATGTCATGGTACTAGGGATCACCAGGACCAACGATTTCACACATGAATTCTGATTCTAGTACCTCAAATGCGGGCACAAGAAGTTTCTCTATCAAGAATTCATATTTTGGGACATTGTGAGGGATGTCCAGTAATGATCCAATCATTGCCATGGCATCTGTTGCTCTATTGTTTGCTCTGGGTATCTACTCAAATGTGATCTTGATAAAGGATTCCTTGAGAGTCTCCACCAGTTTCTTGTATGGAGTGAGCTTATCATCTTTAGTCTGGTACTCACTGCTCACTTGGTTTATTATCAACTGAGAGTCTTCGTATACTCTGAGGGCCATGATGTGCCATTGCACTACTATTTTGAGACCTATGGTTAAAGCCTCATATTCTGCAATGTTATTGGTGCAGGGGAATGCCAATTTATAGGACCTTGGTATATAGTCCCCTTGTGGGGTGATAAAGAAGACACCGACTCCTGATCCATGTTGCATGTATGAGCCATCAAAGTAAAGTTTCCAGTGGTCAACTATGTTGAGATTGAAGATGGATTCATGTAGAAACTCTGAGATGAGAGGATTCTCTGAATAGATTGGTGCTTTTGCACGTTGATCTGCGATGACTTGGCCTTTGATTTCTTTTCATTCCACATATTCAATGTCATACTTTGATAATATCATGACCCATTTATCCATCCTTCCAGTGAGCATTTCTTTTTATAGTAAGTACTTGAGAGGGTCGATTTTGGCGATGAGTTTGATTTTGTGTGCCAACATGTAATGTCTGAATTTTTGCAATGCAAACACTACTGCTAAACATGCTTTTTCGATGAATGAGTAATTTAACTCATGACCAACCATTGTCCTATTGATATAATATATGGCCCTTTCTATCCCATTTTCGTTGTGTTGAGCTAGAAGAGCTCCAAGGGCTACTGTTGTTGCTGACACATAGATAATTAATGGCTTTCTTGGGATTGGTGGCATTAGGACTAGTGGTGTAAGCAGATATTCTTTGATCTTATTGAAGGCTTCCTCACACTTGTTATCCCACATGTATGCTACTCCCTTGTGAAGTAGGTGAGAGTATGGATTCTACTAATCTGTCAACTGTGCTATGAACCTTCGGATGGACTGAAGCCTGCCTTGGAGACTTCTCAATTGTTTCAATGTTTTGGGTGCCTCCATCTCAAGGATTGATTTTACCTTTGGTGGATCTACCTCAATACCTCTCATTGACACTATGTATCCTAGCAACTTTCCTGATTGTACGTCGAAGAAACACTTCTTTGGATTTAATCGAACCTTATATTCCTCCAGCCTGTCAAAAATAACACTTAGGGTTGCTATGCGATCCTTCCACTTTCTGGATTTGGCTAGTATGTCATCGGCACAATATTCTGCAGTTTTATGGATCATGTCATGGAAGATTAACGTCATGGCTCTTCGGTATGTTGCTCCTGCATTCTTCAAGAGAATGGCATCATATTCCAGTAGTAGGTCCCCCATGGACAAGTGAAGGTCATTTTATGTTGGTCTTCTTTAGCAATCATTATTTTGTTATATCCTGAGAAACCGTCCATCAATGAAAGCATTTCATGTCCCGCCATCATGTCTACAATCATGTCAATGTTAGGCAATGGGAAATCGTCTTTTGGACATGCCTTGTTTTAGTCCCTGAAGTCTGTGCAGATTCTGATGCCCCCATCGGGTTTTGAGATGGGAACCAGGTTTGACACCCATTCTGGACAGTCTATTGGTCGAATGAATCCAACATCCAATAGCTTCTTTAGTTCCATTTTGACTAGCAGGGCGATTTGAGAGTGCACTTTCCTGAGCTTTGCTTCCGAGTATACTGCTAGGTGGTGAACCACGATTTCTAGATCGAGTCCTGGCATGTCTACGTAGCTCCATGCAAAGTTTACCTGTCTCTCTCTCAAGAAGGCTGCTAGGATTTCTTGTTCTTTTGACAGTAATGATTCCGCATAGAATGTAATGTGCAGGGTCTCCTCTATTCCTAGATTAACTAGATTGCACTTTTCTACTAGGACTGCCAATTTTTCCTGATGAAGATCTTTGAAAGGAAGATTGAATCCCCCATCCTCAGGTGCCTTGGAGAGGTTTTCACCATTGGATGTGTCTTTTCTTTTTAATTTTTTTGTGTGAGAGAGTGCCACAATGTGGTTTTCACTCAAGAATTTAGATATTATTCTTAGTTTCTCACTTTTGCGACTGAGGGATTCAATTGTTTCCCCATAATAGGCCTATGTATCTAGCTCAATGATGAATCCTATTTTGTGATCCCCACATGGAATGTTATGTTGTAGTCCCATGAATTCTGAGAGTGCCTCATCGTTTTCAAACCTGTCAAGAATTGGTGGTCCTCGTTGGTCATAATCAATGAGTTGTGGGTAAACTAGGCAAACTTCATGATTTTGATGGTCTGAGTCAAAAGATAATGTGCTAATCATGAGAAGGGTGGTATCCTTGAAGAGCCTAGGTAGGTTGGTTATGGGATCCTTGTCATCACTAATACTATAGACATCAGTTATGCCAAATGTGAAGTTGTCTAAGAGTCGACCTGTAGATACGGGTAAGTGAAGTTCAGCTGCGGATAGTTGAGGAGGATTATTGACCTTTCTAACTGGAGGATTTCGGCCACGTATGGTTATACTTGGAGGGGTACATTTGAGGCCAAGATTTCTCATTCGCATCTCTGAAATGATAGGTATTATAAGCCCATTGTCATTTTTCCCAAGTCTCTGGTTTCTGTCATAACCCATTATGAGCATCATTTGCAAACCTTTACTTCTATCATCCATTGGTAGATCTACTACTGGTCTATTACCTTGGTATAGGAGATGAGATGGGTCCTCCTCTATGACCTCTCGTCTGAGATCTCCCCAACTTCTGAAGTTGGGATATTCTTTAGGGTTGGGATATTCTTTAGGGGATGTTTGAGATGTGGAGGCTTCATTTTCTTGTAGACGTCCTTGTGATCTGGGAGATTGTGGTAACTCTCCTACCATAAAAACATTTTTGGGAATCATGTAGTTTTTGCAACCATTATCCTAGGTGATGACTTTGATAGCAGAGATGGTGGGAATGGCAGGAGTGGTGGGTGTCTCTGTCATAGAAGTGGAAGTGAGAGTGGCTGGATCAATGTACGGTGTTGATGGGCCTTCATCATTTTTAGGCACTTGAGGGATTTTGTAGTATTTTGCCTCAAGGTTCTTGCAATAGGAGAATGGTTCAAGATCTCCATGGATGGTGACCTCTTGTCCTTCATATGTGAATATGACATATTGATGGAAAGTTGATGCTATCACTTGCATTGCATGGATCCATGGACATCCTAGGAGAATGTTATAAGGCAAGTCGAGGTCCAGGACTTGATAGGTGGTTTCCATGATGGATGGCCCTACTTGAATAGGGATTATGATTGTGCCTTGGGACACTCTTTCCTGATCATCATATGCTCTGATTGTAATGCCTTTTACTTTGTCGATGGAATCCTTTGAGATTTTTAATTGCTTAATGAGCTTGAGGGAACAAATATTCAAGCCTACACCTCCATCCACCAAGACTCGCTTGACTTTACTTTTGTGCACTAGGACCTCTAAATGGAGTGGACGGTTATGAAATGGTTGAGAAGGAAAATCTTGGGACCAGAGAACGTAAGGAGATTTGGGGTAATGATATTTCTGACCATAGCTTGGAATTGTTCTGCATCAAGATTTGCGGGGATGGTGGATGAAGCCAATGCTTCCTCAAGGATTTTCTTGTGGGAAAATGAGATTTTTAATAACTCCATAATGGAGATTTGCGTTGGCATTCTTTTTAGCTAATCAAGGACATTGTAACCATTGGGAACAGATTTTGAATTGGACATGAAATTTTTGTTTGGTTGAGATGATCCTGCAATAGTAACTTTTCCACCTCTTGTGGTGACTCCACAATCGACATGAGATCCTTTGATGGTGATTACTGTGCAGTATTCATCTAGGGAAGCGATGAAAGTTTCATACACATGATTCCATTTTTGAAGGTGCCTTTCCCCTTATCAGTGTTATTGTTCCCTTTATTGTTATGGTTAGACATCAAATTCATGTATATTTTGAGGTTATGGTTTCCTGTTGGCTGTTCCACATTTATAATTCTTTGATCAATGAGATCTTGGACTATGTTCTTTAACCTCATGCAACTTTTCGTGGTGTGTGCTTTGATTTTGTGGAAGTCACAGGGCTGATTTTCATTGTACCAAGGAGGTTTAACATTTGGTTCTTGGTAGTTCTCATAGGTGGGAATCTTGATGAGGTTTTCATTGAGTAATTTCTTCATGATGACTTCGAGTGGTTCCCCGAGAGCAGTGTACTTTCGTTTGGTGAAGTTCTTGTTTCACTGGGGCGATCCTCTTTGGTCATTGACATTATTGATCGCTTGGTTGCTTGGTTGTTGTGTTGTTGTGTTTGCCTGATGGTTGTTTTGATTATGGTTTTGGATTTGTGGTGCGGGTGTGTTTTGCCGAGGGGCATTGATGACAACTTTGGCATCAATGACACCATCATTGGTAATATTTTTTTTCTTGCCCATGTGCAAGGTTTGTCATTGTAATTGGTGGGTGGGTGATTATTCTGTTGTTCAGAATATGAATTTGATCCTCCCAGTTGTGTCATAAGGGCTTGTTCGATGCTGAGCACCTTGGAAATCAACTGGTCATACATGGTGATCCCTTGGACCTTGAGATGGAATGCCAAGAGGCCGTCAAGGTTGGATATGATAGTTCACACTTGTTGTTCCTCAGGCATGGCCTATTTGCTCTTATTGGCCTTGGATTGCCATCGTTGTACGAATGAAGCAAATGATTCATTCTTACCTTGTTTCAAGGCTGAGAGTTCTTCTAGACTAACATCCATGGCGATGTTGCATGCATAGTTTTTGATGAATGTGTCTATGATTTCTTGGAATTTCTTGATGCATGTAGGTAGGCAAGAGAACCATTCCATGGTGTGGCCAACTAAACTCCTAGGAAATAGCCGCATCAGATAGGTATAGTCATACACGACTTCCATGCAATGAACCTGGAATTCCTTGATGTGATCTTCAGGGTTTCCCATCCCACGATACTTTTCAAACTTGGGGATCTCAAATCCCTTTGGGAATGGTTTCATCACAAGGCTCCACTCGAATGGATAAGGACATAAGTTACTAGATTTTCTTATGGTTCACTCTGATTGAAGTTCGAGCACTTGTTGCGAGAGCAACCTGATTTGTGTTGTCACATCATTTTGCGGATAAGGAGGTGGGATGAAAGTGTTTTGAGGTGTTTCACTGGTGGGTGTGATGGGTGGATTGGTTGACATGTTGATTGGTGGTATTTTCACATTCTATTGAGCCATGTGTGCTTGCACTTGCTGCTGTATAAACAACGCTTGTTGTTGGTCTTGTTGTTGTTGTGCCAGAATTGCCTGTTGTTGAGCCTACTATTATGCTTATTGTTGTACCAACAACGCTTGTTGTTGGGCTGCCAATTGGGCTACTTCTTTTTTCTCTTGGTATTGTTTTATTGCTTGCTGATATGCTTGTAGTTGTGTTGCTTGTTTT
>VDFB02358134.1:182140902-182198294 GCA_007258455.2 Sequoia sempervirens | reverse complement strand
CTAAAAGCTTGATCAATCAGCTGATTGAACACAAAAAAGCAAAGATAAAGTAGGCAAGAGCTTCAAATCAATAATAATCAAGGTCTTTACTAAATTTCATCTCCAAAATTGAGTTACAAAAGTTTGCTAATCTGAGAAAGGACTGCAAAATTCACAAACTTCAGGAAAAGCATAAGAAGAACTCCTTACAAAAAGGAAAAAATGCCATTTATACAAAAGTGTCAGCCCCTGCCCTAAGGTTTACAAAATGAGTCAATTCCTAAACATGTTGGCCCTCAGATCTTTTGGAATACAGTTAATGCTATTCAATGTGCCCTCCCCGTGTCCATGTCGGTGAAGGATCGCTTCAAGAATGGCTTTTTAGATCTTTTGTAACCATCGCACTATCTTCTGGCCTCCGTGTCCATCCTCAAACTTCCTTGGAGGGCTGCCTTGAATGCTCTGAAGTATGGTCATTAGTGTCAATTTGCTTTTGCCAGCAGACACCACAGCTGTCACTGAGACTCTTGCCCTTTTCTTCCTTTCGACTTTTCCTGCTCAAGATCTTTCTGCATGTTGACTTCCTCTGCAAGCAGCATTAGACTTTCCCATTAGATCTCCACACCATTGTTCACCGAGCTGCTCCATCGCCTTTGATCTCAGAGTAAGTCCGTGTCATTTATGCTCTATTGATCTCGTTCACAGAGGTAGTCAATCGGTCAAACAGCTAATGGTTTGCCTTTAGTTCACTCTGATTGGTTGAACATATGCCACCCAAGATTCCCAGGTGGTCAAAGGTCATTTAGACAGAATTACATGTCAAAGAAACTTGTCGTGTCTCCTCGATGCGATCATACTCTATAGCAGCATCGACATACTGTCGGCAAGACCTCATATCGAGTAGCCAGAGGTCACAACGAGTCCTCATTGGTCACACCGATATCCCTTTTTCCATTGGAAAATCCATCGCTATCGGCAAGACCCCCCCATTGTCGGCAAGACTTCTCAGCGATGAGTCCTACCGCAACCACATATCTATCGGCGAGACATCTCCTCTCTCGACAGGATCTCATATCGAGCCCCCCATCCTTCAGCGAGACATGATCGGGTCGGCCAGACATCACAACGAGCTCATTTTATTTTGGGGAGACTCCACTTGGTCGCCAGGACTTCATAGTGATGATACCTCCTATCGGCGAGACATTACACCGAAGGAAGAATCTTTCGGCGAGTTCATTTCATTTCGGAAAGAGTCCTTCCTAGTCGGAAAGACCTTACATCGAAGCCACCTTGTTTTCGGCGAGAGCTCATATCAGTCGGGAAGACTTTACCTTGTCGGCAAGACTTCTCCCCGAAACCACAACCTTTTCGCCAAGATTTCCATCCTTCGGCAAGACCTCCTCCTGACGCCGGCCATTTCGGCGAGACATCTCCTCGAGCCCAAACATTTTGGAAAGACTTTATCGGGTCAGCCAGACCTCATGCCGAACTCAAAAACTTTCGGCGAGACCATCGTTTGTCGGTAAGACCTTATGCCGAAGGCATAACCCTTTGGCGAGGCCTCTTAGAGTCAGTGAGACATTACACCGACCCCTTCCATTCTTCCCGAGCCAACTCCTTTCTTTCGGTGAGACTCCCGCTTGGTCGGCGAGAGGTTACATCGAGACCAAGCCCACTTTGGCGAGACTTTACATCTTTTGGGAGGACCTCTCCCCGATGACACCCTTCTTTTGGCAATGCTGGCTTGGTGAACAACTTTCGGCGTGACTCCCACCGGTCGGGAAGACTTCTTAACGGGCAGAAAGAGTCTTACCGATGTCCCTTTCCATTTGGCGAGACCACCTTTGGTCGGCGAGACCTTTCATCGAGCGCATTCCGCTCTCACCGAGCTCCGATCATTTCTTTTGATGAGACTCCCACTGGTCGGCAAGACCTTACACCAAGGTGACAATCTTTTGGCGAGCTCAGACCATTTCGAGGAGACTCATCTTGTCGGTGAGACATTATGCCAAAGGGAATCCCCTTCGGCGAGACTTTACGCAGTCAGAGAGATATCACAGCGAACAAAAACATTTCCCCCGACGCCACCCTCGTGAACAACTGTCGGTGAGACATCCCAAGTGGAGAGAGATATAAAACTTCATAGTGACCGAGATGTCTTGGCGAACATGAGGATTTCAAACGGGTATGACACAATGCTGGTCGGCAAGACATTCAACTGGTCTCAACGACTTTCTTCTTTGAAGAGTTTTATGCCAGATCCGAATGAGGCATGCACTTCTAACAGACTTCTTTATGAAATATCATCAGATGAAGACCTTCCCAATGAAAATCGAACACCTGCACACTAGGTTCAACCCTTATGGGAGCCACATTTAATCCACGTGCTGAATTTAAAACATAATTTTCCCTTGATTGAGCCCGCGGGTGAAAATTGGGTAACAGTAAATTTGAGTCCTAATGTTCTTTTTAAGCCTTTTTGTAACAAAAATTTAAAAGGTTCTTTTTAAAGCCCAAAATGAATTTAATAAGTCCTAAGTATAAGAGACAACAAATTTTTCCTTAAGAGAAATAATGATTCCTCTAAGAGTGTTAAACAAACACTAGAGTGTTTAAAAACACTTGTTTTTGTGAAATGACACCATCATGCTTCTTTTCCTTTTCGTCTTTGATCGATCCAACCTACAAGAAATTCAATTAGATTCTGTAGAAACAGAGGTCAAGAAAGCAGGAAACAGACAAAAGAACCATTATTTGGAAAAAAGCACATGCTACAAATAAAATTTCACTTTATACTCCCCTCCAGCGGTGCAATCCATGAAGGCGTCGCAGTTTGATTCACCAACGGTGCTATATATCATTGCTTACCAGTTAGCGTCGCTCTGCAACTAGGCCAGTGAGCATGAATGTGTCGCCCTTTTGGCCAGCGGTGCAGTTTAGGTTTTTGAAAGATTCCCGCGGGTCAAACAGGTTCAGCGGTGCAATTTAGAATTCAAAATTTTGGGCGGGAAGACAGAGGCATCGCAGTTTGATTTTTCAGTGGTTCCATATAGCGACGTTGGAGAACCAGCAGTGTTGAACAATGACGTTGAGCTTCCAGCGGTAGAGTTTTCCTATAGACAGAGAGAAACATGGAATTTTTTGACAAAAATGTGATTAGAAAGTGAGATTGGGCCCTCCTTCTAGCGCCAAATGTATGAACCTAAATTCTAAACCTGCAATAACACAATAAACAAACAACAAATTAGATCGAATGCAAGCTAGAATATAGATTCCTCAAGAAATTCATTTAGATTGCAAAAGGGGATGGAAATGAGATGAAGAACACAAGAAACTTTTAACATATCAAATCCTATTCAAATGCAAGGTGAACTCTTAATCTCTTGAGGGAATTGGTGCCAATTTGATGTGAAAATTGGCCATTCCCAACTCCAATGATGCAATGGTGATGAAAGTTGATCCACTTTGATGAAGAGTGATGAGTGCTCCAAGATGAAAATCTGCATAACCTAGCTTATAAATTTGAAAGTATGGATGAAGATTGCTAAATATTTGAGCATAGTAAGTTTACTCAAATTGTGGATGATAAAATGAGGAGATTAGCCTTTTATTTATAGAATGTCAAGTTGAAAGAATGCCAAAAATAGAGCAATGCAGGACTATATTTCATTCAATGGAAAAGTGCCACTTGTCCAAGTGTGAATGGATGGAGGATGTGCAAGTTTTGAAGAATGTGTCAATAAATGCATATATTTGAATTTTGAAATTGTTGAAATGACATGTAAGAGGGAAAGAAGGTGCATTGAATGCCACTTGGCTCAATGAAAAAGGACTTTGTAGGTGGAGTAAATGCCTTGCTGGAAGGACAAAGTCCACTTGGATTTTGAATTCAAATTTGAGGAATATTCCTTAAAAGATTCCTTGTTGAAGAAAATAGAGATTTAATAAATATGAGAAGAATATGATAAAGGATTAATTAAATAAGGACCTTTGATTTATTTAATTAAAAGAGATGATGTTAGATTAAACTAAATAAGGTTTTCATTTATTTAATTTAATAGATAGACTTTAGAGATTTAATCAAATAAAATTAATTATTTAATTAAATAGGGATAATTAGACCAGTCTGCTTAATTTAATTATCGAGAGAGGATGACTTAATTAGATAACTGATTTATTTAATTCAGAGAGGAATATTAATGAATTTAATCAAATAAAGGCATTTGATTAAATGGTTAGACCGAAGGATGATTAAGGATGAAGCGATGTTAGTGGTCAGGATCGGATGTCCAATGTTAATCAGTACATTTTACACGTCTACACTTTTAAAATTCCTTAATAAATCACCAAGCCTTTCACAATGGACCCAAAAATAGTAGACCCAAAAGACTTAATATCAAACTTACTAAATAAAATTTCTTAATAATGGAGACTAGATCAATTTTAACTTTGCTTAGGGATAGACTTTAAAAACTCACTTAATATAAAAGAAACACCATAAAAAATAATGTTTTTTAAATCCCAAGAGATTGCATAAAGTTTTCTATTTCCCTTATTATGTAACCAAAAAAAGTTGTAAGCTTATTTATTGGCCAACCTTAAAAGTTCCCAACATACATAAAGAGAAATATATTGTTTAAAAATATAAAAGAATTTACACAATTAAAATTAGCTCTAGCCAAAGAGAAAAAAATAATTTTAAAATCCACAAACTAATTCCACTTGTTTAGGAGAGATTAAGTGAAAAAAGAACCTTAAAATATCCTATAATCACATTAATACTAAAGTCTCTCCAACCTCTTTCACTTTTTTAATTGCAACCTTAAATTTAAAAGTCAAACAATAAATATAAATATGAAATGCCTCCAACCTTTATGTTAAGCAACAAAATATAATAAATTAACATATAATTAAGTCCCCATATTTATTTTAAACATTTGATAGATGTTATTCATTACATGCTTTTTCAATTTTGCAAATTTTTGGTGGAGTTATTATTGGGAGGAGAATATAATGGTGAACTATTTGTTTTAAGTAAATGTATACCATTGTAGTATTTAAAAATATTTAAATAACGTTGATACATTGTTTACTTTGACATGCACCATCATATAAGTTCACATGCACATCAATATGGGAGAAAAAAATAATGATATATCCAATGCCCTTTTTCATTATTTTGTTGGCACACTTTGACTAGATTGTCCTTTGTGCAATAACAAGTCTACAAGTGGCAAATGCTTGTGTGAATTTATCTCGTAGAATTACCCTATCTTAGATAAGATCTACTAGTGCAAACTTGACCTTGATCATCCATACTTGTAATTTTGAACACTACACTTTTAAAATTCAAATTCAATTTAAATCTTGATAGCACCCTCTCATTAGTTATTGTGAGCTTACCTAGTGCATGTTTGTGTTGATTTGCATGCTACATTTTATTTAAAGACATTCACTCAACCATTTAAGATTATTAAAAATTATTAGGATATTTATGAAAAGAGAACTTTCATTGAGAGGAATGTAATAGCACTTTATCATAACATATATTATCATGTCTTTAATCATTATTCCTAAGTTATGGAATTGGTTTAGCTAGAGGTCTAATTGGGGAGAACAAAACCCTTGCAATTTAGCACATTCCTTAATCAATCTATATTAAGGTTCATATATTAGAAGATCAAAGCAACTAGATTCTAAGCATCATTTTTTTGCTAGTCGATTCTTGTAGATAGGCTTCTTTTTTGCACACTAGTTCAATTTCTTAGACATGTATATGAACCAAAGATTTTTTTTGAGACATTTGCTAATCATCTAGGGATCTATACGAGATAACACAAGCCTCACAATTTAGTATATTTCATAATTGTGTTTCTAAACATTGCCAATCCATATTGAAGTGTAAATATTAGAAGATAAAATGTGAATGAATTCCAAGAATTAACTTTTTGATAGTTGATTTTTACAATTATACGTTTAGGCTTGTACACCAATTTTATTTTATGAACATCTAAACCAAAGCAAAAAAATATAAATTAATTCACATATTTTAAGACATTTACAACATCAAACCCTAAACCTACAACACTTTAAATAATGTATTATTTATGTAATTTTAATATTTCCTCATAAATCTTACCTTTATAATTAAATACAATAACATTATTAAACATCATAAATCTTACCTTTATAATTAAATACAATAACATTATTAAACATGTTATTAAATATCTATGTTGCTAAATATAATTAATAATTAACAAATATTAAATATAAATAATTAATTTTTAAAATACAAATAATTTAATTAAATAATTATTACTTATTACTAAATACATACAAATAAAAAAATATAAAAACGACATTTATATCTTCTATTATTTTGTCCGTGAGCTCATTCTACGCTGTAATCGGGTTTCTTCATATAAAGAGCTGCATTGATCCTAATCTTTGTAAGGAACAAATGTGGGACTAAAATTAAAACCCAGGGTTCATACGGTGCAATCCAAGCGGTGGAAACTGCAATCGCAAACTGGTACGGAAATCAAATCTGAAATGAAGCTGAGATTTGAAAAAGCTCAGGTTAAGAGAAATGGAAAAGCATGGGTTAAGAGGGTCCTACATAGACCCGGCCACCTAAGCACTCGACTGCTTAGAGTGTGCCAGCCGGTTAAGCAAGGCCGTCAAATAGTGAAAGGAAGACAAAAGGTGCTTAGGTGGGGAAGGAAATTATTAAGAAACAGGTGTAGGAGAAGAGTGGAAAAGAGAAAATAGAAGAAGGGAAACCAGCAAAGATATAAAAATATATTGTTGGAAATAAGTCATATCTAGATCAAAGATAGGTTAGTTCTATAAGGATCGGTAGTTCAATTGGTAGAGCATTACAACAGTAAATGGAAGGTTCTAAGTTTGAGTCTTATCTGGTCTATGAAAAACTCAACATGATATCAAAGTCGGACAAATTAGGAGTCCTAGGCACTTAATGTGACTTAAAGGGGAATGCTGGAAATAAGCCACATATAAACCAAAGATAGGCTGGTCCTATAAGAAATAGAGCACTCCAACAGAAAATGGAAGGTCCTAAATTTGACTCGCACCTGATCCATAAAAAGTTCAATATTTTATTGGATTGATCTCTTTTCTGCCGTTATTACAAGTAGTGCTCTTTGAAGAGTTCTGTTTGAGTTTAACTTTAGGTTAATAATCTGATCCTTGGAGTTGGACTTCAAAAGAATTTAAGCTAGATGTGCAGTCAGCTAATTAGCCATATAGAAGAAAGCACAGACAGGCATTGAGACTAGATAGTTATAGGCCATTGCATTAGTTAATGTGAACGTCCGTTCATAGGTTCACTTCGCGTAAGGAGTCTTTGCCTTATTTTTCCTTATTTCATTGCAAAACACACAAGATTTATCATTTATGAGTGGTGATTATGAAGTGGCTAAGACTCAAGTAAATCTACGTTGATGGAAGATATTAACCTGCATCATTCTCTTCTATGAGATATGTGTGATGTCATTCTGTCAAACAGTTTGCGTGCCTTGACTATGCTTTGTGTTTTTTCTGTTTCATTCTTGTTTTTGAATACTGTTGAATAGCTACGTTCCTTATCTATGGTTTCTCATTGCACTCGTTATTTTTCTTTGATAAATACCTGTACTCAAATCTGGTTTGTCAGTGTGCATTCTATCAACGTGAATGTTAATTGTCTGAGAGGGGGTACCCCTTATAGTTTTAGTAGGGTGTGGTGTTTTTCAGTCCATGGGGTAGTGACTTTCTTGATTTTAGTCGATCGACCCCATTATAGAGTAGGGTTCGGTGCATGCACAGGCCAGTGGGGGCAAAGAGACCAACATTAGATCCTGCTTCCCCTTCTAAATAGAGTTTACTGTGTTTGACAGTCATTTTATTTATAAGTATGATTATTGATTTGTTTGATATTCAATTTAGCTAGGCATAGGGAATATTGCCTAAGATGCATGCCAGCCGTTGTCAATGGGGAATGCGCGATGCATACCAAGGGCATTTAAAAATTTGAACCATTACAAATATTTATCCTTTTAAGATTTTTGCCAAGAAGCATATTTCAGGTATCTCATGTTTAGCCATGGTAATTAGTTTACCTCCATCTTCTAGATGACTTTGGGATACAAACCTTTCTAAATGCATAGAAATATAAAAAAATTGGTGTTACAAAGTTAGCCATTATTTATGGCATATTGAGTTCACTAAAGAGTTTTCTATTAGATTTTAGAAATTGAATTGTCATGTTATGTGCAGTGTTGGAAATGAGATTACTTATTATTTATTGATTGCTCTCTATGAAATGAGAGTTTGACAAGAAGCTTTCTATTAGATTTAAGAAATTTAATTGTCATGTTATGTCTGGTGTTGAAAATGAGGTTACTTATTATTTATTGATTACTCTATGAAATGAGAGTTCAACAAGGAGCTTTGTATTAGATTTTAGAAATTTAATTGTCATGCTATGTACAATGTTAGAAATGAGGTTACTTATTATTTATTGATTACTTTCTATGAAATGAGAGTTCAACAAGGAGCTTTCTATTAGATTTTAGAAATTTAATTGTCATGCTATGTACGGTGTTGGAAATGAGGTTACTTATTATTTATTGATCACTATCTATGAAATGAGAATTCAATAAGGAGCTTTCTATTAGATATTAGAAATTTAATTGTCATGCTATGTAGGGTATTGGAAACGAGGTTACTTATTATTTATTGATTACTTTCTATGAAATGACAGTTCAACAATGAGATTTCTGTTAAATTTTAGAAATTTAATTGTCATGTTATGTATAGTGTTGGAAATGAGGTTACATATTATTTATTGGTTACTTATGAGTTATCATGTCAATAATGTAACAAGGTGATTTTGCATTTTTGGTTTGGTTTGGTTTGCAAACTTTAAAAGTAAGATCATTCATATTCTATTTGGATTACATCTAACAATATCCCTTTATTTTATGCTTTGTTGGTAGCAATTAGATTGAACTCCCTTTTGGATCATACTTAAAACTATTGAATGCACAATACAAGTGAGGGGGGGTGAACCAGTTGTACATTAAAACATCAAAACCCTCATTAACATTCAGATTTGCATTAGACCTTAAACCCTTAACAACCATTAAACCCTTATCATGCATTAGCAAAATGTAAACATAAGAAACAATAATGCAAACACATCTAAACACATGTGAACACTAGATTTATGTGGAAAAACCAAGAAGGAAAAAATAATGTAGTGAAGATTAACTCACAATATAAAGTAATTGCAACACCAAATACAATAGGCTCATTGCCCAAAAGAAAATAAGGACTCACTACCAAATTAGAAAGAAGAAGAAAGAAGATTGTTACAATGAGAAATCCGTCTTTGAGAAACAAAAAAGTTCCACCACTGCTTCACCAGAACATTCACACTCTCTCTATAGAATGTAGACACCTTCTACTCACTCCTTCTAGTAGTCTTAGGCATTAAATATCACACTGCATTTCACTCTTTCACACTTCGCATCTCAACACTTCACATTACACACTTCACTTATATTTCCTCCATCAAATCATCCCTCATATATACCATCCTCAACCTTGAAAACAATTCACAAGGTCAACTATGCATCTCAAAAGTGTTAATTCAAATTAGGTCGGCACCAAAACATTCCCACGGTGGAAAGGAATGAAGGTGAACTACAACACACCTTAACTCAGACCCAAATCCCATAAACACACCATGCCACAATTCCACAAAAACCGAAGCACGTCTGTGATTAGCGAAAACACCCAAGGTTGATCGAACCTGTATTGACACCATTAAACAATTAAAGTACAAGCTTCACCAAATCCAAAGTTGACTCGTGAACCATAGACAACACTTAAACATAATCTAGAATATTCTATAAACACCTTGAAATTCAACAAATCCTTCACAACATCATACACTAGAAGAACATATTCATTTTACACAACCAACTAACCTTCCACACACTACAACACCGGAATCCAACCTTATGAAGCACCAAAACACAAACCACTTAGACATAAGATAGATACTAGCAATATATGAACACTTCTAGATCTGTAAGACTAGAAACCAAACTATGGAGAAATGCAGAGCAAAACCTTTTCTCCTAGACAACACTACTTGCACAGTTCACACACTAGGTAAGTGGAAAAAGATGGGGGGCCAAAAAGGAGGCTTAAGTGGCCACTTTTTTTTGAAATCAGGAAATACTGACCTTGGACGTGAAATTAAGGATAGTTACACTCAAAATTTTGATATGCAACAAAAACAAGGATTGTAGTGCTCTGAGTCTACTTTCTAAACTACTAATTTTTTTTTAAATGGTTGAGATTCAAGGGTTCAAAAGAGGGGGCCACATAAATTTGTGTTGTTTTTGTCAAAAAAACATAAGATAGCAGCTTTTGTGGCTGCCTCAAATGATTAACTTTTTTTTAATATTTTTAAAATCGCTTCAGTGAGAAATTAGCTAATAGTA
This sequence comes from Sequoia sempervirens, assembly GCA_007258455.2. NCBI lineage: Eukaryota > Viridiplantae > Streptophyta > Pinopsida > Cupressales > Cupressaceae > Sequoia > Sequoia sempervirens. The sequence goes on along the minus strand of VDFB02358134.1, from coordinate 182,187,795 downwards.
TTTAGTTTATGCTCAAATTTTTTGATAATTTTTTAATGAATATTTGTTTTTTTTATTAATTTTCAAAGTGGACACTTCCTGAAAAATAGAATTTTAGCCGTGCTACCCTATAAATTTTGGAAACTAATTGAAAATCATTTTCTTTTTTAATATGCGTAGAATGGAGTCTAGTTGAACTAAAAATGTAATTTATTTGAAATTTCAATGAATGGTTAATTTATAACGAAAAAATCACCAAACATTGGTTTTTGCCAAAAAATTAACACAAACAAAAAAAATTATATATCAAAGGCTTAACATTATCAAAATGTGAAAAAAATTACATCGTTAGATAACTAAGACAGAGCCTAACATTACCCAGGTGTTTTATTTGTTCGACATTGAAACACGTGCAAAATTGATGCTTATCACAAATGTGATTATGTGAAATATTGTAGAATTTGCAAAAACACATCTTTGGATGTTGGGAAGACACTTGAAGCCTTTGGATTGGTATTCCAAGGAAATATCAATCCCAAGGCTTGGGGATTCCCAAAGCAAGAAATAACTCAAGTGTGTTATAACATGCTCATGTTATTTCTTAGTTTGACATGGTTTTTGCATTTGTGCCCAAAACATGTCTAGCAAGACATAACGCAAGTGCATTATAACGCGCTTGTGTTATGTCTTTCTTTGTGTTAAATGCTACTATATTGAATGTATGTATATATTTTTGTATTTTTGTATGTATGTATGCTTGTATTTATGTATGTATGTATACCTGTATGTATATATATATGTATGTATGTAAGTATTTATGCCTATATGTATGTAAGATTGTATGTGCATATGTATGTATGCTTGTATGTATGTAAGTATGAATGTATGTTTGTATGTATGTATGTCTTTAGAGGGAGGGATAATTTTAAGAGAGAGAGAGTTGTCTAGGTAGGGTGGGAGGGAGAGAGGAAGGGAGAGACTTGAGAGAGAGAGAGGTAGAGAGGTAGTGAGAGAGATACCTGAGAGAGGGAGATGGGGTGGAAGGGAGAAACCTAAGAGAGAGTGAGTGGGAGAGAAGGGGTTGGAGTGAGAGGGACTTAGCTAGGTAGGGTGGGAGGGAGAGAGGGAGAGAGAGAGGGGGGATGGGAGAGAGAGACTTGAGAGAGAGGGAGAGGGAGAGAGAGGGTGGGGAGAGAGAGAGAGTTATGTAGGTAGGGTGCCAAAGGGAGAGACTTGAGAGTGTGAGGGGGGTGAAAGGGAGAGACTTGAGAGATAGGTAGAGAGAGGGAGTGGGAGAGAGAGGGAGTGAGAGAAAGGGAGTATGAGAGAGAGATACCTAAGAGAAGGAGAGGGTGTGGGAGGGAATAACCAAAGAGAGAGGGACTTATCTAGGTAGGGTGGGAGGGATAGATAGAGAGGGGGGGAGAGAGAGCTTGAGAGAGATTTACCTAGGTAGGGTGGCAAAGGGAAAGACCTGAGAGAGAGATGGGGTGGGGGAGAGAGACCTAAGAGATAGGGTGAGAGAGGGAGTGATGGAGAGAGAGAGAGAGAGAGAGAGAGAGAGAGAGAGAGAGAGAGAGAGAGAGAGAGAGAGAGAGAGAGAGAGAGTGTTAGGATTGGATTGAGCCGAGAGGTATGTAGAAAGAGGGAGAGGGTAGATAGAGCAATTAGAGAGGGTAGGAGAGGGAGGAGAGAGAGGTGAGATGATAGCAGAGAGAGAGGGATAGGGTTGAGGGTTAGGGCTGAGGGATTAGGGTGAGGGATTAGGGCTGAGGTTCCAATGTATAGGAGGTAGAGGGTATAAATGTATAGGGAGGGTTGAGGGTTTCAACGCTTAAGGGCTGAGGTTAAGGGCTGAGGGAAGGTTTAAGGGTTTAAGAGTTGAGGGATGAGGTTTAGGCTTGAAGGTTGAGGGTATAGGGTTGAGTATATCAGTTTTAGGGTATATGGTTGAGGGATTAGGGTTTAAGGGTTGAGGGATTAGAGTTTAAGGCTTGAGGGTTGAGGGATTAAGGGTTGACAATTGTGGGTTTAGGGATTGAGGGTTGAGGGATTAAGGGTTGAGGGTTTAGGGTTGATAGTTTAAGGATTGAGGGTATAGGGTTGAGGGATTAGGGTTGAGGGTTTAGGGTATTGGGTTGAGGGTAGAGGGTAGAGGGTTTACGGGTTTAGGGTTTAAGGTTTAGGGTTGAGTGTTTAAGGGTTTAAGGGTTTAAGGGTTGAGGACGTATAGGGTTGAGGGCTTAGGGTAGAGAGGGAGGGATGGATGGAGGGAGGGAGAGATGGAGGGAGAAGTGAGATAGAGAGAAGAGGAGAATAGGAGAAAGGGATAGAGATAGATGAGGGTTGAGGATGTTATGTATAGGGTAAAGGGTTGAGAATTTAGGGTATAGGGTTGAGGACGTATAGGATTGATGGTTTAGGGTATTGGGTTGAGGGTTGAGGGTATAGGGTTGAGCGATTAGGGTTGACGGTAGAGGGTATTAGGTTGAGAGTAAAGGATAGAAGGTTTAAGGGTTTAGGGTTTATGGTTTAAGGGTTTAGGGTTGAGGGTCTAGGGTTGAGGGTAGAGGGTTTAGGGTATAGGTTTGAGGGTATATGGTTGAAGGATTAGGATTGATGGTCCAATGTATAGGGTAGAGGGTATAGGGGTTGAGGGTTTAGGGTTTAAGGGTTGATGGTTCAAGGATTAAGGGTTGAGGGTTGAGTATTGAGGGTTGAGGGTTTAATGTATAGGGTAGAGGGTAGAGTGTAGAGGGTTTAAGGGATGAGGGATTAGGGTTGAGGGATTAAGGGTTGAGGGTTGAGGGATTAGTGTTGATATTTTACTTGGGTTTAAGGGTTTAAGGGTTGAGGGCATAGGGTTTAGGGATTAGGGTTTAGGGTAGAGGGTTTAAGGGTTTAGGTTTAAGGGTTGAGGGTAGAGGGTTGAGGGATTAGGGTTGAGGGTCCAATGTATAGGGTTGAGGATATACCTGGGTTAAGGGTTTAGGGTTTAAGTGTTGAGGGTAGAGGGTAGAGTTTGAGGGTTTAAGGGTTGAGGGTTTAAGGATTGAGGGATTAGGGTTGAGGGATTAAAGGGTTGAGGGTTGAGGGTTAGGGTAGAGAGTTTACTTGGTTTTAAGGGTTTAAGGGTTGAGGGTATAGGGTTGAGGGATTAGGGTTGATACTAGAGGGTATTGGGTTGAGGGTAGAGGGTAGAGGGTTTAAGGGTAGAGGGTTGAGGGTTTAAGGTTGCAGATAGAGGGTTGAGGTTATAGGGTTGAGGGATTAGGGTTTAAGGTTGAGGGTTGAGGGTTTAAGGTTGAGGATAGAGGTTTGAGGGTTTAAGGTTGAGGGTATATGGTTGAGGGATTAGGGTTGAGGGTCCATGTATAAGGTAGAGGATATTGGGTTTGAGGGTAGCTCCTAGTTGAGGGTTGAGGGTTTAAAGGTTGAGGGATTAAGGGTTGAGGGTTGATTGATTAGGGTAGGGATTTTACTTGGGTTTAAGGGTTTAAGGGTTGAGGGTATAGGGTTGAGGGATTAGGGTTGAGGGTCCAATGTGCTCGCTATGTTTCCATCCAATATTATATGAGTCTAATGTTTGGAATTCTTATGATAGGACGGTGTATCTCAAGATGACTACAAGGAAGTCAGTAATCGGTAATGAGTGCTACCTAAGGGCCAAGAAGGAAAAGGAATCCATTATTTGAACCATTTAGGGAACCAATTATGACAATGCCATTTGGTTGAGTGACATTGAGACTTTCAGTCATGCCCTATCATGAATCAGTCAAGAGAGAAAAAGGATGCATGATGCTATCAACTATGTACCTCATGTCTCTCTAGCCAAGTCAGACTCTTTACCACTTTCTAGAGATATGCCCTCAGAATGTAGTGTTAGTCCTACCATGATCTTTAGGGACCCTCATGTTCTTCCAATGTTGGAAGTTATTGTAATAGCCTCAAGTGGCGATTCAAAGGAATATGTTCCTCAAAACTATGTAGTTGAGGATAGGTCTAAGGGTTATTACCCTTTTGACAATGAATGGGAACAAAATATGAGGGGTATACCCCACTTAGTTATGTATTGAAGAGTGAATTTGAGGGATACTCTCCCTTAGACTTGTTGACTGTCCTTTTGGCATAGCAACATGCAAACAGAATATTGCTACTCTGTTTCTCCTGAACGAGAAAGATGATCACATGGATATCTTAGCTCCCAAGGTCTATGTAGTTGGTTCTCAACTGTGCTAATGTTGCTCAATTGGTCAATATGACAGTAATATTCAAGGGGCCTGCTGGTGTTGAGCTTTTGGATTGTTCTAAGATCAAGCATAAAATAAAACCTAATTTAATTGGGGTTTTTTAAAGAAACAACAAAAGATAGGTCAGAGCTTTGGAATATAAAAGAATGACAATTCTTCTAACTTAACCAAACTTGCTACCTTTCAAGGAGTTTTTTAACTAAAACTGCAGAACAAAGTAAAATTGTGATTGACACACAACCCCTTTCATTCACAGTGCTAATTCAAATTACAGATTTTAAGTTACCATTTAAACAAATCAACAAAACATAAAAATAAGACTTCAATCCTTGAAAGATTCTCAAATCAAATGATTAACTTAAAAAAAATATCATTCAAGAACACGATATGAAGTAGATTAAGCTCTAATTGCTTCTACTGTTAGTGAAATAGATAAGCAATGTTTACAAGGCTGGCACAATCACCAGTGTACAGAGAATCTACGATTCCAAATTGTTTCCAACTACACTAAGAGAACTTGGAAAATACATTACAGCCAATACTAAATCTTACTACTAGACAAGAAGACAAAAGAAGCTCTCATTACTAAGAATCAAGATGCAACTCTATCTCCTGCTGTTAACCGACTAACTCCTAGATTTTCTTTTGACTATCTATTCTAACAATGTATCTTCTATTTTCTCCCTTGGTTCTCTCTACCTCTAACTGTCTCTTAAAATTTCTAACCTTTACAAAGAGGCCAAAATGGCATATATATAGAATATGCAAAAAGGAACGCACTGGCTATTGTTTTAGGGTTTTTTACAAAATATCTGCTTTAGAAGAGTTGGTCCTCAGATCTTTCTGAGAAGAGTCAATGCCGCATTCAATGAGAAGCCCTGCTATCCATGCTGATGAAGGATTTATGTCCGCAGAAAAAACCTTTCAGATCTTTTGGTAACTGCAACATTAACTTTGGCCTTTCGTGTCCATCCTTGAACTCCATCAGGGTTGCCTTGAATGCTCCAGGGCACTTTACCATTAATACTGATCAATCTCCGCCGGTGGTTACTATAGCTGTCCCTGTGAGTCACAGATCCTTCCTTCCTTCGGCTCCCTTCATGTTCCAGACTTCTGTTGCAGGTTGACCATCTTTTAGAACATCATCGAGCCTCCTTGTAGATTTGAACATTACACCCGAGCTGATCCATCGCCTCCCTGATCTCAGAATGGATCCATCTCACTTGCACTTTGTTGGTCTTCTTACATAGGGATGGTCAATCAGTCAACTTCTTCGGATTGGAGGAACAGAGGCCACACAGGATTCCTTGGCAGTCAAAAGTGGTTCATATTGAATCGCATGTCAGTGAGACACTCATCATGTCTCCCCAATGTGATTATCGCTTTTATCAACCATCGACATGACACTAGACAGTCAGCAAGACATTTCGGCGAGCTATAGAATTCATATCGAGCTCGTGAAAACCATCGGCAAGATAGTCGCTAGTCGGTGAGACATCATAGCGAACCTCAAGATCCTTTAGGGATCACATTTTTCATGTCGGGGAGACTATCGCTTGTCGCTGTGACCTCATGGCAAAGTCTTCTTTTTCTCCCCAAGCTCCTTCTTCTTCTTCGGGCTCGAGCTCCTTTTCCCTTTCGGCAAGACTTTGGTGTAGTCGCCCAGACCTCCCAGCGACTTCCTCTTTTCTCGCTGCTCGCTCATTCTCATGTCGGGGAGACTTCATCACTTCAGGGAGATCTTACCCCGAACTCCTCTTTTCTTACCGAGCCCCTCTTTGTTTCAGTGTGACTTTCTTTCTTCGCCAAGACCTTTTGGCGAAGGCATGATCCTTTGCTGAGCTCAATGTCTTTCAGTGGGGTCCCCTTTCTATCAGCAGGACATTCTATGGTCAGGGAGACGTCCCGCCGATGCTGCTGTCCTTTGCCACGAGCATTCCCCTGTCGCCCAGACTAGGGATCATCGGTGAGACCTTTCACCGAACTCATTTCCTTTCGCCGAGAGATCTCTATCGGCGGGACATCTTGTCGAAGCCACCTTGCTCTCGGCAAGCTTTCCTCGTGTCACTGAGACTTCCTTCGGTTGGTGAGACTTTACACTGACCAAGGCCTCCTTTTTCCAAGCGCTAACTTTCTTCGGGCTCCCCTTTTCTTTTCGGCGAGACATATGCTAATTGGCCAGACCTCCTGCCGAAGGAAAAATTATCGCCGAGCTTAGACCTTTGGTGGGACCCCCCCACCTTTTGTGCCTTGTCGGCATGACCAAATGTATTTTCTGAGACCTCCCTCCGAAGGAAAGTCTTTCGCCAAAGGGCACACCTTTTATCGGCGGTTGATAAGACACAAAGAAACTCGGGGAGACTCTCCACCGAAGACATAACTCTTGCCGAAGTGTCAGCCCAGCCCCTGCTAGTCGGTAGGACATAAAGAAGTCGCCGAGACTTCACCCCGAAGTCAAAATCTCCCGCCGATAGGTATTCTCTCTGCCGCCGGTTGGTGAGACATAAGGATCTCACCGAGACCCTTCGACAAAGGAAAAATCCCATGCCGATGGGAAGCTCCTATTCGTCGAGACTCTGATTGATGTCTTGCCAATGGATGCCTGCACATGAATTTCACTCGCTGTGACATCTCTGGGGTCTTGTTGACCTTTGTCTTAGCTAATTTTTATGACCAACTGGATTGGGGAATGCATTCCAGCTGAGCTCCCTTGGAAAATATCATCAAGTGTAGGATTTAATCCTGCAAAACAAATGCTTCCATTAGTCCCCAAAGCATATGAAATATATTAAAATAAACTACCATGTTGCTTATGATTATTTCATTGAATACTTGGCAAGAAGGAAACCAATTCAAGTTGAGACAGAACCAAGATTTAAATTAGGCAGAACAGAAGACAAGCTCGGGCAGAAAATAGAAGCACCCCCAAGAGGAAAGCAAGTAACCAAAAGCAAAAGAAACCAGAAAGAGAAAGGGGGACCCATTTTGTTCCAAAATAAAATGGGGTGGTTATGCAAGGAATAACAAGACTATCTAAATAGTAATTCCATGTAAACACAAGGATATTGAAATCCTTTTTGATCTTAATGAAAAACATGTTTTGGAAAAAAACATTTTTATGAGTCCTTTTATGAAATTTCTTATGTGAATGTTTGTTCTTTTGGAATGTTTTTTGAATGCTAAGTAAACTTTCTTAGGATCTAATTAAAATGAAACCTCCACATGTAATTTTTCTTGTGAAAAATGGTTAGAACAAGAACTAACCTTGGGGGACGTCAAGAAGTAGGCCAAGGTGCATAGAATGTCAAAGCTAAGTTTGTTAGTATTTTATCTATGATGGATGAGACAAGAGAAAGAATTTGGAACCTTGAGCAAGAGGTAAGTGGAAAAGAAAGGGAGGAACAAGAATTTCCTAAAAATGAAGAATAAGTTCCTAACAATGAAGAAGAAGGGGAAAATTCCCATGATCATATAATCAATCAAGTGAACATGAGGATGATGAGTTAGTCTAAGTTGGAGGGAACCAAAAGGAAACAAATGGAAATTGAGCTATCTCAAGATATGAGAAAGACCAAACCTCCATAATTTGAAGGTAGTACCAGTGGAGATACAACTGAGGCATGGCTCACAGAGATGGAAAAGTATTTTGAAATCAAGAATTACTTTGAGGTCACTAAACCCATTTGGGGAGATTTTTAGTTGGTTGGAGAAGCATCAAACTGGTGGATGAATAAAAAGATGGAGCTTGGGCTTAGTTCCTTAAGGATTACTTGGAGTGAATTCATGGAGATTTTCCAGAAGTGGTCCAGTTACCTCAATTATTCTATGATCAAAAGCTCACTGACTTTCAAAACTTGAAGCAAGGAGATTCCTTGATGAATGAATATTGGGAGAAATTCACTCGTCTCCTGAGGTATGTACCCATGTACCAAAAGGATGAGTATTATCACATAAGAAAGTTCATCATGGGTCTTAATAATCAAATAGGTGGAGAGATAGATATACTCGATCATGCTACCATGGACCTAGTATATGAGAAAGCCATTAGGAAAGAGCAAAGGCTTAAATCTATCTCAAATTATTGTGAAAAGAATTGAAAGAAGTTCAATTGGTCACAAGCCAATCAAACTTCAAAGAATTCTAGTGAAGGGAAAGGTTTTCAAAGGCAAGGGGATAAGGGACCCCATAATAATTGGAATAAACCAAGAAGGGATCATAGGGGGAAAAAAAAAACACTGGTGGGAATGAAGGAAATTCTGGAAGGCCTACAAAAAGGGACCATTGAAAGGATGTTTTAAATGTGGTGGAGATCACTTTGTAAACTATTGTCCCAACAAAACCATCAAGGTCACAACCACATGGGAACCCTCTTCCTCCTCAATGAGCTACATTCTAGCAAAGGATTCATGCAACATTAGACAACCAACAAGAGTACTAGATTACTCCAATAGAAGTTTCATGTACTCTGTCTAGTACACCCATCTCAATTTTAATAGATATTGGTGCTACAAATTTTTTTATTTCTCCTAGTATAGCTAGTAAAATTTCTAAAAGAGTTGGATACATGGAAAAGTCTTGGATTGTTGAATATGCAAACCATACAAGAGCTAAGGTAGATCAATGGCTATTTGAAGAAAGGGTTGAACTTCCAAGTTTCTCTATGGAAGTGAATTTGTACGTAGCCCCCTTAGGTTCATATGATGTAATCTTAGGGATGAATTAGCTATGGAAACATAGGGCCAAAGTAGATTTTCATGCAAAAAAAATAGAATGCTTAGATGATCTTGGAAACTGGGTGTCATTGCAAGAAACACCTAGAGAAGTTAAGTTGCGATAGATTTCTATCGTACAAATACATAAAGTGAAGAAGAAAAGTTGTTAACTCTTTGCAGTGAAAATGGAGAAACTTGAGGAATGCAAAGAGTTCATTTCTCAAAATGATGTAGTATATTATGGACCTTGCGACCTCCAAGAAGTCAAAGATGGTGAGGTGGTGGAATCGGGAAAGTCGGATATGGAGAAATACCCTATCCTAAGGAACTTTACAGATGTATTTCCAAATGAATTACCTAGATTTCCTCCCAAGAGAGGGATTGATTTCTTCATCGACATAGTTCTAGAGTTAAAGACTATATAAAAAGTGTGATATAGGATGATCATAACATAATTAATGGAGTTAAAAGATGAATCGGAAGAATTGATGTCCAAGGGACTGATAAGACTTAGTGTTTCACCTTGGGGAGCACTAGTGATCTTTGTGAAGAAAAAAGATGGCACACTGCACTTATGTATTGACTATCAGTTGCTTAATAAAGCAACAATAAAGAATAAATATCCATTGCCACATATCAATGATATCTTTGATTAGATGCGAGGAGCATAAGTGTTTTCAAAGATTGATCTATGGTCAAGCTATCATTAGCTAAGGATCAAGGATGAAGACATTTTCGAAATAGCTTTCAAAACTAGGTACAACATTACGAGTTCATATTCCTACCTTTTGGACTCACAAATGCACTTGAAAAATCCTTGTACCTAATGAATAATGTATTTAGGGATTGCTTGGATAGCTTTGTGTTGGTCTTCTTGGGTGATATTTTAATCTAGTCCAAGAATGAAGAGGAACATCTCTATAATTTAGAGATTGGCCTCCAACACTTAAGGGAGCATAAGTTGTATGAGAAAATATCAAAGTGTACCTTCTTTTAGAAGGAAGTATAGTATTTGGGTCATGTGATTTCAGCTGATGGGATTGTAGTTCATCCAGTGAAAATAAAAGTAGTGCTTGAGTGGCCAGTGCCTAAGAATGTGCCAGAAGTTAGAAGTTTTATGGGTATGGCTAGGTATTATCAAAATTTTGTTGCAAAATTTTCCAAAATAGCTTTTCCCATTACTTCATTGTAGAGGAAAGGGAAGAAGTTTGAATGGTCTAAGAAATGTCAAGTGGCATTTGACCAACTCAAGGAGAAGTTGACCATAGATCTGATATTGAAAGTGCTAGATCTAGATGGTGAATTTATTGTTATTGTAGATGCTTCAAAGGAAGGTTTGGGTGGAGTATTGATGCAAGAAAAGTGAGTCATAGCTTATGAGTCAAGAAAGTTGAAGCCTTATGAGAAAAATTATGCTTTGCATGATTTGGAATTAGCAACAATTGTCCATGCATTACAGATGTGGAGACACTACTGTTGGGGAAACCATTTGAATTGAAGATTGATCATCGTGGTTTGAAGTATCTATTTACTCAACCCAATCTAAATGCAGACCAAAAGGAGTTGGTTGGAACTAATATTTGATTATGATTTCAACATCAGTTATATCAAGGGAAAGGAAAATCAGGTTGCCGATGCCCTAAATTGTAGGAGGCATACCTCCTTGATGATATAAATTCAAATTGACTTCAAAGGTCAAGTATTACAAAAATCTAAGGGTGACAAGTTTTACGATCAAGGCACTCTTGGATAATTTGCAAGATTGAAGGTACGAAGGATTTCACTTTGAACCTAATGGTTTATTAAGGTTTAAGGGAAGGATTTATGTACTTAAATCTAGGTAATTAAGGAACTTGGTATGGAAAGAAGTTCATAGTACACCATATTCTAGACATCTTGGTGTAACTAAGATATTGTCTAATGTAAAAACATTACATTTCTAGAAGGGAATGAAAGTGGATGATGCAAGATTTATAGCAAGTTGCTTAGAATGTCAAAGAGCGAAGGCAGATCATCATCAACCTACAGGGCTTTTGTATCCTCATGAAGTTATAAAATGTAAATGGCAAGTCATTAGCATGAATTTTGTGCAAGATCTCCCAATGTCAAGGAATAAGCATAATGTTATTCTGGTAGTGGTGGACGAGCTTACAAAGGTGGCTCATTTCATTCCAGAGAATTTGACTGATGGAGCTCCTAATATAGCTCAGAAGTTTATTCAAGAGGTATTTAGATTGCATAGAATTCCTGAAAAGATTATTTTTGACAAGGATGCTCGTGTGACATCTAGATTTTGGAAAACCTTGTTTTCTTCACTAGGGACTCAGTTGAACATAAGTTCAACATATAATTTGCTAACAGATGGAAAAACTAAAAGGGTGAACCAAGTTTTAGAGGATCTACTAAGGATGTATTTTATGGATCAACAATACAAATGGAAGGATTTCCTACCTTTGGTTGAGTTTGTGTATAATAACTCTTATCATTCTACAATCAAGATGGCTCCATTTGAAGCATTGCATGGTAGAAAGTGTCAAACTCCTATAATCTAGGATAAGCTAGAAGATAGGATAAGCCTTGGGCCAAAAATGTTATGAAAAATGGAGGAGCAAGTGGGGATTATCAAGTAAAGGCTAGCAGAAGCTAATGATAGGCAAAAGAGTTATGTAGATTCCAAATAGGTACCTAGGAATTTCTCAGTAGGAGAGAAGGTTTTGTTGAGAGTTAAACCTCACAAGAGTTCTATAAAGTTTGGAAAGTCATCTAATCTTGCTCTATGCTATGTAGTTCCTTTTAAGGTTCTCGAGGAAGTCAAGTCTGTTGCATATAGAATTGCTTTGCCACTAGCTCTTGCCAAGATGCATAATGTCTTTCATGTCTCATACCTTAAGAAGTTTACATACCAAGGGATAACCATGTTATTGATTGGAATTATTTATAGGTACAAGACCTAGGATTGGTAATAATAGAGCCTCTCAAAGTGCTCAGAACACGTAAGCTTCACTTACATAATAGAGAGGTTCTGTAATGCAAGGTCTAGTGGGATCAATATGTAAAAGATTTTACCACTTGGCATGACTATGCTGAGATAAGCAAAATTTTCTTTATATTTTACTAGACTTTGAAAGATCCTAAAACAATATTGTTATGTTTATGTTTTATGGTTTATATTTTATATTTGATACTTAAAATCATTGGGGATGATGATTCACAAGGCGGGGAATATGTTACACCCCGTTGTGTTATTACGTATTTACTATTACCTTGTTAGGTTAAAATGCTTTAATATATGAATGTGTTTTGTATATGGATCTTGATGTATAATGTGATGAATGAATGTCTAATTCAATTTTATATTTTTTAATTTTCTAGAGATGAAGATATATGATGAATATGAATGAATTGTTATTGGCTAGTTCTACTGTTGGATGTACTAAGCTGGATGCAAGAACATATTGAAAAATCCAGAAGAGAGGGGGTGTATCATTCAGTAGAAGAGCTTGGTCTAGTAACCTTTAATGAGCCTAACTGAGCATACACACACTCACATCCTAGTTGGTTTAAGTTGAGTCAAGTTAGTTCAAGGAATTGGTAAGTGATCTTCAGTTTTGGTTTGGGAATGTTTTGTATTGTTTTATGGTTTCAATCTTTGAATGTTCTTGATTGGGAAAATGTTATTAAGAATTTATGTCGAGTGAAAGTCCTTCCTTGTGTATTCATATTTATATATTAATTGGTAAAATACATACATAAAATGTATATATGTATATATGTACATGTCTACAATAACTCATACATGTGAGTAAATACGTGTATGAGTATACATAGGTAGAGATATTTGTGCATGCTCATGAATGGATTACCCATATGTATGGGAATATCGATTGGACAAATGTGACATATATATATGCATTTTGTGTATATACATCAATCGATGAATATGAGAATATATGTGTTTAAGGATATTAAAATAGTTATATATATGTAATATATATATATTAATACATATGTATATAATTATGTCAATGTAAACATATATGCATATATATTAATATATTAATATATGTGTGTATATATATATATAATTATTTGGATATATGTTTATATATATTTAATTAGAAAGTATTGCATTTAGTAATCAAGTGGATATGATTATATATATATAAATAAATATGTATATATTAAAGATATAATATATATATATATATTGTTTGATATATATTAAAACTACTTTGAATAAGCATAGCGCAATAACATAGCATTTCCATATATGTAGCTATGGCCAAAGCTTAAAATTTTGTGCATTAAGCACGAGGAGAACAAGTCAAATAGACTTATGCACTACACATAAGTGGAGGTAAATCTTGTTTAAACATTGCAAGTGAAAATAAATGCAGTTTCAACATTGTTGACTTAGTCTTAATTGCACATAAATAAAGGGTGCTAAAGTATGAAGGTGGCGCCAAAATCTGTAGAATGTGGAAACCGATAGAAGTCTAATACCTATGTCATATCCAGGTAAAGCCATGTGTTGAACATGAAACCCAGTCAATAAAAAGATGACAAAAATTTGTAAGGGTAGTCAACTTGCAAATCAAATAGGAAACTTGTAGTAATGTGTCGTTGTGCATTGACTTAGTAAAATAGTCATGTTGTCACAAGAATGAAGTCGACTCATCCAATCTACGAAATTGGAAATAAGAGGTATATTATGTGTTACAATTTGAGAGTTTAAATCAAGAGAGTCGATGCATTTGAATAGGAAGGTGACAAATTTGTTAGCTTGTTTATTGCATTATGATGCTCATATTTTAGTATATATAGAGGTTCTCTCTCTACCATTTGTTACACTTTTCATTCCGATTTCTCCATTTTTATTCTATTGCATTTCCTATGCAAGAGTATTTTGAGAGTTTGAGAGTTAGTGAGTTGCTTTGTGAATTTGTAATTGTAATTGTTGAGAGTATTGGTAAGAGGCTAGAAGTGGAAGATAGGTTGAACTTAGAAGAAGTAGCAAACAGGCTTGTGGAATTGAGTTAGGAAGTAAGTAATATTAGTTGGAGCTTTTAATATAGGCATGTTGATTTCTATTTCTTTGTTATTTATGTTTAAAAAGTTATTTGTTTATGGATGCCTTGTTTGGAAAGGATTGATTTAAAAAGTTGTTTAAGATAAGCTTGCATGTTTCTTGGTTGATTCTTGTTTTGGTGAAACCTTTCTATTTAGATTATACTTATATATTCTATATTGGAATTTATATGATTGTGATTTTATTTATACTTTACGTAGTTTATTAATACTATATGTATGTAGCAAGAAATGTGAAATGTGGTATATTGTGTTGATGCCTTGAAGTACTTTAGATGGAAATGTTAATTGGAATAGGTGGTTATCTTGGTTATTCTTGGGGTTAAAATAATCCATGGGAAAAGGTGTAACCTAGTTAGTCAAGTTATTATGTCATCACTTTCTTCTTTTTGGGATGTACATAAAGAGTATGAATGGTCAAAATCAATTTGAGCTAGAAGGGTGGGTGAGCGTGTGGAAGCTCTAGTTATGTAGGAAATTACACCATGCTCTAAGAAGGCTAATATTATGAGGTTACCAAATCAATCTCTTCATCGAAGGGTAGGGCCATCTTACCAATTAGGTAGATGAGTGGGGGACCATTGTAAGTCCATGGTTGGAAAAAAAGTACTTGAGTGATGCTTCCCCTCATGCAGTCAACGACCAATATTTGAGGAAGGATATCTGGGCCATTCATATCTCTATTTTAGTAAGTTTGTAGAAGCTATGTATGTAATCATGTATCCATCTCTATGGAAATTGTAAATGGGAAATATCATCTTGAAATTATGTAATGTGAAATCGTTACTTGTATTATTGAAATGATTCTTTGTTATGCAATGGGAATGTTTAAAATGGTTATGTTTAAAATGTGCATCTTGATATTCAAATAAAAAGAAAAAAATATTGTTCATAATGTTAGTAGCATAGACTTTTCACTTATGGGAAAAACATAGTAAATTTTTTGGGTAGAACAATGGGCATGTTACAATATGGCTTTTTCATATGTTATTAACCTCCTTTGACCATATCCTATACCTATTTTTATTTCTATATAGTATGTCTTCTTTTGTTATAGAGATAGGGTCTTCCAAATGCTACTCCACAAACATCCAATGAGATTATATCAACAACCACCTCATCATTTAAGGTCCTATGGTGAGTAAAATTAATCACAAACTATATTTTGAATAAAGTATTAAAAAAATGTATCCAACCCAAATGATATGGACTCAATTGTCTCCTAGTTTTTAATTCAAGCTCATTAAGACTAGAATTATATAAACCAAGTTTTCTTGAAAATAACTTTCAATTCAACTATTTACCTTTCTTCCCTTGAGTTGTACCTTGACTATAAGAGTTTTATCATCTCATTCTCAAACTAAGAATCATACCTACTATTTCAAGCAACTTTCCTTAGGTTGGCACATGAAAAGCAATCATTTAAGTTGAACGTGCACTGAATATTGTTCACCTTCTTACTACAAGATGTATTTAATTAGATGAAACTTTCAACATGACTCTTTTTGGTGTCATTATTTTATTCAATGTTTAAAAAATATACAATTTTCCTTGGTATCCATTATGTTTGTAGTGTTCATTTCTCTCTTCAATGTTAGTTTCCTTATTTAAATATTCACCTTGTATTTTTCTTACATTGGTAATTTTGTTAATAAGAAGTGCGGTTGTCTTGATTTCCATATCAATATAGTGTTTAGGGTTTATGGTTTATGGTTTAGGGTACTTATGGTTTACAATTTATGGTTTACGATTTAGGGTTTATAGTTTATAGTTTATAGTTTAGTGTTTTTAGTTTAGGGTTTAAGGTTTTAGTTTATTGTACATGTTTCCATTATTTTGATGAATATGTTTACAAATGGAATTTAAAAACTATAGAATTCAACCTAATTACAACAATTTAAAAAAAAAATAAACCATGAAATTATAAACCTTAAGTTACATTATATAATTAAATTTTAAACCATAATATTGTAAACAAAAAACATTAAATATAAAGCAAAAAAAGCACAAATACTAACCTGGAGGTCATTGAGATAGAATATGTCAAAGGGAGGGGGTGGCAAGCACAATTTGGTGGTGTATAGGGATTCAAAAGTGGGTACTTGTTCTCCTCTAGTTGCTCTCTCTGGTTGTGGAAGTTGTAGGCGAAAATGAATTGATAGTCGATTTTTTTTAAAATAAATGCCTTTTCAAAATGAGTACCCAAAGTGGAACGGGTTCTCATTTGAATTTAGGCTCTTTTTCTCGTTCCTTTCAGACATTTCTTTTGGATAAAACTTCCCCTCTTCGTGAACCCAACTTCTTGCTTTTACCTATATGGGTTCAAGATGATAGTTCAGTCCTAAGTGCTAAGGTCCTAATTCTAAATAGTTCATTACAAGAATGTCTCCTGACTTTACTCCCTTTTTGTTTCCATTAATGTGCTTGAAAATATTCAAGCTAGTTCTCAACCGAGTACTCCATCTGAATCCTCTCTTATAGACCATGAGAGTACTCTTAGGATACCCTTCGAGTAGGTCTAATCTTTGGATGGGAAGCTTCAATAATTTGAGGACTTCTTGGACTATGATAATCTATATACTCAAGATGCTCCTATCATTTGTGGTCTAAAGAATCTACTCATCTTAGACCGTAAAGGTCTTGAGTGGCTTCGTGGGATAGCCAACGTAGTAGAGACTAATGTACCCTTAGATACGATAGTCTTGAGCCACCCTCAAGATACCCCATTGGAGATGACAAGTACATAGTTTAATCTCTCAATGCTTGAGGTGTCTATGCACATGGTGGATACAAATAATTCTAAACCTTCTTTCACTTCTGTTGATAATACTATTTCTAATCCTAGAGTCAATGTGAACCACGTTGCTTTGGGGTTTGAGGTTCATATTCTTGGATCCACATCCTAAACCTCTACTACCATGACCAGCCAAACTCCACCACATCTACCATCTGATCCCATCCTAAATGCTTTTCTACAAAACATGGGGCATATACAATCATAATTAGCTAACCTAACCAACACTACTTTCCAATCCATGTTACAATGATACTATCATTGCAATCCTTTAGTCTTCACAATTCTAAATGTTTCAAGTAAAATTTCATCCCTTATGAACCTTCATCTTCTCATTTCAAGAATCATTCATATGTTTCAAGCACTCGTTTACTCGTTCCAAGTACTCGTTCATCCATTCCAAGTCATTGTTTACTTGTTCTGAGTAGCTGTTCACCCATTATGATCATTTTTTCACTCGTTCCGAGTAAACATTCATCCATTATGAACCTCCTTTTGTCATTTCGAACTCTCATTCACCCATTTTGATCAATCATTTACTCGTTCCAAGTAATCTTTCATTCATTCTGAGCTTTCGTCTTCTCGTTCCGAGAATCATGCATCCATTATGAGCAGTTGTTTACTCATTCTGAGTAGTCGTTCATCCCTCTTGATCATTCGTTTACTCAATCCGAGTAATCATTTGTTCATTTTGAACCTTCATCTTCTTGTTTCGAGAATCGTTCATCCATTCTTAGCAGTCTTTTACTCGTTTTGAGTAGTCGTTCATCCCTCTCGATCATCCGTTTACTCATTCCAAGTAATCTTACATCTATTCCGAGCTTCCATCTTCCCATTTCAAGAATCCATTCCTCATCCCGAACATTCATCCCCTCGATCCGAGCATCCATTTCCTTGTTTTGTGTGCCCGTTTACCTGCTTGTTTTGCCTATTTTTCACCCTAGGGGCAGACCTGACCTCCAAGGGTGGACCTGACCAGCCAGGGGCGGACTTGACCAGCCAAGGGCGTACCTGACCAGCCAGGGGTGGACTTGACCTTCCAGGGGCGGACCTGACCAGCCAGGGGCAGGCCTACCCTTCAAAACAACATTTTTCACCCTCCATTCAGTCGTTTTGAGCACCCGTTTGCCTGTCATCAACACATTTTCCGTAAGTCATCGTTTCATCGACCAAATCACATAAGTGCTACTTAGAACATCATTAGAGTCAATATCTTTCATCAAATCATCCATCCCAATCACCTAGACTTTGTTCTGAGAGTTTTGATTTTTTATGCCAAAACTTTCGGAGGCCATAACTTTTGACTCAGGTGTCCATTCGGGCTGAAATTTTATGGGTGGTTGCATTATGAGGTAGCAAGTGAATTACTAACTAATTATAAGTAGTTGGACCACATTTTGCCATATTTTGGGGCCTCAAACTTTCATCTTGACCCTCAAAATCGTAATTTAGTGTATTTTTTTCAATTTTTGAAAAATCGTTTTCGTTAATAACTTAGAATGCATGTCTCAGATTTGGGATGTTAGTTGGAAATTCATCCTATCTTAGTTTTGGGTATTTTTTGGGAAAAAATTGGACTCTCAAAGGTATGTCTGTGAAGTTTCCTAAAATGGCAAAATTTGACAATTTTTGAAAACTGCCAAATCTGGTAAAAATTTGATTGTCAACACCTTGCATCATCTAGTTAAAACCCCTAAACTTGGTTTAGAATCAATCCTATAATGTCCTCTAATCCAATCCTAATCTAAGCTTTGGTCCATCGACATTCTCGCAAGATCATTCATTTATCATCTGAATCACATAGAGAGCATCTCTGGGTTAAGTATCCATCATCACTTTCCCCATCCAAATCCTCTGAATTTCATTTGAAGTGGTTACCCAAATTGATCTAGGTATCTGAATTTGATTGTCATCATCCATAGCTTCTTAGGATAATCATCCATCCTAAGTTAGTCATAATTGTTGGCCTAATCAATCCACTTTCAATCTCAAGGTGGATTCGGTGCTGCAATGATCCATTTATCCTTTAATTCGATCAATCGGCATCCTAACTCACCTAGGGTAATCTTTGAATAGGGTTTTCCAATCCCTTTCATCATCCTATCTGATCCATCAATCGATCTTATCAATCATCGATCGATCTTATCCAATCCAATCCAGTCACATCCCTATCCAATCACCTTCGACCCAATCAATCTGCTTCCATCTTGAGGTAGATTAGGTGTCGTAATCATCCTTTGATAATAAAATCTGATCATCAGAATCAATCCCATCGCATCATCCAATCATCCTAATCTGAGCTTTAATCCAATCCTGATATGAGCTTGATCTAAACCCTGACTTGAGCTTTAGTCTATTTCCATCTGAAATATTTGATCCATCTTCTTTATCCTTTCATCATCATGAATCCTTACCCTCCATCAATAGTAGTCAATGGAAATCCTATTTACATTGGCGACAATAACGAAAGTCTTGTTGATCTAGAAGAATATGACATAGATCCCCTCGATGCTATCATCACTAGTAAACTTTCTCCACCCGCTTTCCAAAATCCAATCACCCCTTCCAGCTATCCCATTATTTCTTCATCCATGCCTAATCATGCTCCTTATGCTACCTTTGACAAGGGATATTCACTATCTTCCTCATCCACATATCCATCATATCCTTCATCTACATCTTCCTCTTATCCGACACACACATCCTCTTATCCTAATCTTCCATCCCAGTATCCCTATCACAATCCCCCATCCATGTCACACTATCCTAACCCTCTATACCAATCAACCCCATCAACTTACCCTAATCCAACATCTGCATCTCTCCAATCTAACATCCACATCTTCTTATCCTAATCCATCATCCACATCTTCCTATCTCAATCCT
Source organism: Sequoia sempervirens (assembly GCA_007258455.2). NCBI lineage: Eukaryota > Viridiplantae > Streptophyta > Pinopsida > Cupressales > Cupressaceae > Sequoia > Sequoia sempervirens. The sequence goes on along the minus strand of VDFB02358134.1, from coordinate 182,168,086 downwards.
CCCATCCTAATCCACCATCCCAATACCTTTATTACAACTCACCTTCCATTTCCTCTTGTCCTAATCCACCATCCCAATATCCCTATCTTAGTTCCCCATCTACTTCCTCTAGCATCGATCCGCCATCCCAATATCCTTACCACAATCCTAATTCACCATTCCAATATCCTTGCCTTAACCCTTCATCCAATCCTAATCCTCCATCTACTCTTAGTCCTATATCCAATCCCATTCCCCCATATAACCCTAGTCCACCAATCCATAATCCCAATCCTTTACCAATCCCTAATCCCTCATCCACTCCTACCTCACCATCTAAGCCTAGAGTATGCAAGTTTCTCACTCCAGAAGTTCTCCAAGGACTTATAGCAAAGAAGACATCCCCCACTCCACACATTGCAGTCATGGAATCATGCCATCCCAATCCATCATCCATGGTCACTAGTGATGAGACCTCTCTCCAGCCCACACCTATCATTGGTGCTACCACCCCTAGCACCACTCAAACCATCAAAACCATCACATCCTCTGAATCCATCGAACCCCCATCTACTCCAGAAGCCATTGAACCCATCGATGATAACCAAATCCGATCTACTCCCCCTACTCCTAGATCCATAAAATCCAGCGAAGACACCCAAATCCAATCCACTCCTCCCACTCCTAGTATCACTAAAATCCATTCCCATGAATGCCTTGAATCCTCTATCCCTCCATCTTCCCCACTTGAAGAGTCCCTCCAAGACTCTATCATCCTGCCATCCAAACAAGATGAGTCATGCTAAGAGCTTGATCCAAAGCATGCCATATCCCCTCCTCCACATCAAGATCCTATCATCCTATCTAGCCCATCTCAAGATCACAGTCCCCCATCCATTCCATCCTATGATCCCCTTGTCACTCGAGATCCGATCACTCCATCACATGAGCCCATATTGCCTACTGCCACAAATCCAGATCCTATCATATCACATAATCTCTCTCTTGATACCACCCATCAAGATGCTGCTAAACCTACTATCCCCTCACCACTTTCGTACCCCCTTGGTACTCTCACATTCCTCCATGGTGGTCTCCTTGTAGAAGAAAATCAAAGCATATATGCCACCCATCATCCTTCTCCTAATAATGGACTCACATCATTCTTCTAGAATAACAAGAATCCTGTCATGGATCAAATGCTTAAGAGCATGAATTATCAAGGAAAAAGGTATTTTAGATCCCATTCAGGTCAAAGAAAAAATCTGTATGCAAGGTCTTGGACCTATTTCTCAAGAATCAAAATCTAAAGATGTTAGTACAACCTCTAGATGTCCTCAACGAGCCTCTTCCAAAAGAAACATAGGCTCTTCCCATTGCTCCACCAGATTATATGTTTCCATCCCTCCTCCATCGTATCACCTCAAAACAACCATCCATATTCCTCCTTCATCTACTCCATCCATTTTGGGTCCTTATATCCCTACATCCACCATCTCCCATCCTTCATCTACTCCATCCATCTTAGGTCCTTATGTCCCTCCACCCACTACGTTTGTTTTGGGCCCTCATATCCCAAAATCACCTCCTCCATCTCGTCCTATTCATCCTTTCATCCATCCATCACCTATCCATGTCATCCATCATAAACATCCCATTCACATGTCCCCTAATCAGGATCAACAAAGGAACGTATCTACATATCCTCCATCTACATGTAATCCCCATAATCCTACTTCCATCACTCCATCTACATCCCCTCCACATCATCCATCTCCTCGCACCCATCACATTGCTATTCAAAGCACTTTGGATGCCAAAGAAAAAATACCTAAACCTAAAGATCCACATGAATCTAAAGCTCACCATGTTCCCTCTAAAATACATGGTGAAGGAAAGAAAAATCAAATCCAAGATCCAAATAAAATCCATAGGCCACAAAGGCCCACCAAAACAAAAATTAAAACCATGTGGATCCCAAAGAAAAAAGATGCAATGCCTTCGCATGAAAAATATATAACAACATCCAAAGTTGCTAATCCAAAAGCTAATCATACACCCCTTTCATCTCCTAAATCTGTTTTGGGTCCTTATGTCCCAAAATTCACTATCCCATCTCCTCCATCATCCTTGCATTCTCCATCCATTAATCCTCTTATCCTTTCACATACACCACCACATGTGCTAATGTTGGTCCTAAAATCACCACCCCATCACACCTACCCCATCATTCCATCCATACCCTTTCCAATATCCCATCCATTATCCCACATATCTTCCCCATCAAATCCCTTTAATTCATCCTCTTGCATAATCCATTTATCCTAATAAGGTTGTAGCAACATCCAATAGTCACTTCACACACGGTCTCTTAATACCTTGTATGGAACTTGATGCTTGAGTCCTTCATCCATATCTAAATCCCCTCATCTACATCCCTATCCTTATCCATCTCCATCCACATTCTATCCAAAAAGTTAAAAAATCCAAGAGAAAGTCAAGAAAATCCAAAAAAATTAAAAAAATTAGAAAAATTGAAAAAAGAGAAAAAAGTAAAGAGAAATAATTCGTCCAATGGTGAAAACTTGGCAAACAAGCACCTTGAATAAGTACCATGATGAAAACCTAGAAAATAGGCGTCATGCGTAAATCCCCATCCGCACTTGGGGGTAGCTTCCTGATATGCATTCCCTTCATCCGCTATGCTTCCTGCTATGCTTCCATCTATGCACTTGTCTTCCTACTATACGTCCTTTTCATTCATCTCCTCCATCCTACCTATCTTGCACATCCTGCTTGGCATATCTCATTTATCCCAATCCTTCTATCCTCCTTTGATCTTGATATTGATAGGAGCAAACATATAAACATGCTTTGGACACCTCTTGGCATACATCCCCCTCACCTACACATTATCCTAATCCTTATCCGCATCCATCTACCTTCCTTTTCCATCCATCATGCTACCATTAATCTCCCTTCCTTATCCATGCATCCTATCCATATCCATATCACTCCCTTATTTTTCCCATCTTTCCATCTTACATCCCTCATGCCTCATTATATATGACATATCTAGAGTGGGGCATCTTCTTCCTTTGTGACATAAGTCCTTGGAGACATCATTCATCCAAACAATCCATGTCATCTTCCCATCCTTATCTTCCTACCTATCCTTATATCCTTACCAATCCAAGCAAGCCTTTTCATTTCCCTATCCTTATCCCCCTATCCATCCATCATAGCATCCCTTCCATATGCCCATCCTTATCTTCCTATCCATTCATCTCTATCCTCATCCCATCTTGTAATCCCTTGCCATCGGTATCCAACTATAGGCTACTCCCCATGCAACCCAATGCCATCTATCTCATCGCACATCTTTTCCATCTCTTATCCTTTCTCATCATTCATCTATCTGTCATATCATCCTCCCAATTCATTTTGATGATTTGGATAACTATCCCCTCCCTGAGCTTTGTGCGATCACCATCATCCTATCCAATCCAACAGGTCAGTCTTTTGTCATCATATCAGTCCCATCCTTTTTATCCCCTTATCCATCGTTTGTCTTTGGTCTTTTATTGAACTACGTTGCCCCTGCGCTTTCACGTAGGCAAGGTCGATCCTTTGATCCGCCCTTGGGGCTCCTTTATCATCTATCATCGGTATTTTCTTTTCTCCGACTGGTCTTTGTCATCCACTATGAAGGTCTCCATTCTCCTTTTCTCGCTTTTATCCATGGTCAGTCATTAGTCTTTTATCAAACTACGAGGGCTCTGCACTTTCACGTAGGCAAGGCTAATCTTTGATCGGCCCTCGAGCCTCTAGGTCTTTAGGGTGTGTCAGTCTTCTGTCTTGTGTCTCATCTCTTGTGTCATGTCATCAAGCTATGCCCTTATCTAGCTGGTTCTTAACAAATGAGATCCACTAGTATCATCAGATCCAATCGGTTTTGAATATTTGATGTCATATCGATCTTTTAGTTTAGTATGCATCTTTGGTCTCAATAGGATGCATCCTTCCTAACAGACCTCATCAACCCCATCCATCCTCTTGATCCTATGGAAAAGGACATTTGAAATTGATTGCGATCTTTTGATGCTTTTGGCTTTTGTTTATCATTTGAGCTCCCTATCATCACTTATCATGGTCACCTTGATCCATCATATCATAGTGTGCTTTGACTAGTCAACATAGGGGCATATCTTGATCTGTTTTCTTGGTTGTTGTCTTCCTGGTTGTCCCATGTAGTACCCACCAAGACTCTTGCGGTATTGTGTAATGTTGGGGAATCCTCTTGTGCTTGTGGTTATCCCAATACCTGGACCGACCAAGGTCATCATGAATTTGGGGTGTTGGGATAGTCTTCTTGTTTGTTGTGTTTGTTTCATGCATTAGACACTAATCTGCCTTGGTCCTTTATACCTTGGTGTATTGTGTCTTCTGCTATAGAAAAAATTAGTGCTCCTAAAGACGGAAAATTGCATTTGGATTGCATTTCATCTCCATCCTCTCATCTATCAAAATCCCCCCATCCATTCATCCTTCATCACTCTCCCTTCCCAATCTCCTCTCGCTTATTGTCCTCTCTTATCCATCACTTTGCATCCTATTCCTCATCTCCCCATTCATCGTTTCATCCATTTCGAGAGCACACATGTGTTCTCTTGAACCCGCATGTCCTCTTGAGGGGGCATTCTCAATTCCTAACTTTCATCTTCACCCCCATCATCTTTCTTCCTAGTCACTCCTTTGAATGACTAGGGCATCTTTTCCGATCTAACCATCTTATTCTGGGTTCTATGTTGTAATCTTCTTTGAAATGATGCTACTTCCTAACACCATCTCAAAGAGGGGAAAAATGTAGACACCTAAATTTGGACACTTATATTGGTCCAAATTTATCCTGTTTCATCTAAACATCCTCTTGATTGCGTTAATTAGGTAATATCACTATTATCTAATTAATACCCTTAATTTTTCCAAATCCCTAAGGTAATAATTAAATACCTTACCCTTTATTCTCCTTTTCACCAAATGAATTAAATAAATATGACTAACATGTCACATCATTTTCTTAATCTTAATCAACCTCTTAATTCCATCATTAGGAGTGTGTGCATGCCTAATCCTTGATTAGGATGTGTCACATCCTCCAACTTTTGCAAGTTGGCCCCCTAATCTCTCTTAGCCACCTAACCCTCTTCTAATCCTTCATTAACTAGCCTAATCAACCTCCCAAGAAATTTTTAATTCCTTTTATCCTTCCAAGGAATATTAAATTCTTTTTTCTCTTCCCCATGTGATCTTTGACTTGCCACATCAAGTCACATGTGAACTCTTCCCCACATGATCTTTGACTTGTCACATCAAGTCACATGTGAACTCTTCCCCATGGAATCTTTGACTTGTCACATGTGAAAAGTGCTTACCTTTTTAGGCACCTTGTCTTATCCAAAGTACTTTCTACCTCTCCCTTTGAAACCTTGTCTTATCTACAAGATTCCCCAATCATGTGAATTTTAAATTCACTTTTTATTCCTCCAACGAATCTTCTCATCTCCCAATGTACTTTCAAGGTACATGTCCTTCCTCCACATCATGTACCCTCCTTCCATCTCATCATGTTATTTGGACACTTCATCCTCCACATGGCAAGATGTGAGGGCTTGTAAGTCCTCAACTCACAATAGCCCTTCATCTTGGCCATGGTGGCTCAATCCTAACCGTCCATTCTTTTTAGGGTTTCTCTCCATAAAATGAAAGAAGTTTCTTTCATTCTCATTCATTATTCATTTTCATTCACACACTTGCAAGTCAAACAACTTCATCTCTCCAACTATCAAGCTCTTGCATCTACCTTACTCCACCATTATTGCATATTCAAGCTTTCATCCTTTCCATTGTATTCATCTTCTCAACTACCCACATCCTCCATTTGAATCCTCATCAAGCCCTCGTCATTTTGAATCCACTTTAGCATCTTGCCATCAAAGGGGGCACACAAAATCAACTATCAAGGGCCAAACAAAGGATCGATTCAAGACAAGGTATAATCAACTTCTTTTTGTTATCTTTATTTTGTTTTGAATCCAACTAGGCTAATTGTGAGGTAGTCTTGTGTTTGTTTTCTTTTGCATTCCTTTAAGTTGTTTTGTGTTTTTTGGTAGATCACAAACACTTGCACATAGTATGGGTTCAACTAAGTCCTCTATATAGCTAAAGGTACATGAGGACCGAGTCCATGAAATTAAGATTTTTATCTAAGGTATGTCATTAGGTTCAAATCTACCGTTGCTTCACTTTGTTCTCTTTAACATGGGTGTGCCAAAAATGACAAATCAACTATGTATAGAGTCTTTCAATTCTAATCCCTAAATTTATATACCCCACTATAACACATGGACTCACATTAACACTTGGTGATGGAATCTAATCCAAGATAACTAAAAATTAAAAAGAGGAAGACACGAGTATCTTTTATGAACTAAGATCATGAAGTTGTATAAGCATTCAATCTTTAGGTTATGCAAGTAAGAAAAAATATTTTTGATTCTCAAGAGTATATCATAGTACAATGCAAGAGGATGCATGGCTTAGTCATGCAAATAAGTACAAGAAAACAAGATATAATTTTTTAATAATTTTTTAGTTTGTTTCATTTTCTAGAATCTTCAGCCAACATAGTTGCACAACACAAATGATAGTAGTTATGAAGTTGAGATTTTTAATGCATGATATCTTCTACAACCAAAAAGGATTAGTAACAATAAATAAGGATTCAATCAATCATGCAAAGATCTCAAATTAGGATAAGTAGAAAATTCCAAATGATAATTCAATCTTGTAGAGTTGAAGTTAAATATGGCCAATATTTAGAGAAAGTAAAATGTGGAGAAATATATGATAAAGCTAGTAGAGGGTCTAAAAGTTGGAGATTAGAAGACTTTACCAAGGGGTAATGATGTAGCAATTATGGTTGCTCTTAACATTTCTTGACACATTACTTCATGGGACACACGGCCACTCCCATTCTAAGATGTTGACTAATCAATACAAAACTCTAGTGTGCTTGGTTAGAATGGCAATCTAAATTAATTTTTAATATATAATAGTGGAAAGGTATTTGTACAATTTCAAGACCACCTTTGTACTAATGGCACACATGGTTGGCATGATTTCATGAAAAGACCTAATGAGATCAAAATAGAACAAGCAATAGTATTACACTACACTTACATAAACTTCAAAAACTTAACTTCTAGAAGAGATAATTTTGGTTGCAAACCTATAAAGGAGGATATTAAAAAAATATTATGCTATAATTCTCAATTTTCCTAATAGTGATGGATGTGGAGATTTGGTTGGAGAATTGATAAGTCCTTTACTCATTGGTAGGCTTACAACTAGTGTAAGATTCAGTGACCAATGATGAGGGAAAGGAATTACAAAATAGCAATAAAATATTGTATTAAATTTTGAATATAAATAGATAAATATGAGTTGTCCCACTATTAATTGCATGATAAGAGAATGTGAAAGATATAAATAATGAAAATGCATATTTGTGGGGTTGCATGATATAGATATAAAAAATACATCTTAACACAAAATTTGTTCCAAGGAAAGCATGAGCTTAAGACTACCATCTTTTGAATTATCAATCTTTCCAATTGAAAGACTTTCTAGAAATTGTCAACCATAGATGAAGAGTGAAGTGGACAAAATATTGGCAACACAATTTCACTATGCAACTAATAATACAAATACTCCACCCACCCTACTCACACCCAAAAACTTTGTATTTTAAACAAACATAAATTAATCCTATCAAATGTTGAACAAAATGATAATTTATAAGATAACTAAATGTTAGCCTCCCTTAATAGAAGATTGACTGTTGTTGACAATAGACTTTGTTTAAAGATAAAAAAATATACCCATGATTTGTATCCATAGAAAGTGTAGCCAAGAAAACATATATGTAGCTTTAGTTCCCCAATTGACTTGTGAAATACTCCTCACAAAAGCAGCAATTATAAATCAATTCTAAATGATTATCTTTTACTAGTTTTCTTGTGCTTTCTTTTGTAGTCTTCTTTCATTGCTAATTTGCATCACTTCTCATACATGGTGAAGCATACATTAAAAGCTCTTCACACCCACTACAAGAACTCAATCTATTAATGGATTGTAAAAAAATATAGCGAGATCTTCTAGAAGGGGATGTAGATCTACTCAACTACAATGGCAAATATGTTGATGATTTCTCTTTGATAGATGTCATGTTTCAACAGCGAGTCAAATGACATTGAAATTATTAGATACCACAATAAATACAACATTAAATTGAAGGATGATATCCTAAAAGGAGGTATTAGAAATTAAGAAAAAGAATTATTGTATAAACATTATGAAAAAATTTAAAATTACAATTTTTTTTTTTTCTACTGTAAAAATAAATAAAAATCATAGAATGTAGATTGGTTGATGTCAGATTTTTCTAATTAACATTAATTGATTGATGAGTAATATTAATTGGTTGATGAATATAATTTTGTTTGATTTTACTGAGTGTGAAGTTACAAATCTAACTTAAATTTTATTGTTTTAACGAAGGATGTAAAAACAGTAATATACATCTGACAAAATTCCTCTATCCTTTATGCTTTGATGGATGTCCATACCTGTTCCTAAGCTCCCATTCGGCACAGGCTGTGAGGATGCAGGCAAAGGTTGTAGAATCTGGCTTTACACCTGCCAACTGCATTTGCTTAAAAGTTTTTAAAGTATTTTCAACAAATCCATTTTGTGAATATCCTGCAATCAGGGCATTCCATGAGAACGCATTTCTTGGAGGCATTCTGTCAAACAGTTCACATGCCTTGTCTATGCTTCCACATTTTGCATACATGTCTACCAGGGCAGTTGCAGCTACAACATCTGACAAAATTCCTCTTTCCTTATCCTGTGATGGATATCCATACTCCGTTCCAAAGCTCCCATTATGGCACAGGCAAGGAGGACTCTGCCAAAGATCGCAGAGACTGGCTTTACACCTGCAAATTGCATTTGATTGAAACTTTCTAAATCCTCTTCACTAAACGCATTTTTGTGCATATCTTGTAATCATAGCATTCCACGAGGCCACATTTGTTTGAAGCATCCTATCAAACAGTTCAAATATTTGTCTATGCTTCCACATTTTGCATATATGTCTAGCAAAGCGTTTCAAACAGTAATACCTGAATAATCTTCGTGCGTTAGAAAATGAAACCTGTGTGTTGCTGATCGTGAGGACACCCATGTCTTCTGAAACGGTGCGACTGCAGCGCGAAAACTTTACAAAAACTTCTGCAACGCGGGTGGGTGGGAGAAACATTTTAAAATTATTGAACTTAAAGGGTGGTCTTCTGCGCGGGATCAACAGTGAACGGACAACATTCTGCACGGAATTAACGGTGAACGGAAATGGCAACGGATGACATTTTGGTTGGGATCAACAGAAGGCGAACGGAAAGCAGGACAATGGAAGAGGGGTCACACGAACCACTTAAGCAGTCAACGTTGCCTGTATGGTCTTATGCCTGTATGGTCTTATGGGGGGCTTGGGCTTGGAAAAAAATAATATTGTGCTACCAGACTAATTGGAATCTTTTCCAGAAAAATAGGAGCCCCTATCTTTTAGGAATGAATATTTCAACTGGTGAAATTAGGGTGGGGCTAGAAATTGCCCCTACAACTTAGGAGTTTTTTTATGCCACTTGTCTCTCATCTAAAATTTTAAATTCTTATTCGAAAATAAAAACAAGAGAATTTTAATTAATTTATTATTTTTTATCAAAGCACTACAGTTCATTCCTTAAATTTTGGAATTTAAAATTTTAAGCAAATTGCAAGATTAAATCCATGAGACCGAGAACTTTAAAATATGTTTAAAAATACTAAGCAATCCATGAAATTTTTAAGGAAGCCCCCCTCCATAAGACCTTACCCTTAGACTGTGTTGATTAAGCTGAGCGAAAGATATGCTAAAGCTCTACACTTGTACTTTAATATGTAAATTTCTTAACGTATAGCTATCATTATCAGTAGTTCCGAAATTTCAAACATGTGTATAAGATTTTAGTTCCTCTATATCATAAACCAGCTTTTGTATGTATTAAGTTATATTCCTTTGTATCCTAGAAGAGTCTTATGAATAGGATCACACACTATATTATACACCATTGAGGCCAATTAAAGCAATAATCATAAGGCAAAGAGACCCACAAACCCCACAAGCTCCAAACAAAGAGGTTTTTGGCTTTAATATTTAATTAGTCAATAAGCTACATATCGTGTGAGATTTGATCATGAAACAACTCTCACATTGAGTTGTTGAACTGTTAAATAGTTGTTGTTTAATGGTAAAATCTTCCAAAATATCAGGTGAAAGCCTCCAAAATCTCACTTATCACATGTAAAAGCCAAATAAATATTGATTTTCCAACTAGATGAGAACATTATATTTCCATTTGTAGTGTTTTTTTCCAATTTGATGACAACTTTCCTTTTTCCTTTGCATTATTTTATGTTTTAAATTTGCATGCAAATATTTCGAAATCAAATTAAATATTTGCACAAACACATACTCTCTAACATATTAGCATACATATAATTTTCTATCAACGTAAACCTTGAACCTCCTTTAGATGTAAATGTTAGTTACGCTATGGTGGGTGGGGTGTTCTTTATCAGAGGAACCATTTAATCACGGATAAGATCCAATAGCTACAATTACCTAATATATATAGATTATTATTGGGTAAATCTTAGCGTTCACCTAATTTCTTCATCACTATTGTTGACATTTAATACAGAATAATCTTCCTATGAAGAAGGATCAATAGACATAATTTGACCTAGACAAATAATTTAAATCTTGACAATATTTATTGATAAGAAAGTCCATAGAATTAGCATTTGAAAAATCTTGAGAGGTAAATATCTCATAAAGTTTTACTATATTGGACATTGTTTACAAAACACAATCTTATAAGGTTTCTTGGACAAGTATATAGGGTCTGAATATACACAAAACTAAAGGTCTTTAAAAATAAATTATACAAAGGTTGTTTTACACAAACCTAATGGTCTTTCAAATTAATTACAGAAAGACCTAGTGTGATTGTTGCTTCAACTATGAAGACTTGGCAGAAACCTCCACAACTTTGAGTGTGGTCAACAATTCACTCCAACTATGGACTTAACATGAATTGTCATGATTGCACGCATTAAAATAAATCAACCACATCACATAGTTACTATCTTCTAATTAAATTCTACATCACTTTTTTCAAAATATATCTTGCTTATAGATCTTCATGTAATAGATTTGAAAATAATTATGTATTGGTATTCACTTAAATTTATATATAATAAAGGGAAAAATAAATATCTTTATAACTAATTATATGCAATTTTCAATTCATTACAAAATACAATAGAGAGACCCATTTCGAGTTCTCTTTACCTAGATTTTTTTATGAACTTACTCGAAACTCCCTTTAGTTGGGAAATACGTAGTTTTGTGCAAATTATCACATACATATGACTTCATACTACATTAGATCATATGAAACATTTTTTTTTGTCTTCCAAATCCTTTGAAGACTTAAGATATTATTCTAAAGTTAACTTTGTACCATCAAATAGGGTACATAATAGGTTTATTATCATGTATTATACATCATCATTAAATAGTCTCAAAGCATATATTTTTCTTTAGCCATATTTTTCTATTAACCAGGTTGGGCTATGAATTTCCATAACAAGTATGAATCTAGAAAAACTTAATTCTTTCATATGAAACATACTAGACCCTTAAGATTTGAGTTTCCTAATTAATTTCGTTGTTTCCAATGATAAGCACATCATCAACATATAAAATGTGATTACCAATAGATTTATAGTATACATAGTGGTCAACCTTACTTTCAATAAAAATCCAATTCTAATGTATATGAATAAAATATTTTATTCCATATTTTCAATGATATCCTTAACCCACACAAGGGTCTCTTCAATTTCCATATTAGATCATATTTACCTTTTATCTTGAACTCTTCATGTTGACTCATATAGATATATTTTTTCTCAACCACCATGTAAGAATATTGTCTTGAGATCCACATACACTATCTTTAATTCATATAGGGTATACGTCATAACATTTATTTAAATCCTATTCAATATTTACTATTCACATATACATTGATTTTTGTGTAGATGTTCCCAAAGTCAAATTTATTTACTTAAATCAATTGATAATATGACCATTAGAATTTCCTATCTTCTATTAACTATTTACGACATAAGAATAATTTTTACATTAGAAGCATTATCACATGATTTAAAATTAACATCCACACATTCAATATAACATCAAATATCTAAATGTCAAAGATCCGTAGATGCATTATTGAAAATTGATCATGTTTCCTTACATATTATCTGACGGTCTCCTTGAATATTCTTGAGGTTCATTATGTAATTTTTTCCTATTGAGGATAAAGGAAAATAATTATTTGCAACTATCTTTGTGTGGAAGATGTTTTTATTCATTGTTTGATCTTGTGTCTTGTGTTTATTAACAATTCTAACAATGCTCTAATATCAAGTGTCATGCCCAAATTTTTTATGAAGAAAATCCAACTGATTTTTTTAAACATTAATTCACTAAAGTATTTATCTCTCTAAGTGTTTGAGGTGGACCATCTAATCATGATATAAACTATTCACCTCTGTGTAGTTACCTCTTAATTCAAGTGAAAAAATTAACTTTAAAGGATTTGATAAATGGTCTCCACTAGGTCTTACTTGTAACCCATCACCTTTCACTCTCCTAGTGTAGACTAGGTTAGCCTAAGTCTTGGTTTGATTTGGATAAGTCTTGTGAGACTAAGGTTTAAGTCCAAAGGTCATTCAAATATCAATTTAAGAGTAACTTAGATTAATTAGAGATTAATAGAGTTAAATAATCATTGATTCTTAAGGAGATTAAAGTATTTTAAGTAGATCATGATCTAGTAGTTTATTTTATGCATACATAGTTAAATATTCTCAGACTCTATTTCAATGAATTAATATGTTATCATATTTCCAACCTTAATTTCCTAACTTTACCAATATATTAACCTTATAACCTTAAGGTGGGTTGATTAAATTGATCATATTTTATTATGGGGTCATCCCAAACCTCTTGTTGATATTCACCAATTAATGTAAGGACATATTGGGTTTGATTTGACATTGGAAACCTCTTTGAGTCCCAAGGAAAATTAACTATAAGATTCTATCAAGTTGTTTAAATTTGATCATGATATAATTAACATAGAATAACCCATTTCTCGAAATAAGATGACATCATCATATTTCTTGGGTTGATTAAATTATGCTTACCAATGATTTAAATTAGAACCCTTTTAGAGACGCGAAACTAATTACACATGATTAATTTTTAAGGGTAATTCATCTCCCTATTATTAAATATTGATTAATTCATGGTCACATCCATTAGAGTAGGTTAATAGAGAGTTGATACCAATTTAATTTTTTAAAAGGATTAAATCCTTAAATTTGACTCTAACATTGGTCAATTTATTTATCGTTATTTAATTATGGCTTAGTCATTACAATTTCTAAGAAAGAATGACACATTGTTTTCCCATGACCTCTTTGATTTATTTGCATTAATGTTTTAGTTAAAAATTTCCCATTTGATAATGTAGATAATCCACTTTGTAATTTTACCAAATTAAATATATAAATTAATTATTCACCTTAATAGTGTGATATTATATGTGGTTTGAATTGGGTTCATCCATAAGTGATCCTTTTGCTTAAACCTTGTTAAAATAATTATTTTATCTACCTATTGTATTTTTAAATTATGAGACTAGTTTCCACTAGACTTGCCCCAAAATATTTTAAATAATTATTTAGTTTTGCAAGGAATTTATGATATGGACAATCTTAGAGATACCTTTGATTTTAGTCCAAAATTAAATTTATTCATTAAGACACTTAAATTAAATTGAGTTTAAAAGTTACATTATTAAATAATTAAAAAGTGATTTTAAGTCACAACTTAAAGTGAGGGTCCTAGTTACATAGACCCCACCATGGGCCTAGTTATGATTAAAATAAATTAATTGAAGTAACATAATTTAGAGACTAATGGATTGTGCACCCAATCTCCACTGTATGATTAGATTAAAAAGTGATGCTCAAATCTTAGAGTAACTAAAATTACCCTAATTTCATAATAATGCTCTTTAAAACATGTTTTTGACTCTTTCCTCTTCATTTTATTTTTGTAGGTTTGAAGGAAAGTATTGAAGATCTCAAAAAGATGTAAAGACATTTGTATTTCTCCTCCTTTCTTCTATAATGTTTCCTTTCCTTTGCAAGTCTTATTTTATGAGATAGATATTTATTTTATTTATGTTAAACAATCTTTTAATTTATTTTTACAATTTTACTTGTTGCAATTACGCATACACAATATGCATATATATATTCTTTATTAAATTGTTGTGTGTATGTTTTCATATATACATAATATATATTTTCATTTAAACTGTTGTTTTTCAATCATATTATTGTGTATGACAATACATATATAAAATATATATACCCACACACACCTATATATATTTATATTTATTTTTAAATCTATTGTGATTGAAAACACAAAGATTCATCTACTATTCATACTATTTGAAAATATCAAAGTTATAATATGAAATAACACAATTTTTAGTTTGTATTAATCACTGTGTTATTTTTATTTTATCTTTTAAATTACAATGATGAAATGTATGATAGGCAAGGTTTATTTTTTAAAACAAAGACTTTTTTGTTGGGGAGGTCAGGTCCCATATGGGAGTCAGTCATATATATATATATATATATATATATGAGTAGTATATATATTGAATATATATTTAAAATATATTCATCATATATAATACATACATTATTCACATAGAAAAAAATAACCATTTAAAAAATATATATGTATATATATTTAATGTATTTATTTAGTAAAAACCTATTGTAGATATCCACTCATGTACATTTTCTAAATTATCCATTTAAATACAATGTAAAGACCTTGAAGAGTTTAAGGAAGACATATTCACATTTATTTTACATTAAGTTTGTTAGGGAAAGGTGGAAATTTAGGTAAAGGGGAGATCCCTAAACCAAAATATGGTGTTGACGTGGTGGGAGGTGTGAATGGTTTGAATGGTGGAAAATTTTCTTGTGCAAATGAAGAGACAAATCCGTAGGGTCTCTCTATTTCGGATGAGCTTGCTTGTACCAAAGGTCTAGACACTTGCGTGTCAAGGGAAAATGATGAGGTGGTATGGTAAGGAACCTCAGATGTATCGATAAATCCAAGTGGGTTGTAAAGTGGATTTTGATGCGTGTTGAAGAGGGTATCATCCTCATTGATAGTAGGTTCTATGGCGGTAATGGAAGTGGTCAATTGTGGAAGGGTGTTTTGGTCATTTGGTACAAGAAGCGCATCCTCAATAGTGTTGAGAATTGATGGATTTATTTTAGTCATTGCGCGAAGAAACTTTTGTAGTTTTGGTTGTTTGAGCATCTCAAGAACTTCTTCCTCACTTAATTCTGTTGGTGTGATGTCTTCCACCAAGACCTCTTTTTGTGGATCGTGTGTAGTGATAGTGAGGTCTGGAAGTGGTGTGTTTTGGATTTCTGGAATGTTTTGGCTTAGATCACTTGTGGTTGATGTTTCTTGATTTAACTCCATGTTCCTCTTGTGTTGTGATCTTGTTTGAACCATAAAAGAGCAAACTAGGATGTGTAAAAGATCAAAGATGTGAAGATGAAAGGTGTATGATATATGGATGAGAATGGAAGTTTTGAATTTGTATTGAAAATCTTGATGTGATGCTAGGTACTTTGGGTTGGCTTTTGATTGATGTTTGTTTGATGTTTAGACTTTGAATTCTGTCTTTGGAATGTTGATGTTTGAGCAAGAGATATCCCCAAGATGTTTGGATGATAATCTAAAAAAGATAACTAATGCTCATAAAGGATAATTTGATTTAGGAGTGAGAATAGGATGTGTCTACTCACAAGCTAACCAAAAGGTAATCCAAATTAGTGATGGGAGAAGGATGCATCTATCCACCATTAATTTGAACAAAGTGATAATTCAACTAAGCGTGTGCAAAAGGATTCATTCACACACACTTGAGTTGAACAAGTTTGATGTTGATGTTTGAAGAATTCAAAGTCTCATGTTTGAAAAGTTTTGATGTCTACCAAAGGAGCCTAGCATAGTTGTGTCAAGATTTTCTCAAAATGTTGGTGAGATGTTTATGGTTGATGATGTTTTTGATGGATGAATGTTTGTTTTGATCTTAGAATGACCCTAGTTTAGACTTTTGCTTAACAAGACCAAGGTATTGAAGAACATGTTATGCCCTAAGCAAGGTATCCAATCCCTTGAAACAATCTTGGATTTTGTGTGTAGTAAAATGAATATAAAGTGGGGTTGTCTCTTGAAGCATGTCTATAGAAATTAGCCAACAACTTTTCTCTAAAATCATATAACCTTTTGAGTCTTTGTTGATGTTGTTTTGGGCTAATTTTCTTTTTCTTGGGTTTTTGTATCTTGACCTTGCGAGAAATCATTGAAAAGACATGTATGGGGCTCAATTGCTTATCTTTTCTTTTAATGACTTCTTTTTTACCAAATACACTTTCTTGATTATGTTTCAAACTAAATATGTCCTATGCCAAAATTATTTTTCTTCCCACAAAGTGTTGTGTGGGAGTTCCAAGAAATTGAGGCAAAGGGATTTCCTAGGTTAACCCTAGTTAGAGCAAATGGCGATATAAATTTAAATGCTGAGAAACCTCTAAGGACATAATCCCAAGGGAAAGCAACAATACTTAAATTTGTCAAAAGGTATTTGCTCTATCAAAAAGGGTTTGAAATTTGCATGATCATGTTTAAGTGTTTGTTTTCCAATGTTTACGAACAAGCATGTGTTTTTGTAACCCAAAAGCATGTACAATCCTATGGATGTGTAAGACAATATTTGTTGGATTCCCACTTGGACAAGTCCAGTTACGCTTATCTCTAGCGGATGGTTAGATGCTTGACCCCACTGGCTCCCCTCCACGACTCATTATCGTCAATCAGGGCAGCCAAGCATCAACACCCATGAAACTCCCATGGCATGCTTTCCATCTCTACTAGAAGACTGTAAGAGTGTGGGGTGGCTTCAGAGACCGTTCTTGCACCAACAAATAGATTAAGGATTTTGGAAAATTCTAGCACATGGGTTCTAGTAAGGACTTTCCGTTAGTAGGAGTTGACCCAGCGTGGCAAGAGTCCCTTCGGATCCATCTTGGAGTCAACCCAGCGTGATATTGGCGTTTCTTCCAATATCCATATTTATATCGGTTGGAAATACTCTTGGCTTTAGAAATTGTTACTGGTTGAGCCGTTCCTTGGGTGATTACTTTTTCCCACAAGGCGGGCCCTCTAAGATAAACAAAAGCGAATGAAGAACAATATTCGTAACTCGATCAATCCTTGTAGGCAACAAGGAGAGAGAATGTACGCAACAAAGCCCCCACTCACACTCGCACAATAGTTTGTTCAATTTTAAGCCCAAATCGAAGTGTGGAGGTGATTGCTTTATCTCAACCCAAAGTCATGGAAAAGACCTTTTGATTCTCAAGATCGCTATAAAGCGCGAGAGAAGCGCATACGTCCTTTTCCAATGGCTTTAGTCTAAGTAAGCCCTCACAAACAAACAAAACTACACTTGTTCTTTTTAAACCCTCAAAGCAATGATGATTTCGTTTTAAAGCACCAAATGAAGTGTGAGAAATTGCCTTGTTCAATTGTTAATCCAATAAACCAAATCTAGTAAGTTGTGATCCTAAAGTTCATTTTAGCCTTTGCAAGAAATGAAAAAGGTTCTTTTTAAGCCCAATTGAAAACTAGTGTCCTAAGAAGGAGAAGGATGACAAATTCTTTGAAGAAGTGTTAAACAAACACTTAAGTGTTAAAAAACACTTTGATTAGATAAAATATCATCCCCATGCTCCTCTTTCTTTTGATTTCGATTTCCAACCTACAAAAGTGATCAAAATGTTAGATGAGATCAAAAGAAACAAAAGGATATAGGGGTTAGACAAACCATTTACTTTAAATGCAAATTTAAAAATTTTAACTAATTTATAGTTAAGAAACACCTACACCATTGGATAGCTTGTAAAATTATACCCTATTTAAAAAAAAAAGCATCAAAAAAGACCTACGTATGACCAAGATATGGTCATTTTAAAATTGACTCTAAAAACACTAAAATAGTGATCATATGCGGATTAATGAATAGTGCTGTCAAAAAACAGCGAAATTTCATAAAAAAACGTGTTAGATTTGAGGTATATGCCCTCCTTCTAGCGCCAATATGTGAACCATTTGAATCTATACCTTGCACAAACACAATAAACATGCAAACAATTAGATCAAACACAAGATTAGAAACCAATGATTCCTCAAGAAATCCATTTGAAATTTGCAAAAGATAAGAAATGAAAATGAAGAACACAAATGAAACAATTAAATCCTATCTAATGCAAGCAAACTCTTGATCTCTTGAGGGAGTTGGTGCAAATAGGTGTGTGGAGATTTTCCTTTCCCAACTCCTTGAATGCAAATGTTGATTGAGATGATTGATCCACTTGATGAAGACTTTGAATGTATGCTCCAAGCTTAAAATCTGCAAAAAACCTAGCTATGATTCAATGAGATGGATGAGAATTGCTAAGTATTTTAGCATGGTAACTTTGCTTGAGATGTGGATGATGAAATAAGGATATAAGCTCTTTATTTATAGATTGATAAGTTGAAGAGATGTCCAAATTTGATCAATGTGGGACAAAGATTCAACCAATGATATGATGCCACTTGTCAACATGTGAGAGGATGAAGGTTGAGCAAGTTTTGATCCATGTGCAAGTTTGAAATTTGAATTTGATGAGATGACATGTTTAGGGGGATGAAAAATGAGTTAAATGCCAAGTGGGAGACATGTAAGAGACAATGTAAGAGCTTTAAATGCTTTGTTGGATGGACAAGTCCTTTTGGGGGGAGATTTCAAATTTGAGGAATATTCCCACTTAGATGCCTTTTTTGAATGAAAATAGGAAATTATTAAATCAAATAAATGATTTAATTGTGCAAGTTGCAAAATCTAGAGGATTTGAGTGATTAGGATTAAATGTCAGTTTGATTAATTTAAGGGGATATTATTTTGATTTGACAATTTGATTTAGATTTTAGGATTAATTTAAATCAAAAGAGAGGAATATGATAAGAGGCTAATTAAATAAATTTTGATTTATTTAATTAAAAGGAATTGCTAGATTAAATCAAATAAGGTTTTAATTTATTTAATTATGGATAGACTTTAGAGATTTAATCAAATAAATTAATTATTTAATTAAATAGGGATAATTAGATCGAGATGAATTGATTTAATTAACAAGGGAAAGTGACTTAATTAGACAAAATAATTTATTTAATTAAGAGACGAATATTGATGAATTTAATCAGATAAGGGAATTTGATTAAACAGTTAGACTGAGGGATGATTTAGGAAGAAACGATGTTAGTAGATCAGAGTGTGATATCAATCTGTATATTTTCGATGTCTACAAAGTTTATATTTTCTTTATTTTTATTTTCAATGTTAATTTTCTAGAGAAGAAAATTAATATTTCTTAAAGCATTGAAAATACCCATATAAGGAAAATTGAGAAAATCTACACTGGAAAGGGTTTGAGACATCAACCCATGTCTATAGGTCAAGTGTGAGTGGTTGTGGAGGTTACAGCCTTTTCCATTGGTGAGGTAGTGTGGAGGGGGCGGCATGAGGGTGCCCTTGGTGTTGGTGGTGGGTGGTATGAGGTTAAGCCTCGAAGCTATGCTAAGTTTGTTCCTCCTATTCTCACTACAAACCATTTTAATTATATTTTTTTGTTGCTTTTTTCTTGTTTTCATCTTGTGGAAGGTTGCATGGCATCTTTTGGGGCCCCAAGGGACCCCCCTTTAATTTATTTTAAGGATGTTGTTTTTGATGGGGTTCCTTCATTTATAGGGCACACAGATGTGGTCAATTTCCTCTTACATGTTGTAGAGGAATCCAAGAATAACCATTTTCAATGGTAACTTGTTCTAATCCCAATGGATGTCTAGAAAAAAGTAAAGATTACTTAGTGGTGGTGATCAATTTGGATGTGATGGTTGAAGATATTTGTATTTGTCAGAGCATGCTTGAATTTGAAAATTCATGGGATTTCACATTTCTCTCCCTTTTTTGGAGGCCTGGGCCCATAATAATTGGAATCCAAAAGGGGATATGGAAACTATTTTGGGAGCTAATGGTTTTTTCTTAGCGAATTTTTCTCAAATAGCTTATCAAAATAAGGTCTTTGAAGGTGGATTATACTTTCATAACCAAGCAGAGCTCTTTACCAAGTCATGGAATCTAGGTTTCAATCCTATGAAAGAGCTTCCATTGAAGAAATTCATGTGTGGATTCGGCTACCCTGGATTCCAATGGAGTTTTGGCATAAGGATATTTTGCACTCTATTGTAGCAGTTTTGGGTAAGCCTTTGGGATTGTCTCAACAAACCCTTGATCATAGGGTAACCACTTTTCCCGTATTTATGTGGAGATTAATCTAAATAACCTTTTTCTAGAGTCTCTTGAAATTAGATTAGGGAGTATGTGCTAGATTCAATAGATTGACTATGAAGCCCTACTATTTCATTGTCACTCATGTCATGAGTATGGACACTTGCAAGGGAATTTTCCTAAACTAGGAGCCAAAAATCATCAACCTTTGAGTGGGATGCATGCAACTAATTCTAAAGAAAAGGGTAAAGCCCCCACCCAAAACAAGGGTTTTAATTCAAATGGGTTTATACCTGTGAAATCTTAGTCAAAGGTAGGGGCACTATCTTGTCCAAACAAGGCCATACCTAGGGAGGATCTTGGTAACAGGTTTGATGCTCTTGAAAATTTTAAAGAATTAGACACAATGGAGC
Source organism: Sequoia sempervirens (assembly GCA_007258455.2). Classification (NCBI taxonomy): domain Eukaryota; kingdom Viridiplantae; phylum Streptophyta; class Pinopsida; order Cupressales; family Cupressaceae; genus Sequoia; species Sequoia sempervirens. The sequence continues at coordinate 182,146,947 of VDFB02358134.1, read as the reverse complement.
ATGATCATACTTTTGAAAGTCAAGAAATACAAGGTATGGGCTTGGTTAGTCATATCCCTCAAGTTCCCTTTCAAAGTAAGGATTCAATTGAGGCTTTAAAGGAAGGAGTGACACCATCACTAGTTCTTGTTGTGACTAGGGTTAAAAGTTAGGAGGATATGGGGGATCTAGAGGTAGTCATGCCTACTAACCCTTTGTGTGATCTCCCTTGAGAGAGTACAAATCTTGGGACTAAAGAAGATGGTAAGGGGAAAGCCCCACCCCTCCTAGGTATCAACCATAAAAGCATTAAAAAAGGGGTTATGGATAAGATGGTAAAGGTTGGGAGAAAAAATGATCTTGAAAATACGAAGATAATGGGAGATTCCCTAGTCATTTGATCAAGTGTTGTAAAGACACTAGATACTAACTTTTCCTTATCCCAAAAAATATTGTGATCTCATGGAATGTTAGGGGTTTGAGTGGCATCCCTAGAAAAAAGGCTAGTCGGGATTTGATTCATGATCAGAAACCTCATATTGTATTTATCCAAGAAACTAAAATTTTAATGGATAATATGAAGAATACATCTTCCAAAATTTTGAAGAGGGGTCTTTTCTAGTGTGTTGGTGCCCAAGCTTTGGATGGTGGTGTTGCTTGTCTTTGGGACCCTTTTTACATCACACCTCTATTTTAGCTGGCCAACATGAACTCAATTTCCTTGTTGGTGTCCTGCTTTGACTTGGGAGAAGTTATTCTTATTTCCAATGTTTACGTTCCTAATGATCTATTGGGTAAGACTATTTTTTGGTCTCATATTAGATTCATTTGTTCTCTTGCTCCTTTATATCCTTGGATTATGGCAGGATACTTCTATTTTATCTATAATTTAGAGGAAAAAACTAGGGGGGTTTAGTCATTTGGGGCCTTCTTCAACCTTTATGTGTGATAATATTTCCTTTTTTAATTTAGTAGATGTGAAACCAAATAATGGTACTTCCACTTGGCATAAGAGAAGGTGTAGAGAGGGATTTATTTTAGAGAGACTAGATATATTTCTCATCTCTGATTTTTGGATTGGCAATAGTTGGACCTCTTCCTCTAAAATATTAGTGTGGAAAGGTTCAAATCATTGGCCGATCAAGTTCTCTTTCTTTTTGTTCTCTATGTATAGGTAGCCTCCTTTTAAATTTTAGCTTGTGTGGCTCTAGGATCCTAGTTTGCACCAATTGTTTGAGAAGTGGTGGGTTGAAGGTAAGCCCACCTTCAAAATTGCTATGTTCTCTTTTTTTAAGAGGCTTCAATTTATTAAGTATGAGCTTAAGAAATCAAATAGAACTTCCTTCGGTAGCCTCTTTCATGTGAAGAAGAAAGTGCAAAATAATCTTGGTATTATCACCTTTAGAATTAAGGAAGAAGGAATGACTATGGATATGCTCTATGAAGAGACTAGATGTTCTAGGGAACTCATTGAATCCGAGCTATGGGAGGAGATTTTTTGGAAAAAATATATCATATTGATTTGCTTCAAGAAGGGGAAAAATACATGATTTTTTTTCATAATTCAATTAAAGAATGATGAAGTAATATTATAGCCTCTCTTTTTTCAGCCCATGAGAAACAACTAAACTCCTTTCAAGCTATAGTGGAGGAGGTGGCAAGGTTGTACTCTTCTTAATTTATAGAGGATGGGCCACTGGCTCTAGCAAAGAAGAAACTTGTCTTGGATTGTATTCCTTTTGTGGTCTCAAGGGAGATCAATAATTCCCTTTTAGAGCCCATTTCTTTGGAGGAGCTTGAAACTATTGTGTTCCAAATGAAGAAAGGTAAATCCCCTGGGCCTGATGGTTTTTCTATAGAGTTTTTCCAAGACTTTCTAATTGCTTTCATTTGCATCAAGGTTGATTATGCTAGCCTCTATCTTCAAATCCCTTCATTTGTACAAGTTCATGGTGTTATCTTCCCCTAAGAGCTTCCTTAAGGAGTATGATAACCTTGCCAATAAATTTCTATGGGATGGAAATCTTGAGAATCAAAAGTAGAGCATAGTGAGTTGGGACCAAGTGTGAAAACCAAAGGAGAATGGTGGTTTGGGGCTTAGGCAGTCTAAGATAAAAAATCAAGATTTAGTTGTAAAATTATATTGGATGTGGTGCACTTTTATAGATCAACCATGGGCTTGCATCCTTAACTAAAAATATTTAGGTGGAGTTGAAAAGGAAGACATTCTAAGAATGGAATTAACAAGAAAGGGTTCTATGATCTGGAGAACTATGAAAAGGGGAGCTTATCTCATTAAGGATGGTCTTTATAGGTTATTCATAAAGGGAACATGCCCTTTTTTGGGTTGAATCTTGGGATGGTCACCCTCCTATCCTTTCTTCTCACCTCCATCTTCGTGCATTGAGTGAAATTTTTGTTGTTGTTAGGTGGTCCAAGGTGGATAGATTTAAATGTTCTATTTCATTAGGGAGCTCTTTAGTGTATCAATGAAATCATTTAGTAAGTTGGCCCATAAGAGGTTCCTAGGAGGAGAGAGATTCTTTGGCTTCTATTTTGGTTGAGCAGCCTTACATTTCTTTACAAGATAGGGATTTTTTGGCTTGGGGCCATGATCCTAAATGGAAGTATTCAGTGGCTTAGGACTATGCTACTTTGGAATCTCAATAAGGGAACCTTAGGGTGTGCCCTTGGTGGAAACGTATTTGGAACAAAATTGGTTGGCTTAAGTGTAATATGTTCATGTGGCTTTTGAGTCAAAATAAATGCCTAACCTAGGAGAATATTAGGAAAAGAGGATTTTGTGGCCTTTCACTTCAAGTGTCATATGTGGAAGTAGTAAATAAACTTCCAATCATCTTTTTTTTAAGTGTTCTTTCTCAATGGAAATTTGGAGGCTTTGGTGGAAGCTTTTGAGGAGAAATTTTATGCAAGCTTCATCTTTGCATGACTTCTAGGAGAGTCTAGGTAGTCCTCTAGCTTCAACTTCCTTTTTGGTGGTATCTTGGGAGGTCAACCCTTCCCTTATAATATGGCAGATTTGGTTGGAGAGAAATCATTATATCTTCCAAGAGTGTCAAGTGTTTCTTTAGGTCTAGTATAAGGTAAATAATATGCTAAAAGAAAGTATTGAAGCTAAGTTTGATTTGGGGGTGTCTTTGTCCTCATCAGATTCTTGCACTACTACCCTCCTTGAGCTCTCTCTACTGATTATTTATCAAGCTCATCCAAGATAATAATAGAAGTTATCTAGGAAGGTGAATAGGTCAATAAAGTGAACTCCTCCTCTTGATGGTTTTTTCAAAATTAATACAAATGGTTCTACTTGAGGTAACCCAAGTGCTACTGGGATTTGTGGAGTGGGATGAGATAGTAGGGGATCTATTCAATTTTTCTTCTACATTTATATGGGGGTGCATTCTAATAATCAGATGGAGGTTTGGGATATTCTCAAGACTTTGGGGAAATCTTAGGAGCTAGAATGGAAGAAGGTGGTTTATGAAATGGACTCCATGATTTTGGCCTCTTTTCTTAATAAGAGAGATTTCCAAAATTCTTCATGGAGATTGGTTGAGATAGTTAAACAAATCCTCAATCTTTCTTTTCACTTTGACACTACTTCCTTTGTTTATATTCTAAAGGAATGGAATAAAGTTACCAACTATTTGGCTAAATACACCTCTAATAAAATGGGTGCATGAAATGTGATGGACTAGAGTTAGATAAAAAAATTAGATGTTGATTCAAATTCTTCGTGCCCTTTGTGGTTGTGAGGTTTGGTGGTATGTTTATTTTCTGGGTCTTTTTGGTCTTTTCTCTCTAGGAGCTAACTCTTGTGTTGTTTTTTATGGCTTTGGTCATCTATGTCCTCTGTAGTATTTGTTTGGTCTCTTTTGAATAAAATTTTCACCCTTTTTCTCAAAAAAGGAAAAAAAATACCCATATAATAAAAACAACCATTTTACTTGTGCAACATAAATTAATACCCATTGTTCATAATATACAACTTAAGTAACATATTTCTTCACTTAAATAAAAATATATCTTGATCTCAAATATTTTTTTTTAGTACGAGCACTTAGAGTACTTTCTTTTCTTCATTGCAACGATCTACAAAATTCATCATTTAAACTTGCAATGTTACAAATAATATTTAGTAATGAAATGATTAACATGCTAACAAGGGAATATTTCTCTCCACCCTACCATAAATGGAATCATCAAGCCTCTTAGGGCTCTAGCCATTCCCTCAAGCAAGGGAAAACCATACTAGACCCAATATTTTCAATACCCACAACATTTTTTTCCAAAATAGAAATACACACACAAAGGGTTTTATTATTTCATATTTTCCTCATATACACTATACCCATGCAAATGAGTATCATTCTCTCCATTTTCAACCAAGCATCAAATGCATATTAAATAAAACAACTTTTAAAATAAAATTAACCTAATAATAACAAGGGAGAAAAGAAATACTTCTCTCTCTACATGTGTTGTAGGGATGAGTCTTCTTCTTCTTCTCTAAGCCATGAAAATATTGCACACCCATTCCCAAAGCATGGTCTCCTCTTCCTTTCCATAATTATCTCTTTAAAAATAACCAAGTAAAAATGCAAGAAAAATAACCCCTCTTTTGCTTTCCAAAATGATAGATATAGGGATTCAAGATTTGAATCCTTGAATGAGGGAGTGGAACTTGTCACTCTTTCATTCATCCTCTTATGTACATCTCCCCACAAGTTCTCAAACATGTGTGATACTTTTGGGGAGATGGAGAGACATAGAGTGAACAACACTCCAACAAGAGATCTAAAATATCATTAAGAGAGGAGAGGTGCACTAAGACACTCCAGCTCCAAAGTCTCCTCTCATTAATGATATTTTGGAGTACAACACTCTTTCTCTTCTAAAAAATTCCCAAAATATGCCACCCTTCTTAATGGGTAATTAAGAAGGGTCATATCCTAGATACTCTAAGATATGGGCTTAATTTGAACCTCAACCCATAGGTAATTGTAGTGCTCCTCCATGATTCTAATTTTTATGATGTTTATGTCAGATGCTTGTGGATTCATTTTATGTGATGCAAGAGTATCCAGTGGTGTAAAGGCAATCTTGCATCACCCAAAAATAGTTAAATTTCAAGTTTCTCAATTTTTAGATATTTTTACATTTTTGGATACCCTTTTCATCATAATGAAATTCCCAATTTACGGTTTTTATTTTCTATTCATGGGTTGAAAGATATTGCAGTTTTAGTTGCTCAGATTTGCACCTAAAAATCTTCCGAGTTAGATTTGAGGCACTTAGAGTTCCTGGATCGGCCCTAAAACTTGCCGAAATTGGTGTAGTGGATTTTGAGCGCGTTGTTGACTTTGAGACCTTTCCAATGGTTCAAACGGTTCACGAATTGGAGTCTCGGATCAAAAGTTATGACCCCGGAAAGTTGGCGCACTTTCTAGAAGATACAACTGCAAATGATCTTTTGAAATTTGAACTTCAAGTTGTAATTTTTTGGCGCCAAACTGCCTAAACTCAAATTTGAATGTTGTTTTGGCTCCAAACTGAAGAGGAGCTCTATTTATGGGTAGGTTTCTAATTTTTGGGTAACTTTTTGGGGGGGGGGACAAGCTCGCATATTGCGAAAGGGTGATTTTGTAGCTTTCCGTAACTTGCATGTGTTGTAGAACTTGGGGATTTGAGATCCTCTGCATGTAAGAAGCTCCATTTTCTGAATAATAAAATTATTCTCTTGTTTGTGGGTTATTTTCTGTGTCTCAGGTTGTGCACCTCATCAAGTGGTATCGGAGCGGGTTTTCTTGAGCGTGTGGACAGATTGCCGATCGTGAGGCAGTTCGCACCAGGACTGTGGTTGTGGGTCGAGGTCAAGAAAGATGCCTCCAAGAGTGATGCCCGGTAGGCATGGTGGTGCCAGAGGTGGTTGGGGTGGCAGAAATGCTGGTGGAAGAGATGCACTAGTAGCCCTCCAGAAACAGATTGAGGTGTTACAAGAGCAGTTGAGAAGAGGGTTAAACCTGAGGGAGGAAAGTGAGGATGAAG